>PVHX01001836.1:0-188490 GCA_004024805.1 Geosciurus inauris
CTTCTCCTTCCATCCTGTTTAAATGGGATTGTGGGCTCTTCTTGCAAGCTAATTCCACCCATGCTCTGGACTCCATGCCCTCTTGCCTTCTCAGGGACTTTATTTCCACCCTTTTCCTGAAGGGTGTCCCCTCTGAAGCTGAACTTCTTTAATGAACTTTCCACACTGTTCACTTCCAACCCACTCTAACCTCGCTTCAGTCTGACTGCCTTCTTCCCCTAATCCATTACTTCTTCTGGAGGCACATTTTCTTCCTCTTCCTTAGTGCATATGATGGCTGGGGAGATAGTCGAGGTCCTTGTTCCCTCTCATGCAAAATTCCTTCCCCAGGCCAAACATGTTTGCTAAGGATTCCCAAAATTATATCTATAGCCACATGAAGAAGTGTTCTACAAGGAATAAAGAAGTAGTCAACAATATCAAATATTGCCAAGAGTCTAAGCAATAGATGCCCTAAGGTGCCTGCCAGATTTAGCTATGTATAGGTCATGGAAATTTCTGTGGGGTTTTATTGGTGGAGAAGGGACAGAATTTCTCATTTTGAACATCAGTTAGCCTCGCCGGGCACAGTGGCACACGCCTGTAATCCCAGTACTTTGGGGGCTGAGACAGGAGAATCGCGAGTTCGAAGCCAGCCTCAGCAATGGCGAGGTGCTAAGCAACTCAGTGAGACCCTGTCTCTACATAAAACATAAAATAGGGCTGGGGATGTGGCTCAGTGGTTGAGTACCCCTGAGTTCAATCCTTAGTACCAAAAAAAAAAAAAAAAAAATCAGTTAACCTAAGCCTAATGGCTCAAGGTGACTTATAAAGCTCTTTGTCACACACCTAGGTCTAGTACTAGAACAGGGACTCATGACTTCCGCTGTAGTTTGGATCTGCAATTTCCATCAAAGGCTCATGTATAAAGGTGTGGTCCTCAGCTTAACACTATTGGAAGGTGAAGGAAGTTTAGAATTGTGGGGCCTAGTGGGAGGTTTTAGGTCACTAGCTGCATATCCTTGAAGAGAACTTTGGGGCACCAGTTTCTTCTTTGTTATTTTGTGTCTCAGCTGTGAAGCGAATGGTTTTGCTATGGGTTCTCATGATGTATCGCCTCATCATAGGCCCCAAAGCAACAGTGTCAACTAATCATGGACTGAAATCTCCAAAACCACAATAACCCTTTTCTCTTTATAAGCTAATTAGCTCAAGTATATGTTACAGAAATGAAAAGCTGAGTAACACAACATTCAATTCAATATGTGCCCAAGACATACTGACTATTTTGTTTTATAGTTAGGATGGACGGAACTTGCCTTCTCCTGTGTGGGTAGAGAACTTCCCATTAAGTTATGGCTATCCCATCCTGAGATGGGCAAGGTACAGTGTCAATCCATGAAAGAGAAATCTTGGGTAGGTGATATAACTAGATCTGTGAGAACAGAGCCCCTCCCTGCCACCAGGGCTTTAGGATTCTATTAGATCATCCCAGTCTTTCCTAATACTTCCTAATCCAGTCTTTGTTCCCTCTCACAATCTGCTCATTTTTGTAAGAAGTACACACTTGAATTTGTTTTTTACTGTCTTATCTTATCCCAGCTCTACATATCCTTTTCCATTCAGAGCTCAAGTAACTCCTCCATCAGCTCTATGCGGGAGATCTGCTCCAGGTAGCCATTTGGTAGTGATGCATATGGAGCCTGCCCAGAGCCTAACCTTGCTTGACCTCTGGTCCCTTCTTTGCCACAATGGGGCAATTTCCAACTATCAAAGCAATAATTAATGTAATGATAGTATTTTCTTGGTCTGTGATTTCTTCTTCACTCTCAAGGTATTAATACAATCACCACAAATAATTATGTGTTCTAGAACACAGAATTTACTGCAGCAAAATAACTATCATCTTTCAATGACTCCCACCAATCCCTATCCTGGTTTCATGTCCTTGTATAATCTCCTTTGAGCATGGACTGGTCCTCAGAACTTCTTTAAAGTGAAGAGTCATGGCAGGTTATGGATTCAGATTACAAAATGTCTGTGACTTCTATCTTGCTGACCCTGTCATGACCTCTCTCGTTTGCAACAATGGAAGCCAGCTTCCCATGGGGCAAAGAAGAAAGGGTGGCCCCAGGCAACAGAAAGGCAGGAACTAAGACTCTCCATCAAGTTGCCCACCAGGAACTGAATTCTTCCAACAATCAGATGTGTGAACTTGAACGCCCATCCTTCCACAGTCAAGTTTTCATCTGACTTTACAGCCTAGCAGTTTTGTGAGAGAGCTTCAAAGTTTCTAGCTAAGCCATGTCCAGTTCCCTGACCCAGAGAATCTGAGATAACAAATGTTTACTGCTTTAAGCAGCCAAGTTTTAGGATAATTTGCTCCCCAGAAACAGATAATCAATGTAATATCTAAGCCAACACATTTGCATGATTTAAGAGTAGGAAAGAACGTATTTATGGCAATATTTTTTCCCTTTGAGGCCTAAATTAAAATAAACAAAGAAAAATACATTGCCAAAGCTCAAGTATAATGAGAAATATGGGGTTAGTGAAAGTCATTGACTTGATTTCTAAGATTAATTATCAAGGAAGATATAACACTCATATCTTTCTACTCTTACCATCCCAATTGAGAAATGGAGATGACAAATATTTGTGGCCTATCTGGTCTCACTTGCTTGTTGGCTGTAGTAGATTTGGGGAAGTGGAGTGAGAATCTAGGATCCAAGTGCAGTGTGTTAGCATTAATGAATTCCCCAAATATCCTGTTTTCCTGGGGTAAATTTATTTTATAACTATCACCATTGCCAACCAAAAATTAAATCAATAAATCAATATGAGGAAATTGTCAAGAGGAGCTAGGAGTTCTGCTAGAAGAAAGCAAATGTTTATGGATTGAATTCCCACACCCCTGTGTAGCACAGGAGGCCCAGCAAGGGAGATGGCCCCCCGGGGCAGGAAAACACTTGAGTACGCTGGGTTCATCTTTGCCCTAGTGTCTCTGTAGCACATTTCCCTACTTCCCCAGGAAAAACTGACAGCAATCACTGCCAAACTCTTTCTGTTCTTGTTTCTGGCAAGAAATAAGTATTTCTAACTTCTTAACCCTTTACTGATACTTTTAAACTATGCATGCTCAAGATTGCCTTTCTGTGTGCCCCTTCCCTTTGGTGTTATTTCTCTAGTATACCATTGCTCAGGACCCAACAAAGACAATGGAAGAGTACCCTGACTCCAAATTATGATGTCAACACAGTTGTCATAATTAGAGAAGTGTGTTTGGTAGAGAATTGTTGTTTTGTTAGCACTACAGGGTAATTCACAGAATTGTGCAGCAATCACAATTGCTGCAGAAGTTACACATATCCAAAACCAGAAAGTAAACCAAAAAATACATAGTTTTGGATGGAACTCCTCTTTCTGACCCTTCCTGTTTTCCCGCTCTTCTCTGCCACATGAACATAATGTACTGATGATATAAACACGTTCAGATTCATGCTTGGCCAAATAGATATAATTCTCAGGTTTGAGCTATCTGCATATGAGAACTATCAAAATAATAAATGAAAGTAATCACCTACTATTTATAGATAGTTCTATCATGTATATGAAATATCTTTGGTGATTTGGTGATTTATTTTCACTCTACATTCAAATATGTCATAAGAATATAAACAAAGTTGCTTATGCCATGCCGAACCTCTTGCTATTAGCAAACATCTAGGTGACTGAAGCAATTTTTCTGGTTTTGCCCAATGCTGGATATTTTCCGTCCCCTAAACCTGCCTGAAACACTGGGAAGTAAATAATCAAAGATAAAGATACTGTAAATCTTCTAAGAAATTAGGTGGATCTACTATAACAACTAATGTCAAAGTCTAAGGCCCTCAGCCCCACTCTTGAGAGTTGAGGAGTGGAGACAGAGATATTTGCCACTCTTTTTTTTCATGTTCAGTCTTTCTCCCCATCCCCATCTCTTCATGCATAATAAGCCTGGTAAACATAAAATTTAGATATTAGCTTGGGTACCTAAATCAGAAATGAAACCCCATTTTCAAAAACTGTCTTTAATGCTTGATCTATCTATGCTGCTGGCTGATAAGTGGCCAGTGCCAGCTTTTCCAATTCTATTGGACTCATCCATTTCCTCGACTGCCTTCCCTCCATCCCCCCTTCCACCACTCTCCCCTCCTCTCTTCTTTCTCTCTTCCCTTGCTTTCTTCTTTCAGGAAATGCTTAGGAAGCCTCTGCTGGATACCAGGCACTGGGACAGGTACTGGGAATTCAATCGTGGCTGATACTGCCACTGTCCTGCTTTTATACTCTCAGCCTTCCCTGAGCTGTGCCTGCAGACCCTCGCCCAGAAGCTTGGGGATATGTTATGGTTTGGATGTGAGGTATCCCCCAAAATTTCATGTGTGAGACAATGCAAGAAGGTTCAGAGGAGAAATGATTGAGAAATGATTAGCTCACCCAATCAGTGAGCTAATCTCTTGATAGGGATTCAGTGGAAACTGAAGTGGTGGATGTGGCTGGAGGAGGTGGGAATTGGGGTGTGGCTTTGGGATATGCATTTGTATCTGGCAAGTAGAGACCTCTCTCTCTGCCTTGTCCTGTGAGCTGCTCCCTCTGCCACCTTCTTCCGCCATGATGTTCTGCCTCACCTTGAGTCCTGAGGAATGGAGCCTACTGTCTATGGATTGAGATCTCTGAAACTGTGAACCCTTAGATAAACTTTTCCTCCTCTACAGTTGTTCTGTAAAAGCTGGTCCTTTTAGTCACAGCAGTGAAAAAGCTGACTAAAACAGGGTAACTGCCCCTTTCTGTTTTTCAGAGAGGACTTTTCTGTTGTACAGATATGGCCGAGGCAAGGAAGGACACAAGTGCCCAGGAACAAATGTCCTTGGGGGGATTTGAAACAATGAAGGACAGGACATGACAGAGAAACAGGAGATTTCTTGCCTCTCCATGGGGCAGTGTTTCCAAGGGTCCCCAGGGGGCTAGAGTCCCAGATGCCCAGGCAATAACCCATTCATGCCCACGATTTACTGGCTTTCCTCCCTTCTTGCCACATGTCCCCATTCCGTGTATCCTGTACTTGCATTCTTGTCTCAGAATCTTTTTGGAGGGATGTTTATTGAAACTACAAACTAATAGGGGAAATGAAAAAACAAACAAACAAACAAACAAACAAAAAAACCCCAACAACTCTGAATTGTCACGTGATGCCTACTTTTCCCCAAGTAATTCAAACAGCAGAATGCTAAAACAGCTCAGATCGAGAATCATCCAAACCTAAGCTGCCTGGTATGTTTGCAATGGTATTTTAACATATCCCTAAACATCACGAAAATCCATAAACCATTCATTCAAATGAAATGTGAAGGACATAGGAAACACAAGCACACTGTCTGAAAGAATTATCATGTGGTGTCTTAAATAGAACGCACTGGCATTTTTCATTCTCTAAATTTAAAGATAATCCTTTGGTATTTGAGTCTTTGGACTGGCTGTACTATTCATCTGTTTGTTGAAAAAAACCTAAATAACATTTCCTATTCGGAAAAATGGTATAATATTCTGAATCAAACCAATTCTACTTGGTAAACTTGACTTGAATGCTATTCTTTGTCAACATCACATGCCTATTAGAATACAAAGAACAGCTGGCTTTTCACTGAAGTGATTATTTTGTATTATTGAATTCTGAATATTCAGCATTGCCTATCTCTCTCTCTATCTCTCCTGAGTCATTTCAAATTAGATCGCTATATCCAAGACACCTCAGTTTGTTTTAGTAGAGGGGACAGATGAATGGGAATAGAGGTGAAAATAGAGAAGTAATATTCCTTCTACAACACTCTTCTGTTTCATATGGAATAAACAAAACAAAGACAATTTTAACATCTGTGTAGTCAATAAATGTCAGTTGCCAGGAATCAGCTTCAAAACTATAGTAAATTCACGGGCACGCTTTTTCTGCTCTGGGTGTGTACGTACTGACATGTTATCTAGACTCATGCAGTCTAGTCACTGCCATGCAATAAGAACATCTGAGAACTCAATTACTTGACATAAATAATACTTCACATTTATAAAATAAAACTTTCTAACATAAAACCTTCTGCTAGTCTCCTTCAATTATAGCTACTCTTCACAAACTCAGAATTGAAAGTCAAATCTTGATTGATACTGTATCCTGAAGTCAGATGGGCTCAGTAACATAATATGGTCTTTATAGAGTTCTTTTCAATCCACAAGCTTCTATAGTGGTTTTATAGCAACTCAGAGTTTGTAAAGACATTATTCCTGCAGTGGCAGTTTCCAAAATTGTTTGTAGTATCTTCTCAAAAATAAATAGGAGCAAGCTAGTTAGATAAGAGACAGAACAATAAATAAAAGCTCCATATTCTTAAAGGTACAGATGTGGAACTTGGAAAGTGACTGTTACTTTTAAACAAAAATGTGACTGGTGGTTCTGTCATCCCTTGCTATTCATAGGATGGTCTGAGGACCATCATCAGAAGCCCTGTGGGAGCTTGTTAGAAATGCAGATTTCCATGTCTCACCCCAGGCCAACTGAATCAGAATATGCATTTAAACAAAATCCTCAGACAATGTACACCTGCATCAAAATTTGAGAAGCACTATTCTACGCCATGATATAGATAACTCACATGAATACTTGTCTGGGCATTTTGCTTTTATTCAGACAGAACAAGGTTATAGTGAAACATGCTGGGAATTGTTCTTTGTCCCCAGGGTAGTGGGACAGAGCCATTGAAGATGTCAAAGAAAAGTGGGGGTGGAGGTGGGGAAGGTTTAGGTAATCAGAAAGATGCTAATGTCAAGCTAATGTTCTTGGATTTATTGCCCCAAGAACAAACCCTGAAATGATAACTGAACTCCATGTATACCAGGCACATATCAGCTTGTCCAGCAAGTCCAAGTAGAGTGGTTCTTAGCACTTGCTTTCGATTCTCTGATCTTGAGTCTATTCACCTGTAGAGCAAGGAGGCTACACTACTTTACAAAATTCAACTTTGAGGCACTTATATATCAGAGAAGGGGGGAGAATCATACAAGAGAGTAGAAGAGAGAAAGGGTAAAGAACATAAGAAATCTCTGCAAAGCCACTGGCTTGTGAGAACAACCGACAACCACTCTGACTCCATCTTGCTTTCTAGGCTCAGTTCCTTTCATGGGATTCATTTCCCAATTATGAAGCACAACTGCTTCTACTAACAGCACAATTCTTTTGGCCTTACATGCATCCATATTTGATGTTGAGTGACCACACACACTTACAAGAAAATTTTAAATTCCTCCTGGTTCAACAACCCTTGGGATGTTATATGGCTATAGCAACCAGGTAACCAATTCGTGGCCTCTTCTCCCTTACCCTAGTCCACCTAGAGTCCTCCCAAAGCACCACCAAACTAACCTCTGCTCTTCACAGGAAATTTAAATAGAGAAAATTTAGGCAATACTGGAACTACATGGCAATGAATAGCTAAAACGTTGTATTAAATGTGGGTTTCCATTCCCCCTTGTATTAAAGAGAAACTCTTACATCATGGAAGTTGAACTTAGGTATGACTTTCTCAACAGAACATTGTCAGCTGCCAGAGCTTCAGGCAAGAACCCAGAAAAGATGAAATCTCAGACATGATGAAATAAGCCAAGAAGATCCAGGCCAAGATGTGAAAGGCCAAATGAGAACAAGCAGAACACACAATTCTGTTGCCAAGAGAATCTCCTCTAACGGTGTCACGTCCCAAGTTTCCAGAGTGAATGTCGGAAAAAAGATGATAATTGAGGTGGGCAGTCAACAGAGAAATATGGTCTATAAGGAAGTCTCTCCAGAGAAGTTATTTTCTCTCTTTCTCCTGAGAAATTGCCAAAATGAATTAGAAGCTATTTGAGTATTACATTTATCTCTGCACCAATAATATTTATCTTCAAGAAATCTTTATCAAATTTGCATCTTGTCTTATTTGGTAAGGAAAGTCGCCATTAAAAGACAACCACGAAACCCAGTTAGATGTACAAAATGGCTTCACTAAACCTCCAGGCAAACAATGCCCAAGATGCTTCATTACTAACCGCTCATGCCTCTAGCCCACATCTAGAACTGACCCATAACCCTTGCCCTCTCGCCTTTATCTCAGACTTAGTAAAAAACAACCTTCTTTCTACCCTACATTTCCCATCAGCTCTTCTGCCAAATTTTCCTGTTTTTGGCATTCCCACACTAGAAATTTGAGAATCCTAGGGCTTGTTCCCTTCTTCACTGTTTGAGTTTAAACAAGTAAACTTAATTTGTTTCCCCCCCCATAGTTTCAGTATTCAACCATTTCTCTTTTATTTCTGTGATGAGGAACCTAGTTTGTGCATTTCTCACCTGAATTATACAGAAAAATCCTTATCTCCCATTTACTCTTTAAATTGTTGCACATTTAAGCACCTTCTGTATGCAGTGAGCACTGTGCTAATGCTGAAGATAGAAAGGTGAGCAGAATGGAGTTGGGTCCAGTCCTTGAGGAGTTTACTGGCTTGTGACATCCCGCCAGGACACATTTTGCAGGACACCATCAGACTAACCTTGCTAACAGACTTGTTGAATCATTTCTTTATCCTACTCAAATGCTGTGTGTGGCCTAGTGAAAAACAAAACAGTAACAACAACAACAAAAAACCAAGCACATCAAAAGCAAAATTCTTCAATCATTCTAAAGCTTTGCAATCTAGCCTCTACCTATTTCTCTAATATCAATGTTCATTATTCTCTCAACAAAACATCTGGGTGAAACTGGCTGGCAGAATCTCCACCTCAGGATGCTCTACATTCCTTGCTCTTTGTATTGGTACTGCTGTGTCTTTTTCCAGAAGACCCATGTCCTCTAATGTGATATTTTCTAATTGAGATACAAAAAAAGTCCTCTGTCTCCTCTGTACTAAAATATTTGGTCAATTTAAATGGCACTTAATGTAGCCAATAGTTGTCCTAAACTTACCATACTTTCTTGTACCACAATTTGAGTTTCTACTTTTAGAATCCTTTGTTTACATATTTGTAATCAAATAATTATTTTACCTTAATTGACAAAATAAAGAGTATGTATATTTAAGGCATGCAACATATTTTGACATAGGTACACCTTGTGGAATAATAATATCAAGTTAATTAACATATCCTGATCAACCTCACATATTTATCACTTTATAATGAGAACACCTAAAATCTACTTTGTTAGCAAATTTCAAATATACAATACGTCATAACTAGCTATGGTTACTATGCTGTATGATAGATTTGCCAAAGTTATTCCTCTCATCTAACTGAAACTGTATCCTGACCAATATTTCCCTATTCTTCCCTATTCCCGTCACCCACGCCTCCAGCCACCAGTAGCCATCAATGTACTCTTTGCTTCTGTGAGTTCCAATCTTTTTTTTTTAGTAGAATCTTCAGGTTCTTAAAGGCAGGGATCATTGTATCTTGTATTTGCTGCAGATACAATGTATCTTGTATCTGGTGTTTGTTCATTCATGTGGGCATCAGTGATGTAACTGGTAATTAATAGTCTTTTTAAAGTCTCATTGTTTATTATGTCCATCAGAATTTTTATTATTTATTAAATTTCTTTTTTAAAATTGTAAACCCTGCACAGAAACCCTTCCATTTCACTGGAAGCCTAACTAATTTGGGAATGATTTTTCCTTCCTTTGGAAGGGGGCCTTGGTACCCTATAATGCATTAGGGACCACCAGGGGTCACTATTGTAGATGCTAGCCTCAGTTCAATAGGTCTGGACCTGGTGAGGGGATCTCAAGTGCTGTATTGTGATGGGAAGGCAGCACTTCCACTTATTCACTGGGTAATCATGTTCTGAGCCTCAGTTTCTCATTAGAATCTTTTATGTGGCCCAGAATTACTTCTTTAAGTTCCATCCCTCCCCACAAAGCATGAGAAGTAGAAGGTTAGGGATGAGTAGTCAAGCTTAGTGGTGACTTTATTTTCTCTGTTGACTGTGTCACCAGACTCAGCTTGCTCTTACACAGTGCTTTGTGTGTTTAACGTGGCTTATTTGCAAAGTGAAAACAACATAGGACGCTTGAGTGATTTGAGCCTCAAAGGAAATCTGTGTATTTGCCAAAAAGAAGAAAGAAGGAAAATATATAATAGAAACGTTTATAAAACCTAATCTGAAAAGAAAGACTTACAAGATTTAAAATGATCTATGTATAAATGAGAAAAAATTTTATTTAATTTAAATGCTCTTGGTAACTTGACAATTCCAAACACGGATGGACACCGGTGTTGAGGAAGGTGTAAAACACAATCAGTCCTAAGTAGGAAGGGGGACTCTTCCACCTGGTGTTTTCTTAAAGCTCTGTGCACAGCTAAATCTGAGACAGACTTGTCACCTGACGTGGGTGTGCTTTATATTAGAAAATGTTATTCACGTTATGAGGAAAATTGCATTTAACATTGCAATTTTACATTGCAATTTAACATTGTAATGCAGTGCCTCTTTAAATACAAAAGAAAAAATGAATGACACAAGATTATGAAACTAACATTATTTACCCAAGAGGTTGCAATGGATGCTCAAGCCAGGAATTCAGGGTTCTGCATTGGCTCTTCTCAGGCTCTGTGTGTGAGGGGGTGTATGTGTGTGTGTGTGTGTGTGTGTGTGTGTGTTTCCTTTAATTCCCTCAAAAGTGCAACTTTTACATAGAAAATAAGAAATTTTAATTGCAAAATCATACTTTACACAGAAACAATTTTCTAACCTTTTACTCTATTAACTCTGCAGATAGGAATACTTCCACAAACAGAATGAATACAACTCCAGTTCTCTACAGTGAAAAATTCAGGAAATGGCAAGTTTTATCTTAAAGGCGTTCAAATGCTACACAAAAGCTCTTGTGCACAGATAATGGAATTCTCGAATTGGGATAAATATGCTTTTAAGAATTTTTTATTTTGAACATTTATTTCCACAAGGTAACACTTGTGGATCATGTTACATAGCTTTGAATTGTGGAGCAGATGAGGAAAACCTAAAAGGAAAAAAAAATTAGGGCAGGCCTTTATTAAATTTTAAAGTGTGTCTTTGCTATACTCTTATAAAAAGCCAAATAGGGTATCAAAATCTCTGGAGATCACCAGTATAATTTCTTTATCATGTTCCATTTAAAATTTAATTATGTAGTCTACAACAAGAAGAATCTGAGTAGTCTAAATAGGTCATGCAGTGAGTAACTTAATAATATTCTAAAGTTTTCCTTGTAAAGATCCTTCCTTTGATAGTCTGTTACACATCAGAACACTATATTATAAAACAAGTATAATTTAATTCAGTCACTATGGACTCTTATACACATCTAAAAAGAATGAAATGTTTTGATTTAGGTAATTGGGAGAATTAATAAAAACCATGTTTCTGATAGAGCTGCCCATGATAGATGGGCAGCATTTGCATACACAGATGCTCCCTGACCTATGATGGGGTTACATCCTGGTAAGTCCATTGCAAGTTGAAAAGATCCCAAGTTGAAATGCATTTAATAGACCTAACCTAGCAAACCTCATTGCTTATCCTACCTAGCTTATGTTAAACATGTTAGGGTACTTCCATTAGCATTCTGTTTGGTAAAGTCTTCTAACTCAAAGCATATTTTATAATAAAGTGTTGCATATCTTATGTAATCTATTAAATATCTGCATACACAAGACAATTGACTGTAGAGCATCATCCATCCCCCCCGTGACTTGCTGCTATTGCCCAGAATCAGGAAAGTGCTGGACTATATATCTTCAGCCCAGAAAAAAAGTCAAAATTCAATATTCAAAGTAAAGTTTCTACTGACTGTTTATCCATTTTGTGCCATAGTAAAGGTCAATTGAACCATTGTAGGGCAGCATCCATCTATAGCCTTTCTTTGGGTAATCATTATTTTCATGTGGCATAGCAAGGTCAAGGGAATTTTACATTGAAGGATTGGGATATTTGGTTTTAAGTCATCAACAGTTATTCATAGCAAGGCCAAAATCCAGATACTCAATAATTAAAATATGAACTGGTTTATATGTCCAGTGGTTTTATACTTTCCTCCTTCTCCATCTCAAACTTCAACTGACATGCAATTTAACTTCTTTTAATAAAATAATAAAGGAAACACTATATTAAGCACTTTATATGTATTTATGTCAATTCTCAGAGTCATTGGTCCTATTATTACTCTTTCACATAAGAAGAAAATGAGGTATAGAGAAGTGAAGAAACTTATAAGTTTATAGAATAGTAAGTGGCTGAACTGGGGTTTGATTATAGTCTGGAGTTTGGCTCTGGAGCACCTGTGTCAAACCACTTTCCTGGGCTGCTACTTAAATGCAATATAGTGTCTTTCCTTGTTCCTGGAAGCTACCCAAGTGTTGGTAGAAATAATTAACATAAAGCTATCTTTGAATGAACCACAATCACAGCTCACATGTATTGATGGCTTGCTGGGTGCCAGACACTGACTAAATACCTTACATGGGTTATCTCCCCATAGAGACACTATTGGATGGCTATTATAATTTTTCTATGTTTATAAATGAGAAACTGAGGCACAGATATTAACTAACTTGCTAAAGTTTAGAGAATCAAGAAATAGCAGACAGAGGATTCAAGCATGTCTAAGTCCAAAATCTGACCCTTCAGACTCTGGGCTAGCATACAATGGCACCAGGTCTGGACATCTGTAAAGAGTCAAATTTTGGCTAATAACTCCCCACCTGAATAGATGGAAATTTCTGGGTGCCAAAGGCTGTAAAGAATTGAGCAGAGTGGGAAGGGTAATAGAAGGCAGGAATCATCCAACTGGCCCACTACTGGATCTTGGTAAAAGTTCTCCTCAATCCTTCCTCCCTCCTTTGCCAGTTCAAACAAACATTTATTAAAATTAATCCAAACATCTATTCGATCAGACAAATACTTATGCAAATATTTATTCAGTGCCTACTATGTTCCAGGCACTGCTAAGCTTTAGGAATAAACAATGAATGATAGTCAGATCTCCATATGTTTCCTACTTGGAGGACAAGGTTTAAAAATCTGCCAATAAATTATACAATCAGGTGATACAATTCTAGGATAGGGGTTAGCACTAGGGACTGTGGGAATTAACAGAAGGAGCATAAAACCCTTCAGGGCAGAGAAAACATAACAGAAAAAGTGATAACTAAGATGTGTCTAGGTATACCAGTAGTTAGTAAATGTTTCCTGCTTGACAGGCTAAACTATATTCTGGCACAACTGCTCATTTTGGATGTTGTAGCAGATGGGCATGACTGTGTTCCAATAAAAACTTATTTATAAGCATAGGTCATAGTCTAGATTTGGTTTGTGGACTAGTTCTCCAGCCTTAGTCTAGAAGAATGAGTGGTAGATAATTCAGGAGGGGAGAAAGAGCAAGGAGATGGAAGAATGCAAAGACCAGAAGCCAGGTCTCAGCTTTCTTGTCTCTGAATTGGGAGCTCACACAGCTGAATGAATACTCAACAACTATTTATTGACTGTGAACTCTGTTATAGGTCCCACAAATGGAGGAATAAACCAGAGAGGCAAGGTAGACACTATTCTGGCACTGAGGGGAATGGAACAGATGACAGATAAAGGGATCAAAAAAAAGAAAGAAAAGAGATAATGAAAAGTGGCATGTGTACAATACAATATGGTGATATGGTGATGGGACAGAGAGTAAGTGAATTGTAGAGGGTGCTCCAAGGAGGGCTCTCTGAGTCAGGGAGAAGGAAAAAAGGCCATTATGTCAGAAACAAGAGGAAGCCAGCAGCTAAGAGGAGGTGATAACTTTGCAGAGAAGGGGCCCTTGGAAACTGAAGTACACTATTTTATTTTATTCTAAGTAACAGGAAGCTGTTGTATGAGTTTAAGCAAAAAACAAAATGGTTTGATGACCTTTGAAAATAACGTAGGTTGCTATGGGGTGGATAAGTCGCAAAGAGTAACTGGGGAGACCAGCTGGAGGGACATTTCAACAGGGCAGATGTGAGTTTATGGTGGCTTGGAAAGACACAGAAAGTGGATGAATTAAATATAAATTTTGGAGGTTGAGTTGGTAAGCTTGGCCAAACGAGTTGACTGCTAATTGTGAGGGGGGAAAAAAGGCTATAGGATTGTCCTAGGGATTCATTTTTGAGCAGCTGAGTTCATGGTGGTAAGGTGGGTGGAATGAGGATTCAAGAGTTCTTTTTTTGGACACATGAAGTTTAAGATATATTCCAGTAGAGACATCAAATTGGTAGCTGAATATTCAGATCTGAAGCTCAAGGGAGAAATTGAAGCTGGATATATAAAAATGGGAATTATTTGCATAAAGATGAGTTTCAGAACTTTGGAATCAGGGTTCATGGTGTAGATCAGTGGCATAGCACTTACCTAGCAAGCACAAGGCTCTGGGTTCAATCCCCAGTACTGCAAAACAGACAAAACTCCCTGGAATTGCATAAAACCTCTATGCCCTTTCTGTAGGTGAAGAGAGCAATTCCTAAGGAAAACCCTGGAGCATCTCAAAATGGAGAGGTCAGTCAAGAAGGGGAGAAAGAATAGGAATGAAGATTGAGGAGAAATGACCAGGGAGACAGGAGGAAAATCTGGAGAGTTTGGTGTCCCCCAAACTAAGAAAGTAATTCAAGGAGGAGGAGGCAGTTCCTACAATGAACACACCAAGAGGTCAAATATGCCAACAGACAAATGGCCAGTGACTATTGGATTTATCTAGATGGAGGCTGCTGTTGACTTTGGCCAGCTTAGTGGTATGAAAGTGTCATAAGGCTGGCTGGAATAGGCTGAGAAAATGAAAGAAGAGCATCCATGTGGGTGCTACTGTTCCTTAAGCATGTACAAGCCATTTTCTCCCTACCCCAACTCCTTCCTGACTAGAATATACCAGAAACCCAATTGGTCTTCCCTTTTAAAGGCTTAAGCATCTACAAGAAAAAGAGACACATGGGAAGAAGGTGGATACAGCTGTGTCTTTGTGTGGGGGTTGGAGCTGTTGTACTCATATCACAAGCATAAGGGACACCATACCATCATGGCAGATGACATTCCATGATGGCAGAGGATATTCCAGGGCATTTTCCCTAGTCCTTTTGTGCTGTTCTAACAGTAACACAGACTGTATAGACAGTCCAAGACCAAGGTACCAGCATCTGGTATGCTGCTTCTCATCTCGTATGAAACTTGCATCCTCACATGGTGGAAGGCAGAAAGGCAACAGAGGACAATGGTTACAGAATGTAATAGAAGAGTGAAAAAGAGAGCAAACCCACTTTCATAGCTTTTTAAACTAATTTATAGTGGCATTAATCCTTTCATGAGGGCAGAGCCCTCTTGAACACCTCCCATATGGACCTTGCTCCCAACAAGTTGTACTGGGATTAGATTTTTAATATAATTATCTGAGGGGAGCATACTCAGACCATAGCAGTGCTGAATTAACCATGTTTTTTCCCCCGATCTCTTGGAACTATAACTATATGCTCAATATGCTGACATTAACTGTAGTGCCTTTTAAGTAGATTTGACCCGAGTAAAATAATAAAGGGGGACATTGTAAGAGAAAGGTTGGGGAAGGAAAGAATTCAGTCACAGACTTGGAGTGTGAGGTAAATATGAAAGGTTAGGAGGTGGAAAGGGGAGGAGGAAAGAACACATCTTACCAACTGTAGCTGTGATCTTGGTGTTAGGGTACAATATACTGTACCCAATATGCTGATAGCTAGATGCTAGAAGTAGGAAATTGGGCTGTGTAAGTTACAGAGACAAGGCATTTAAGCCAGTGGACTTGTTTTCCATTGATAGCTAACTAGTGAATCTGAGAGAGAAGGGATCTGGGGATTGTAAGATCTGGAGATACCATGGGGCAGCCACAGCCACAGCTCAAACCTGACCCATCACTCAAGTCTTGCTCAAAAGGCTGATTCAGAATGCTGTCCTTGCCACCAATCTGAGCAGCCAATCTCCCTGCTGGAATCCTTCAGCATGCTTTGTTTAGATGTTTTTCTCCTCCTCTTATAACATTAGATACTTTGCTCCTCAAACTGGGGTTATCTGTACCTTCTTCACTAGGCTACATGACTGAGGAGAAGAAATGGTATTTCATCTATTTTATCCCACAGAACCTCCAATCACACTTGGCATATGCAAAGTGCTTGATGTACCTTTGTTGAATTAATGAACAAATAATGAATTTTGTCCATATTGAAAAGCACCAGATGGAAGTTCCAGGAGAGTTGAGGCAACAGTATCTTGGGGATCATAAAGAAGAAACAAAAACATGATCAGCTCTTGAGTGCTCAGTGAGAAGTTGGCCTGGAGGTACCAACATGTATACCTTCTAATTTCTAAAGGTCTATCAGAAGAGAGCATGTCATATTGAAGACAATAAGAAATATGAGTCTATATTCCTTACCAAAGCCCTCCATGGAGAACTGGAGATGTAACCTTAAACCCTGTAGAAAAGTTGAGTTGTTGGGGCATATCATAATTCTCTTTTCTTCCACCTTTCCTTCCTTGTTGCTACTACCAGAATAGTCACATCCATGACTGAGAAATAAGGTCAGAGAAAAAAGTTGGCCTTCCATTAAATGGAATCTATTCTGTTCAGATTTCAGATAACAAAGATGTATAATTTGTTACCAAAATTCCATATTTCAAACTGCAATGACTTTTATCTCTGATAGTCACACAAACCAAGCAGTTCTACTTTTTGGTTGAGGGTCTCAAACATGAATCCTATGGTGTAGACTTGTCTTCCAGGAATCAGGGGGTTCCATGACTTATACAGGGGTCCTTGGCTTATGATAAGGTTATATCCTGATAAACTCATTGTAAATTGAAAACATCGCAAGTTGAAAATCCATTTTCTACATCTAACCTACCAGACATCATAGCTCAGCAAACCAGAACAGTTTGGAGTGTCAGTTGTCTCCCCTTGTGATGGTGACTGACTGGGAGCTGTGGCATGCTGCCCCTGCCCAGCAGCATGCAATGGACCAGACTATATATCACTAGCCTGGGAAAAGATCCAAATTCAAAAATTCAAAGTAGGTTTCTACTGAATGGATATTGCTTTCACATGATCATCAAGTTGAAAAATTGTTAAGTTGAGCCACTGTAAGTTTGGAACCATCTGTATGCCTTTAAGTTCATCAGAAAAGACACAAAAGAAAAAAAAAGATTAAGTTATTGGATTAAAATATAAGAGACGAGTCTAAGTTTTTCTTTTGTAACTTCAACCTTTGGTCCTTGCCTGCCTCCACTGCTATGCTAAACTCTAGTACAAGATGACATCTGATTCATATACATAATTATTTTAAGCTTCATTCACTTTACTTCATGTTCTTCAAAGAACATCCTGACTTCTGGATGCTGTGTCTAAGAACCAGCTTGGGAATCTCTCCTGTAGTACTTAAGATACTTCTGTGCAGGTCTATTAAATCCCATTATTTTCCATACTGTTTAGTTTATGTTGAGTAACAGTGGACTGCGTTAACAAGGAATTAAAGTGCTCTCTCTCTTTGAAAACCAGCAGCTAATGGTGCAAGGTTACAATAAAACCTCTGTTGATATAAGCCTTATTTATGCCTTTACTCTGCTGCCCTAAATAAAATTTTATCTCTATATAGGCACCTCTTATATTAAAACCTAAGATTATCATAATTAATTTAGTGCTCCCTTCCATCTGAACAATTGGAGTTTCACCATGATTTTATTTAAGCATATTTACCTAAACTAGATACTTTTTAGCATAGAAAAACAGATCTTGAAAAACATGATTGTAAAAACAATTGTTTGGGTTGCTAAACAATTGTTTGGGTTGCTACAAGCAAAATGAAAGGAAAGAGTCATAGGCAGGATTGAAAATGATCATGTTCCCAGCTCACAAAAGGGAACCATACATCTCATTTCTGGGACACTTGAAGATAAAGAGGACAGCATGAGTAGTACATATAGTCAGTTTAAATATTTGTTTTAATCCTGACAAGATCATTGGCTTTAATACTTATAATATAATTACAATGCTTAGTGAATGTTGCTCATGTAAACTAATTTTTTTTCTGGTGACATATTATTACCAGGCTTTAATTTCAGCAATGGTAAGAATTCAAAATCACATTTAGGTTATCATTAGTAAGCATTTGTAACTATGAAGACACAATCCCCTGCTATGTGATTTGCACATTTTCACAGAATATTACCGACCAGTGACCAGCTACTTGAAATTAATGCCATGTAAGGCGATTAAAGTTGAAATACTTCACCCTTGTCCAACAGTTGTAAATGGCCTTCTGGAAAATTTCAAGACAGTCAAAGCCAATGAAAACTAAACCATAAAACCGTTATAAAATGCCTCCTTCCTTCCTAGACACATGTCACTAGGTAGCAGTTGCCTGAATTGCAATTTTCCACTTTTCCTAGATGTCATAGCATCAGCATGCTTTTATGACTAAAAGGATTAAAAAACTCAAAGTGTCGTGTTCCACAAATCATGAACCAACAAACACACACAATAACTACAGGTGCCTTGTTCTAAATAGTACTCAGGTATCTGAGGGCTCATTTGCACTTTCCCAGCGACAGGCCAAAGAAATCTGAAAACAAGCTGTAAGCTGAACAGCTGATGGGATGGGATTCTGCAATATTGTGCAAACAAATCAATGCTAGCCAAAGAAAAATTCTGAACACCAAGGAAGGAATTCATCATTAAATAATGATATAATTTCATGTTAATGTAAGGAAGGGAAATAGTTGTTAATGGGAATATCCCAAACTGTCCCTAGAGAGAGTCACAAGAGTACCTGAGGTTATATTAGAATTATAATTGAGAAATAACTAATATATTATTTCTCATACATTTATTGCCTGCCTAACAATGACAATTGACTGCAGTTAGATTGGTATTGTTATACCATGTTATTTTCAACCCAATCGACATTAGAATAACAAGTTTATGACAAAATAAAGAATAGGTAGACTCCCAAAATACCACCCACCAAACTCAAGAAGAGAGACTGTCCCTTGAGTAATAAACTAGCTGTAACAGAAGCTCATTCCTAGGGAATATGGGAATGGCTGCTTGGTATTCACAGTGAAGCATCACTTAATAGAATTCAGGAGGCTGCTGCAGATTCAGACATCTGAGTAATTTTCATCTGCATCATTACAGCATGGTGTGGGTCTCCTTTGATAATACAGAGGTAGACTGCATCCGAGCCATTCTATAAAAGTTTGGAAGTTATTCCTCATTCCATTATTTCAGGATTAACTTCTTCACACAAACATGGGCAGATACACAACTCTCTCTCTGCCTGCAAATGATGGGATGCTCAGGTCTTCATGGTGGAACTTTTCCAGATTTAAAGCACAATGACAAACTCAGTAGGAATACAGAAACCAGAAACCACGTATGGTGTTAACCCTGTAACTGGCACATGGCTAAAGTATTTCTTTGGAACATATCCAAAGAATGAAGACATACAGTAATTTAAATATTTGGATCACAGTAAACAGTTTTTTTGCAATATGAATCATGATCCTATGAGCAAAGTTTTTCTTTACATAAAAATGAAACCAAATGTGCTGTACCAGATGGTAAGGAGACCTTCCTCTATTTGGACCTTTCCCTTTTCCCCAGTGCTGTTCATGATTACATTCTGTTTGATCTTCTTTTTCCTGTTCCTGAAAATCTCTTAATTCTAATTTCCAACAGTTCCCAGGCAATACTCTATGCCATATAAAGTCACTTCCTAATGGTCATTGAGCACCTTCCAAAACGAAGGCACAATCCTAGGTAGTAAGACCAGATTCTAGATATACAATGTTCAGTAAAATATCTATTAAAATATTGCCATCTCTTCCTTCCACTTTTTCTCCTTCCCTTTTGCCCCCTCCTTCCTTGTCTTCTCTGAATAGCGGTAATCATTATTGATGGCTAGTCATCTAAGCTTGCATACTGTTAATCATCTTATTTTATGTTTTGACATAAAATATCAAAAAATACAAAATACATTGATCAATTGTATATTGATTTCTTTTCCCAAAATATTACTTAGTACTTATTTAAATGACAATAGGAATTAAAATGTACTTATATCATCAAAACAATGATGTAAGTTCTTTAGGGGAAGCTTAGGATTCTTTCACAAATTTATAAATCACTGAACACCATAATAATAATTAATATACTGAAGGAAAAAACAAACAAACAAACAAGTCCAAGTGTCTGCAGATTGCTAGTTTTCATGCATATAATAAAGGAAGGCACACATCTTTATGCTTTCTAGGGCAAACATAGCTCATATATATATCTCCAATTATGTGATATAAATTCAAAGGAATGAGAATGATTTCTGTAAGTCATTTAAGTACATTAGCATCACTAGTTCTTGGTGATATCACTTATATGTGACTCATGCATGCATTTTAGCACTGATATAGTGACAGATGTGAGGAAGAGGAAATGAGAAGCCCTCTTCAAGAGGGCTGTACGGTTCCCAAGTACAGAAACAGCAAAATCAGCTTGCTTACCTTGGTGGATTTCCAGCTAATTCCGTGGCAGTCTCTCTGTCAGAGAAAAAGAAGATAAGCACGATTAAGCTCATTTTGGTAGCTTATAAAAATTTGTTTAATCATATAATATAATGTACCAAGGTATGTTTGAAGAACATATTGTACATATGGATGTTTAGAAACTTAAAATCAACTCAACACATTTTCTGAGTAATTCTGTAAACACTTCAATGGCTAATTTCAAAGGAAATTTTTACATACATGCAACATATTTGCCTCTGCTTTCTGGTGATTAAACTTAACCAAGTTCAAAACATGAAAATTCAAAAATATAGAGCATCCAGAAAGAAAATAGGAGGACCTCCTCCCCCAACTACCTTTTAGGTATTTGTGGTTAAAGCTCTTGCAATCCCTTTTCAAGGGTCATTTAGGGACAGATTCCTTTGGTCATTTAGGGACAGTATTTCCTCATGATGATCTGTCACCTGAGGTTCAGGAAGGCATGTGCTACAATTCTCTTGGTAACAGATGTCTGTTTTTCATTTCTTTGTGATAATATGCTACCACCTGGGACTGCTAAAGATGGTTCAATGGTGTGAAATTCACTAATTTAAGTCTCTATAGCAAATTAATAAAAATGACCAGAGACCAGTTTAAAAACTAGTTTTTTTTCCCCTAATTGCCACATTTGTCATTCAATCAGAGATGAGTTCTTGGAAATAAAAGAGAGGAATGGATGGTAAGAGGACGTGGAGTCTTTATGTTAAGCTATTTTAAAGAGCAGAGGAGGGCTCAACTTTGAACTGAGGGATTAAAGGTATCATTTTCAAGACATTGGTATGAAATCTTCTTAGGATCATATTACCCCTTGAAGACTCATTAAAGATAACAACATCTCATGAAGAAAAAATAGCAATATATATGTACACACAAACAAGGCACATGATTACAGGTGCTTCCTGGTCTCCTTCAACCTCATCCTAAACCCAGTTAGGAGCCTCAACTTTGAGCCAATATTCTCTTTACTCATTTTGTCAATCCAGATAAAGGACTTCTTCCAGGAATCTTCTCTGACCCTCCCAGCTTCTAGAAATCCCTCCTTTTACTTATTGTCTATGATAGTATTTGGGCACTAAAATGCCCAGGGGAGTGGCATTTCCCACACAGTCACACTTCCTTTGAAAAAATACATGATTATAAATTTAGCTCCCCCAGAAATATTCTTTCCTAGTTATTGTGTAATAGCAAGCCTCCATTGTTTATTGCTGTGGAAATTGGCTTTGGAGAGAAAATTTCCATTCCTTCAGCAAAACCAGAGTTGAAGGCATTGCCCTCTAGGCTGTTGAATGCCTCAGATGTATTCATTTCTTCTAAGAATTTAGTGTCTGCCTCAGAAATTTCTCTTTCCAAAGCAGACTCTGCAATTGTGGGTCTCCCAGCTAAGAATCAGCCCCCTTTCAACTTTCCTTTGCAAGGCTTATCACAGAAGAAGTATCTTTTTAAATGTTTATTTTATTATTTAGCATTTTGTCACTTGACACCAATATTTATTAGCACTCCATTAATATTTACTCAGTGTATCAGCATTGAATTAATGAACTTTTGTGGTCTTAGTGACCTTGTGATTTAGACCTATGTTTAGAGCTAGTTCATGCTAATGACAACCGAGGGCTAAGGTACAACTCTGTGTTTCCTTGTTTTTAGTCTTTTACCTCCTTGGTTTTGCTTTCCAGATTACACATGTTTTAATATTATGAATCTCTTGATGTCTTTTAAAATTATGTTGCTCATACATTATAATAAATAAATCCATTTAAATCACAGTTGAGCAGGGTTTCTCAACCTTGGCATTATGCTGACATTTTGGGCCAGAGAATATTTTAGGGTATGTGAATGTGTGTGCTGTTCTAAGCATTTTAAGATTTTTAATAGTCTCTCTCTACCCTGCTCACTAAATGCCAGTAATCCCCCCTCTCTTGCTCTGTTGTGACTGCCCAAAATATCTAAAGACATTGACAAATGTTCACTAGGGATAAAACTGTCAACTGCAAAACTCTGTAATCGAGCAATAGAATTGTCCACAATAGCCTGCTTCCTAAGCTTGCTGGGTTAACCAATGTTCTCCAGTGTCATGGAAAAACACAGCAAATGAGCCCTCCTAAGAATATGTGTGTTTTCCTTTGGTTCCTGTCATTTCAGTTTCCATGCTTGCCAACAGTATTTTGCATTTGTTCTCCAACCTGTTTATGATTCTGGTGCTCATAATAATTTTTAAATTTAATTAAACATGATGTAAATGGAGAGAAATATAAGTGTAGAAAAGTTCTTGTTCTATAAAGTCTAGGTTGGTTGCTTTGAGAAGACTTGGGAATCAATCTAACAAAAGAGGTGAAAGGGGCTGGGGCTGTAGCTCAGTGGCAGAGCGCTTGCCTAGCATGTGTGAGGCACTGGGTTTGATCCTTAGCACCATATAAAAATAAACAAATAAAGGCATTCTGTCCATTTATAACTACAAAATTTTTTTTAAAAAAAACATGAAAGACCTCTATAATAAAAACTACAAAACACTACAGAAAGAAATTGAAGAAGACTTTAGAAGATAAAAAAGATCTCCCCTGTTCCTGGACAATGAGAATTAATATTGTGAAAATGGCCATACTACCAAAAATGCTATACAGATTTAATGCAATTCCTATTAAAGTTCCTATGATGTTCTTCATAAAAATAGAAAAAGCAGTCATGAAATTCATTTGGAAAAATGAGAGGCCCAGAATAGCCAAAGCAATCCTCGGCAAGAAAAGTGAAGCAGGAGGCATCATACCAGATCTTAAATTATACTGTAAAGCTATGGTAACAACAATGGCAGGGTGTTGGCTCAAAAACAGACACAAAAACCAATGGAACAGAATAGAAGACACAGAGACAAACCCACATATACACAGTTATCTCATAGTATACAAAGGCACCATAAACATATATTGAAGAAAAGATAGCCTCTTCAACAATTAGTGCTGAGAATACTGGAAATCCATATGTAGTAGAATAAAATTTAACCCTTGTCTCTCACCCTGTCCAAAACTCAACTCAAAGTGGCTCAAAGACCTAGGTATTAGACCAGAGACCCTGTGCCTACTAGAAGAGAATGTAGGCCCAACTCTCCATCATGTTGGCTTAGGAATTGACCTCCTCAGCAAGATTCCTAAAGCACAAGAAGTAACATCAAGAATGTTACATGAGGGGTTGGGGCTGTAGCGCAGTGGTAGAGCACTTGCCTGGCATGTGTGAGGCACTGGGTTCGATCCTCAGCACCACATATAAATAATAAATGAATAAAAATATTCATCAACAACTAAAAAATATTTTTAAAAAAAAAGCATGTTACATGAAAAGAGAGCCTACAGACTGGAAGAAAATCTTTGCATCTGCACTTCAGATAGAGCATTAGTATAAATATATTTTTGAGTTCTTTGTATTCTCCAGGATATACAAAGAACTCAAAAAACTTAAAACCCAAAACAAAACCAAAAAAGCAAACAACAACAAAAATAAAACACAACAACCCCCCAAAACAAACAAGCAAAACCAAAACAAGCCGGGCATGGTGGCGCAAGCCTATAATCCCGGCACTTTGGGAGGCTGAGACAGGAGAATCGCGAGTTCAAAGCCAGCCTCAGCAATGGCGAGGCACTAAGCAACTCAGCGAGACCCTGTCTCTACATAAAACACAAAATAGGGCTGGGGATGTGGCTCAGTGGTCGAGTACCCTTGAGTTCAATCCCCAGTACAAAAACAAAGCATAACAAAACAAAACTAAACAAACAAACCCAAATAAACCAATCAGTAAATGGGCAAAGGAACCGAATAGGCACTTCACAGAAGAAGAAATATAATCAGTCAACAAATACATTAAAAATGTTCAACATCTCTAGCAATTAGAGAAATACAAATTAAAACTACACTGAGGGGCTGGGGTTTTGGTGCAGTGGTAGCGTGCTTGCCTGGCATGCGTGAGGCACTGGGTTCGATCCTCAGTACCACATTAAAAAAAATTAAATAAAGATATTCTATCCACCTACAACTAAGAAATAAATATTAAAAAAAATACACTGAGATTCAATCTTATTCCAGTCAGAATGGCAATTATCAAGAATACAAGTAACAATAAATGTTGGTGAGGATGTGGGGAAAAAGGTTCACTCATACATTGCTGGTAGGACTGCAAATTGGTCCAAAAATTATGGAAAGCAATATGGAGATTCCTCAGAAAACTTGGAATGGAACTACCATTTAACCCAGTTATTCCACTCCTTGTTATATACCCAAAGGATGTAACATCAGCATACTATAGTGACACTGCCATATCAACTCACAATAGCTAAGCTTTTGAACCAACTTAGGTGCCTTTCAGCAGATGAATAGATAAAGAAAATGTGATATATATACACAATGGAATATTACTCAGCCATAAAGAAGAATGAAATTATAGCATTTGACAGTAAATGGATGGATCTAGAGGATATCATGCTAAGTGAAATAAGCCTATCCCCCCAAAACCAAAGGCTAAATGTTCTCACTGATAAGTAGATGCTAACATACAGTGAGGGGAAGAACAGAAGATTATTGGATTAGACAAAGGGGAATGAAGAGAAGGGAGAGGGGAGGGGAATAGGAAAGACAGTAGAATGAACTGGACATAACTTTCCTATTTTGTGTATGAATGCATGACCACAGTAACTCCACATCATGTGCAACCACAAGAATGGGACCCTAATTAAAATACTCCATGTATGTATAATATGTCAAACTACACTCTATTGCCATGTGTATCTGAAAAGAACAAATAAAAAATGTTGACAAACACAGTTTCAAAAGAGAGGGAAGGATAAAACTTTAACTGGGACAAAGGACAGTGAGGAAAGCAGAGGTTAAAAAAGGGAAAGACACTTAGGAAACCTGATGTTGAGCTAGATCAATGGGCAAGATAAATATAAATATTGGGGGAAAAGACATGTTTTTCACAAGTGTCTTCAAGTTCATTTTTTTCTCAAAAAACCAAATGGCAAATTATGGTAGACCTATGCACAAAAGTCAATACTGAACTTAGCAGATCCATGCTCTCAATGAAAAGGTGGTACCCTGTCTATGCTGCAAAAGAGATGCTGGAGAAAAAGTCATGTTCATAACATATTCAGGACAAGCAGGGGTGGGAACATTATGCCTTATATGACTGTGTGCTCAAAACTTTGCATTAGAATTATATACATTACTTGCCATCTATAATTACTAAAAACCTGATAATTCCATTGGATCATATGCCTCTGATACTGAGAAAGGAACAAACCGAAACAAAACAAAGAATCACCACCTCAGTTTGTAGCAAGGTAGCTAGGACTGATGAACCAACCACCATTTTTGAGATTAGCAAATCAGCTTTTAAAATGACACTTTTGTTCATTTTTAAAAAATTGTCAATGGACCTTTATTTTATTTATTTTTATGTGGGGCTCAGAATTGAACCCAATGTCTCATGCATGCCAGGCAAGTGCTCTACCACTGAGCCACAATCTCAGCCCGATTTTGTTCATTTTTACCCACTTACTATTGCTAACAAATTGTCTGAATTATTTACCTGCTTTCATGAATTTATACCTTTTATAAAGACACCCTTGAGGAAAATACATTTAGTGGATTATGTTATGCTTCTCCTAGGTGATGATCCTCCATAACCCAGTTAAGGGAATTTAAAGAGGGTGCCATAAAGACCATGCATTTCTTGTTGAACATTTATATGTTGAAATGTCCACATATTTTTCCACTTCTGAAAGCTCCTCTAAACCAAAGATGTTGATCTAGCTCAACATCAGGTTGAGCATTGCTTCCAAATTCATTCACTAATATCTATTTGCCCAACATACTCATTGGGCATTTAGTATTATTCAGCATAGACAACGGTGGGTGCTATGAGAGGCACCAAGAGGCATTCAGATCTTCATCCTTCCAGGAAAAGATATTATATAAGGAACAAAGTGGTGGATGCTATTTTTCCACTTCTGAAAGCTCCTCTAAACCAAAGACCATGTCTCATTCAAATTTTTGCATGGGTGGTACCTGACACCCACACTCAATAAATGTGAATTTTACAGAAACATGAAAAGGTTAATTCCAGCCTTTCCAACTCATTGTTATCCCTCAACCATTGTAGGGATAGCAGTATTTGTAGTTTAATTGTACTGATTTTCTTTCCTTGCTTATTATTACCAAGCTAATTTGATTTCTAGATCAGATTTAAATCAGAATGCTGAAAATTGAATGGAAACAATGATGAAAGAAACAACAAAGTAAAATTATATGTTCCAAGAAAGAGAACTCTCCAGGGACCAAGAAGCAGACAGATAACATAGGATGTGCTTCTGGTAGGTTGTGTATCCTTGGGGCAATTGCTTTGGCCTGAGGAGAGATCTGTGTCTCAGAAGGGAGCCGTAAGTCTGCCCTTTGATCTAAGGTGGCTGATGTGGTCATCAATGGGAACCAACTGGAGAGTGCTCCGCAAATTTGAAGTTGTGCTATAAATTCAACTTTATCAAAGGGAAAAAGTACTAGAAGAGATAAGAGCAGACAAATGTTCTGGGTATATTACGCAGTTTTTATAGATTACTTAGTATTACTTTTATGAAAAGAGACTTTTTAATTTAAAATTTGTCAAATATTGGCCTGCAACGCCAGCTTTTACGGACTTCCTAAAACAATGGTCTTCCTCATCATCTTCTATCGCCCCCATTCCTGAACCACGCAAACAGCTCTTTTTGTTGGAAGTGTGATGCAAGAGCACACCATCTATTCTGTGCAGGGTGCCGGTTTCCAAAATTAGCCAACAACTAGTAAACAGAGGACATGAGCCCCCATGCTCATTGTGTGTCAGCACAATAAATATTTTTAAGACCTGGGATGTTTCTCTCCAATGATGGCTTTTAGTCTTCCAAAAGTACAAAGACCTAAAAAACAAGTGAAATTCATTTTTATTGCTTCTCCTGCAAGTGATTTTATGTTCTGGTTGTAGAAGGAGTGAGGTTTTCTTTATTTTAATTAGGGGTGGAAGAATTGCAATCAAGTGTCTCTTCTTCACTCCTATTTCCTTCTTTCCTTTTTTTTTTTTTTTTTTTTTGGTCACCCAGCCTGAAGCATCTGTGAGCCTATAAAGTCGGATCCATTTCATAATAATGCATAGACAAGATGTTAGCTTAAAGGCATCACAAATCCAAATATTAATTCAGGGCAGTTAACTTTTTTCCCTCAGACAGTGACCCTTAGCTCTGGGAAATCCCAAACATCTTAGACATTAAAGTTTCTCCTCTCTTTTGTAAAGCCTGAAACACTGCTTGATCCCCTCACTGTGGTTCCTAGTCTCTCCTTCTCCATGTTCTCGCTCTTTTAGCCATTTTAAATTTCTTTTCTCCCTCCTTGATTATCACTGTCATGATTAAAACATTAAAATCTGTGTGTGCACATGTGTGTCCATGTGCAGACAGGAGCACTTATTCTTTTGGGGTGGGGGCAGGTACTGGGGATTGAACTCAGGGGCACTTGACCACTGAGCCACATCCCCAGCCCTATTTTGTATTTTATTTAGAGACAGGGTCTCATTGAGTTGTTTAGTGCCTCACTTTTGCTGACAGCTGGCTTTGAACTTGCAATCCTCCTGCTCCAGCCTCCTGAGCCATAGGATTACAGGTGTGTGCCACTGCGCCCAGGATGGAGCACTTATCCTTAAATGTTGAAATCTATAGTTAACATACACATACACACACATGTTAATTATTCGCTTTACCTGGGGTCTTATTTAATACCAGCCACCACTCTAGCCCATTTTTTAGGGGTTCACTCACTTACTTAATCCTTAAAAAACCTCATGAAGTAGCTATTATTAAAGCACAAAAAAGACCAGGGAAATGAGAGAAAAATGTTAAGCAACATCCCAGGCCACACAGCCTGAAGTAAACTGAGTAAGGATTTGAAAGGAGCCCAGGAATTCTGGCTCCAGATCTCATGCTTTAAATCAGGATGTTGTTCTGAAGCTCCGTATGTACAAGACACAGGTATGTTATATACATATTACATATTCATCCATCCGTTCTAGATTCTGTGCTGCTGCAGTGAACAACAATTTAAAAAAGCTCAGTGTTAAGAAGTTTGAATTCCAGAAGGGAGCTGGAGAGACAATAGATAAGCAAGCAAATTAATGATTATTATTACCTTACATAGCAATGTGAGGAAGAGGGATGAAGGGAGGTAGGGAGCACAGAGAGTAAAAATGGAGGGCTGGGGGAGTTATGATTTTATACAGAGTTGTCTGGAGGGGATCTCTGAGGATGTGACTGAGTGAATATGGGACTGCATTAAATGCAACTATTTCTACCTTAGCTTCTGAAGCCCACGTTTCTCTTTGGCATTATCGAATTTCCCTCTTTAGGAACTATTCACTCAGTACCTGCACAAAGCAGACAGTACTGCTTTGGTTTAAGAAAAAAAATACAGGCTGTCTGACTTTGTACATTCAAAATGCTGACAAATCAGAAGGGGAGACCAGACCCTTGGATGAACTCACCAAGTCCCTGAGGAAACTGTAGGTTTCCACAAGAGATACTTCACATCACTTCAGAAGCTGGTCTGTCAAACCCACTCTTGTGTGCAAGGGACTGTGGTCTTAGCCAAACCAGCTTACAGAAGCTCTCCTGCCTCCCGACCAGCTTTGGGAGGGGCACCAGTCTATGTTCCTGGCCTAGCCTGCTCTTAAAAAAAAAAAAAAAGGCTATGAGGGAGAGTTCGTCTTGACATTACCCAGTGCACTTTTGGTATTAAAAGTATCTGATCAACGTCCAGACAGGCTCCAGGCCCAGGCTGGCTGGGAGTTGCCATCATAGGAGACTGGCCTTCCCTCCACCATAATTCCTGGTAAACACAGAGGAATGACTGGGTAGTGTCCTCAACGAGAAGTTTGCATTTGATACTAGGCAGGTGTGTGATCTGGGTTGTCGGAAGAGTTGGTGCAATTAAGATTAATTCACTCTAATTACTGACCTAACCAGCTTCTTTCTGACAGTCCTTCATTTGGGGAGCCCTATTCAGCGTCCTTGCTGAGATTTTATTGGCTCAAGATTTATTCATATTATTTTAGTATTCTTTGTATAAATAGCCACAAATGCGTGCCATTGTCTGTGAGACTGTGCTCAACTGCCTTGGAAATCAACTGCCTTGGAAATCAAATCAAATGTTTCTCTTAATCAGCTCTGCAAAAGATTCCATCCGGCCTGAGTGTTGTCCTTAAAGGGGGAGACACTGTTCAAATGGTACTATTGTCCTTTCCATCACTTTGAGATGGTGTTAAGGGTTTTTGTTTTCTTTTCTTTTACAAATGTCATCTTGACACTTAGCTCAGGAATCCACCTTAGAAAAGGAGCCCTGTCCTCGACACTGCTAGTGACATTATGAGAAAGAATATGCCTGCATGCACACTTGGGTTTGTATATTAATCATTATGCTCTTTATGCTCTGTGATTCTCCCACAGTTAAATAATGCGATCTACTAAGTACCTGAATAGGCCATTAGTAACAATTCCTGCTCATTAAAACTCACTTAGGTAGACTTCAGCAATAGCAAATGTAACCAGCCCTGGAGGACAGTCACAGAGACTAGAAATGGCACATTAACTTTCATTTACTAACTTCTACCCTCAGAGATGAAAAGCAAAATCACCCACTGCCCTAAACAATGCCAATGTAAAGCTGTATGTACATGATTTTGTTCTTGTTGTTATTGTTCGTGTGTGTGTGTGTGTGTGTGTGATGGTGGGGGCCTCACGAATGCTAGCTAGGTCATTGTTCTACCATGAAGCCACACTCCCGGCCTTTGTACGTGTGCCTCATTAAAGCTTTGTTAACAAAACGAGATCTCGCCAAACAAGCAATTGTTTATTTTCTACAAATACTGTGCTCCTCCAATGGGGAGACAGGATCGGTTCATTAACAGAAGCCTGCCTTTAGTACTGCAAGGCTTTTATAGGACAAGCTGTATTGCAATTTGTAGAGAAGCTTTTTAAGGGGAAAATACCAAAACAAATATTAATCAAAAAAAATTTTTTTTGATAAATCAGTTTAAAATAATGCCCATTTTGCAATAATGCCTATTTTTCTCTATTAATTCCCAGTGAAATATTATCACCAATAAGTCCTCTTAATTAGAGAAAATCATCCCTACTCCTGGTAATTTCTGGATCAAAGATAGATTTGCAAATACCACCCTGAATCATGATGTTTGACTAATGGCCTAATCCATCAACCAACAAGCATTGATACTGAATTCATTAACATGAATATTTATTAATTTGTTGAACAAATATGTCTACAACTCCTACTATGTGCCAGTCACTAAGTGCTGGAGATAGAGCAGGGAACTAAATACAACCTTTGTGAGACTGACCATCTGGTGAGGAAGACACAGCCATAAAAACTTTCACAAATGAATTCATAATTCTAAGTAACAGGAGAGACTTTATCCACACCTCTCCCATTGATGCCCTTCTGAGGGAGGGACTAAAGGTAGTTTTTGGTGAAACAAATCTAAACAAATTTCACTGGCATAATAACCAATGCTAGAGTCATGAATGATAAAGCAGATGATATTATAACCAGGAAGGATATTTTGTCTTAGATATATTCCCCTTACCAAGAATCTAACATTCAAGAGCCGCTGTTTCAAAGAAGAGCCTGAGGTCAATGTGGGAGCCACCAGGAACTTGAGCACTTCTCTGGGGTGGGAACTGGCCTGGGGTAGGCTGCCAAGGGTGGAGGACAAATGATGGGTGTGGAAGAAGGAGAAGAGGAGAAGGAGGCTCCTGAGAGCCACCGATCCAATCCATCTGGGAAGGAGTGATATAGTGTGTGTGGGAGGGTGAACCTGAACTCCAACCAACCAACCAACCAACTAACCAAACAAACAAACAAAAAACCAAAGAGATGGAGTATACAGACTCCTGAACTTCTTGGAATGTTCTAGATTAGCCAAGTCAATTACTTCCTCCTTCCCAATGTTGTTACCTTATTTGCCTCCACCAGATATCCTGACATAAAGGATTAGGGGTGTGGTATAGCCACTGGTATTGCTTCTCTGGACTTGGATTTGGCCTCTAATCAGCAGTAAGAGAATGGAGCTCAGCAGAAGAATTTTAGTTCCCTTCTCCTTAAAAAATGCGCCAGAAATTGTATCACAGCTGACTCTGACTATAGAGCTGAAAGCTCATAGCCTCTATCCATAGAAATGGAAAAGAAATAAAGATTTCTCTAATGTGATTTGAGAGAATCTTTTGATATTTTTTGTGGTTTTTTAGGGCAATGGCCATAACACATAATAAATAAAATCCTCTTTTTTTCCTAAAGCTAAAGAATGCATTTCTTTTTCCAATAGTCTATTTATGTTTTTAAAATGTCTCCTCATGTAGTTTTCTCTTTTTTAATTGATTCTTTTTAGTTATAGATGACAGTAGAATCTGTTTCTATATAATTATACAAGTATGAAATATATCTTATTTTAATTAGGTGTTCTTGATGAGAAACAAGATAGTGTTATCAGCTCTATTTTTTCAGAGGAGCCTGGTAGGGCTCCAAGTGTTACACTGGTCAGCTTGGGGATGTGGATCTAGCCCTTTGGAACAGGCAGGCACAGCCTCAGCAGAAGGGCAGGGACAGATGAAAATCCTCCCATTCATGAGACTGTTTTACCCATTTGAAGTAACCTTATTGTGAGAAGTATCTGCAGAAGGGTAGATAATGCTATTTTAGATCCTCCAAATTTTCCAGGTTGCTTCTTGGACTCTACTGGATAAATTAAATGTGTATTCATCATTACCTCTGAAAATTCAAATCTATGTATTCAGTGTATTCAGCCATGGCAGTCATGTCCAAATCTCTCATTTAACCATATCCAACATGTGCTTTTTTGTGTGTATGGCAATGCAAAATTTGAACCAACCCCAGATGAAATCTACAACCTTCAATACATTCACAGATGACAATTATATCTCTACAATCACTAAAATAAATAAATAAGAAAAACCAACTGAAATGGAATCAACAGTAAAAGAGCTAAATTATAGATAACAGAATATTCATAAAACTATACCTCATCCCATGAATGTGGGCGCACTGTCTGTATGCCAGGATTTCTTTAGCCATTGGTGATATTCAGCATATTGCAATTGAGTGCAATTACAGTTAGCTATAATTAAGAACAATTACAGCTTTTATTTCTCTACTTGTTCTTTAAAAGCACATTTGTAATAAAACTTTTTTTAAAAGGTGAAGAATATAATTATACATCCTTATAACGTCTCAAATAATTAGTTTGACTAAAGTTTCTTCTGGAACAATTTTCATTTTAACTGTCAGATCTGCCATTTATAGTCAATGGAATATACTTTAAAAAAATTCCATCATTAACCTTTTTCACCCCATATAGCTGTATATGAATTAGTAGTATAAATTAAAGGTTTTGGTATTTAAATCTCTAGGGTTTGCTGTAAGCTATAAGTTTTTTCTCTTTTTATGTACATATGTTTGTGTATGTGTGTGTGTGTGTGTGTGTGTGTGTGTGTGTGCACACGTGTATGTAAATGTGTCTTTGAACAAAAAGGAAATGCTTTTCTTGTAGAGCTTTTTTTTTTTAAATCAAGCTTTTGGTAAAAATGTTACTTTTATTAGAAAGGTGTATTCTCCATTTTGTATATTAGAAAACCTAGTCCTCTGATTATTATCTGTTTATTTATTGCCAGAACCAAGAAGTCTTGGAATTTTGATAAATCTGCCTCTTCATTTAGTAATCCATGGAGCACATGATCAATAAGAGCCTAATCAGGACCTAATTGCTACTTTTTCATAAAACGAGATTCCAACTCAAGTCAATCACTTGTCTTCATGCTAGACTGTAAATTCCAGGAGGACAAGGGACTTGATCACTTTGTACACCCATATCATCAGTCATCAGAATAGAGTGGCTGGTGCCAAGGGCTTGATAAGTTGAACATGTGGAGTCGTTGAAAAGGGCTTTGATTAGGTCTTTGTCACTTATGTGGGGAATAACTGAAAATTAAGCACTGGAATGGCTTTGAAGATAAAAGAAAATTAGATAATATAACCCTGGAATTTTAGAGTATTTCCACCACTAGTATCTGGTTGAATTAGAAGTCCTGGAAAATAAATTTTTTAGACAGTTTGTGCACCTTGGGAATGAGTGGTTAGAACAGATTATCTCTTAAGGTGCTTTACAATCTTGGGAGTCCCTAACAGTTTACCAAACTTAGACCAAATGCTAAAGACTAAACAGTGCATATGTGGTTGTGTATGGAGGGGTGCACAAGACAGCAATTCCACTTACAAGGAAAGACCATGAATGCAAACATACTAATAACCTGGAGAATTTGATGTTAACTACCAATATTGTTAATATTCAAAATACTGACACAGACATGGATGCAATTTATATTGTGAAGTTTGCCATTTATTCTACTATCAGCCACTAAGTACTATGTACGATGTTTTAATCACTTGGCTTAATACTTTACATAATTCTTGCATTCTTTGCAACACAGTTATTAATCATTATGCCCATCTTTTAGATAAGGAAACTAAGGTTCAGAGAAGTTAAGTGAGTTTGAATTTAGGCTCACCCAACTCTAAATTACATGGTTACAAGAAGAAAATAAAACAAAACATGGCTAGGAAGTAAAACAACACTTGGTCAGGAGACACCAAGAATAGGACAAAAATCTAAATGAATCTCTATAGCAATCTTATATCCAAAGTAAGAGAAAGGTAGATTTAAGAAAAGTCCACCTTATAAGTTGTACTCTCCAACTTAGTTATAAGCATTTTTTTAATTGCTTCCAGGCATAGACACTTTCTAAGAAAAAGGCAAGTATGTATTAGGAGTTTTGAGAACAGATATGGAGACAAAATGGATTTCTCAGAGTAGGGTATAGGGTTAAGGGTTAATTTAAACTCCTGGGTATTTACCCTCCCCAAGTGTGCAAGAAGGGAGTGGACATGGACACAGTACAGTACTATCTGTAACAAATATTTTCTCCTGGTTTGGATTTTATCTTTTCATTTTATCTTTGATATCTCTCAAAGAGAAGATAATTTTTTTTTATGAAGTTCAATTTACCAGTTTTGGCACATGCTTTTAGGGCTGTATATAAGAACTCTTTGCCTATGCAAAGTCACCAGACTTTTTCACTAATGTTTCCTTCTAGATGTTTCACAGTCCGAAGTTTTATATCTGGGTCTATGATAATTTTGAGTCAATTTAATATGGTGCAAGGACCAAAGCTTATTTATTTGCATATGGCCATCTATTTGGTTCAATACTTTATGTGGAAAAACCTACAGTCTTCCAACTGAATTGCCTTTCATCTTTGTTGGGAGTCAGTTGTCCACATGGGCCTGGAGCTCTTTTTTTTTTATACATATAGTTTCTCTTTCTGTTGCCTCAGTCTGTTTCTCTATCTTAATGTCAATCCATATGGATCCACTCCATCTTGATAAAGTCTTGAAATCCCCAGCATTAAACTTCTTTGTTCGAGTTATTTGATTATTTTATGTCCTTCATATTTTTACATGGATTTTAGTCAAATTATACCCCTCAAACACTGGTAAGATTATGATTAATCTGTAGGTCCATTCAGAAATAATGGATAGCTTAACAACATTGAGTTTTCTGGCCAATACCCACTGCATCTGCATAGTTAGGCTTTCTCTAATTTCTCTCCTCAATGTTTTATGTTTTTAGTGTGCAAATTTCCACCTTTTTGGTCCAATTTATTCCAAAGTTCTTAATACTTTTAATATCATAACTGGTCTAGTTATATGAGAATATGATTTACTTCCATATGTACATCTTGATTCTTGTCAACTGGCAGAACTCACTTATTAATTGGAGCAGCTTTTGTTTAATAAAGATCCTGTTAAGTTTCTACCTAGCCAGTCATGTTGTCTGCAGAAAGGCAGTTTAATTTCTTCCTTTTCAATGTAAGTATCTTTTATATCACACTTTCTGATTGCACTGCTAGAACCTCCAGTAGAATGTTGAATGAAAGTGAAGGGGACAAACATCATCGTCTTGTTCCTGATTCTAGGGAAAACAACCATTCACTCTTTCATTATTAAATGTGATAGCAGCAGAATACTTTTCTAGTACTAGACTAAAGCAGTTTCAGATTGAGGACAAAACTTTTTATTCCTTGTTTTCCAAGGGTTTCTATCAGTAATGGACGAGGAATTTTGTCAAATCCTTTTCTCCATCTATTGAGATGATCACATGATTTTTTATTTTAGTTTGTTAATACAATGAATTATACAAATTGATTTTCAACTGTTACACTAAATTTGAGTTCCTAGCATACATTTCATATGGTTGTGATGAATTTTTGTCTTAATAAGGGTCGTGGTCAATTTGCTAAACTTTTGTTTGGAACCGACTGTTGATCTTCAGCTTTCTTTTCTTGTAGTGTTTATGCTGGTCTTGGAAGAAGTTGGGAAGTACCCCTTCTTTCTAAATTTTTTGGAAGAGTTCATTGTATTGCTTCTTTCTTAAATATTTGGTAGAATTTACCAGTGAACTGTGATCATTGGAAGTTTTCTTTGTGAGAAAGTTTCAAATTCAATTTCTTGTTACATCTAGGGCCATTTAGGTTATCTGCTTCTTATTAAGTGAGATTTGAAAATTTGTATTTTTCAATAAATTTGTTCACATTATTTAAGTCAGGGGTCAGCCTGTGAGTTAAAGTTTGAAAAAAAGTGTGACATAGAACATATGTCCCTCAAAGTCTCAACTCTTTGCTATGTGGCCTGTTACAGGAAATATTTGATGACCCCTGATTAAATTTGTCAAATTTATTGGTAGAAAGTCATTCATAATATCTATGATTAGCCTTTTAATATCTGTAGAATCTCTAATAATGTTACATCTCTAATCTTTAATATTAATAAATCATGTTATTTTTTCTAATCAGTCCAGCTAGAGGCTTAGTGATTTTATTGATCTTGTCCAAGAACCAACATTCGGCTTCATTAATTTTTTCTATTGTTTTTCTGTTTCCTATTCCACTGTGATCTTTATTATTTTATTTCTTCCTCTTGTTTTGTATTTAATTAACTTATTTTTTTTTTAAGTTTCTTAAATTTAGAAGTTGAAGTCATTGATTTGGGACTTTTCTTTTTTTCTAACATGAGGGTTTAGTGCTAAAACGATCCCCAAAATCTGGTTTAGTGGCATCTTATGAATTTGGATATGCTGTATTTCTTTTTTTTATTCAGTTTAAAATACTTTCTAATTCTCATTTGGTTTATTTGACCCATTGATCATTTGAAGTATATTATTTTAGTTCAAATATTAGCTATCTTTTTTTTTGGTACCAGGGATTCGTACTCAGGGGCACTTGACCACTGAGCCACATCCCTAACCCTATTTTGTGTTTTATGTAGAGACAGGGTCTCACCGAGTTGCTTAGCACCTCGCTGTTGCTGAGGCTGGCTTTGAACTTGCAATCCTCCTGTCTCAGCCTCCCTCAGTGCTGGGATTACAGGCTTGAGTCACTGCACCAGGCTCAAATATTAGCTATTTCTTGTTATTAATTTCTAATTTTTTTTGTCATTCATATACTTTGTCTCACTTGAATATTTTAAAATTTATTGAGACTTATTTCATGGCCCAGAGTCTCTTGTTAAATGTTCTTCATGCACTTGTAAAGAATGTGTAGTTTGTTGTTAGATAATGTCAATGGGGTCAAATTGTTTGATGTACTGTTCAAATGTTTTACATCCTTACCGATATCTTATCTGTTTGTTCTGGCGATTATTGAGAGAGGAACGTTGAAGTCTCTGACTATTTCTCCTATCAGTTTCTGCTTCATGTATTTTAAATATCTATTATTAGATGAATAAAAGTTTAGGATTACTATTTCCACTGGATAAATTGGTAAATTAACTCTTGTATCATTAAATAACCTCTTTATCTCTGGTAATACTTTGCCCTGAAATTGATGTCATCTGTTATTCACAGAGCCACTGCAACTTTCTTTTGATTAGTGTATTAGTTTCTTAGGACAGCTGTAATTAAATACCAGAAAATACAGGTATTTTAAGATAACATAAACACTCTCTCACAGTTCTGGAGGCTAGACGCCCAAGATTAAGTTATTGCACGGCCATGGTCTTTCTGAAGAACATCAACTTAGAAAGTTCAAATATCATCATATAAAATCATCTACATAAGGTATGAGTGAGATTCTGAGTATGATCTAATCTTGGAAAACTCCTGTTCATCTGCACACCTGTGCTCCTTGAAAACAAATTATCTTTCTTCAAAGTACAGTGGCGAGTTGGATGTGATAGACAACCTCTTTCAAAAAGGGAGAAAACTGAAAAATTTCAAGGATCATTGGTCTGTGGAAAGTTTGCTACTCAGCAGGGAAAGTTCCAGTAGTTTCTAATGTCTCACAATCATTCTGTTTAACTGGATCCACCCTTGGAGCCCCTGGAGAGTGAGTCAGCCTAACTGTGGCCTATGGAGAACACACTGGCCCCGCCTCTGGGCCTGGCTCTGTGGCCTGGGCCTCTGCAGCTCTGCCTTTGAAGACATTCTCTCATTTTCTTGAAGGGTAGAGTGTGACTATACTTGGGTAGTTCTAGCAGCCCATTTCCTGCTTGTGGAATCCTAGAAGTCTGGTAGTCTTCTTTCATTTCATCTTGACACAATCTATCAGAATATTCTCAAAAACCTTGCTGATCTTTTATGTGTGTTAGGGATCCATGTCATTACATGGGAGGATTTGCCACAGATCCTTCCTGGACCACCCATTCCTATTCCTGGCTTCTGCTGAGATGGCTGGACCCATAGGCCTAATCTCTTCAGCAAAGGTTTGTCTAGCCACACCCTTGGCCCTCTGCCAGAACACACTCTGAATAAGTTGAGAATTTTTTACATCATCATGTGCTACTTCTTTTTAGCTTGATAGCTCCCTTCTTGTTGTGCCTCTTTCCTTACCTGAAGTGTTTCTATTTCCAACAACATTCTTTCTTTTTTTTTTTTTTTAAATATTTTTTTAGTTACAGATGGACACAATGTCTTTATTTTATTGCTTTGTATGTGGTGCTGAGGATCGAACCCAGGGCCTCACACATGCGAGGCAAGCGCTCTACCGCTGAGCCACAATCCCAGCCCCACAACATTCTTTCTTGATGACATGCTTTTCCCAAGAAGATGGGATGGTCTTCACCTCCCCCTGATCCCTCACTGGAATCATCGTTAGGGCCTATATTTTTACCAACAATCTCTTCAAGACAGCTTGGCTTTTCCTATCAGGTGGCTCAAAATTCTTCCAACCTCTAACCCAGCTCACTTCTACATGGTTAGGTATTTGTACAGCAGCACTACTTCCTAGTATCAACAACTCTCTTAGTCTCCCAGAACTGCTATAATTAATTACCAGAAACTAGGTGACTTAAAACAACAGAAATTTATCCTCTTATAATTCTGGAAGCCACAGATCTGAGGTCAAGGTGTTGGCAGGGTCGTGCTCTGTCTGAAGACTGGAGAAGAGCCTATTGCCTCTTTCCACCTTTTGGTGCTTGCCAGTGATTTTTGGCATTCCTAGGCTGCAGCTGCATCTCACCAGTCTCTGTTTCTGTTATACACATCTGTCTCTGTGGGACCTGTGTCTCTGACTCCTTTTCTTATAAGAACACCAAACATATTGGATTTAGGACCCACCCCAATCCATTATGTCCTCATCTTCAATAATTATATTTCCCAAGATCCTATTTCCAAATAAGGTCCTATGCTGAGATGCTGGGTGAACATGAATAATTTGCAGACATCATTCCACCCAGAGCACATGGTGCATCCCTTCTCATCCTTTTGCTGTCTAACCTATTTAGAATTTTATATTGGCAGCACATTATTACAGGCAGCATGTAGTTGGGTCTTGCTTGATTTATGGCTCAGGATCCCCCACTAGTAAGGCAAGACGTTCCTATGAACTATACCTGTTAGCCTGCGAATCTTATTAGAGTGTGGGAATAGGCACCAGTCTCTGTAACCTCTAGTCCTATCAGATCTCTTCCCAGCTTCCAGTAGTTTCTTTCCATGTATGCACTGACCAGTTCTGAGTATTCAAGAAGGACTTTCTGCCCATCTCTGTAGTTTCTACTTGTATAGCCCCCAGCTTTCCAGTACTCTCCTTGGAATTCTGGCCGCCATGTTTTTGGGGTCTCACCTTTGTCTCTTCAACTCAGAGAGTCCACCATGTCCTTCTTCCCCCACCCTCCCATACCCTGAGCCATGGCCTGGACACTCTCAAGATACTAAGCTGATATATCAAATTATTGTACCGTACCCCATAAACATGTACAAATATCATGTGTCAAATACAAAACATTTTTAAGAAAAAATTGTTTTTTATGAAAAAATTTTTAATATTTTTTGTAAGTTGGGGCAAATGTATAGCTCAGTTCATTTGTTTCCCATCTCTGAAGGATCATTATCCTTCTTTGTCTGGTGTCCAGTGCCTTGCAAACTATTTTTTTCCAAAATATATTTAATTTATTTCAATATTTTAAGATTTTATTTAATGTACTCAGAAGAGCAAATGAGGGTCAATCCTGTCTCAGTTACTCATCTTGTTCACCTAAATTTTCTTGAACTGGAAAATAAATGTTCAATCTTATAATTTCAGGTAAGATTAAAGTGTATAGGGTGGGTAACACTGTCAGAGTCACATCAAGATGACTAATATGACTTTCTAGAGAAAATGTTTCTATAGGGTTATATCCATGAAGAATGTCAGTAGAGACCTTGATGATGCAGCTTGAACTCTGCCTGCCCAGGGTTCAGATCTTGGTTCTGTGACCTGTCAGCTGTGTGGCCCTAGGCAGGAGCTTTCCCCTTGGCACTTCTGTGTCTCCTCTGCAGTAGGTAGAAATGTCTGCACTCCCATATGGATTTCATGTGACACCCCTCAGCACAGTGCCAAGCATGTGGTAATTAGCACATTGGATTCTCCAGCAGCACTGGCTCTTATTACTATTTCTATTTCACAGTCTTGCCTGGGCAGTCTGAGAGTGAGCAATGTAGGAGAAAAAGAAAAAAATAAGAACAACTTTGAGTGTTCTAAATGGACATTTTCCAGTTTATAAACAGGGTATGAAACCGTACTAGATTTCCAGTGGATCCATCATCCGAGGATGACAAGAGGGCTTACAGTACAGAGTAAGTTCACAAATTGGCTGGTTGCCATTTGGGACACGATGCCTGACAAGCTGCCTGTTTCCAAAGCGAACTATCTTTTCAGGTGGTACATTGTATAGCTGATCACAATAGATGGCACTTTCTAGTTAATCATATATAGCCTATGTTCAGAAAAGCTTTTCTATCTACTGCCTAGGAAGCAGATCCATTGGTAGGATTGAAGATGGGGATATAAACTGGAACTTGTGAAGTCTCCGTGCTGGAGGAATTTTTACATTATCTTTCAAACTCCCCCATGTATCTGTGCCTTTGATAAAGAAGATCCACTTTAGAACAATACCAGAAAAATCAAGTTACTCTTAGAATCTCACTATGTGGTCGGGCTACTTACAATATCAAAGCTTAGCAATTTCAGACATTACATTGAAACTATCATGTTGGTGCTGCCGAACCCATCAGACGACTCATCTTTGGAAATCCAGTAACATGTTACCAACTCTCACACTCAGACCCCAATTTTATTCTGTTTGTCTCTTTATAATCCTTTTTAAAGCCCCCACTAAGTTTCCTCGTTGCACTTCAAGTTTTGGCCTCTGGCCCAAAGTGGTAAACTTCTGAGATTACCTCAAATTCTTTTTGGCCCAAAATGAAAAATCTGTTACTTGGACTTTCTTTGCCCTATAAGAATCAGGTTAAAAACATTTCTTGTTAAAATCATCTTCAGGGTTCTGACTCACATTGATAACTGCTAAGGTGAACGTAGTCTCTCTAGTCCTAGAATTCTCTCTGATTTTAGAAGCCACAGGGAACCAACCCACTTGTGCTCTGGGAGCCCTGTGCAGTAGACCAAGGCCACAGTGTTAGATCCTACATCCCTGAATGAGAACACAGCAGTGGCTCGGTCTCCTCGTCAATCTCTCACTGTGCTACTTCCTGACTCCTGGGCTTTGGCTGTGACTCCTGACCTCATGGCAGTTGACATGACCACTGCTGGGTCTGCAGAGTGACTGTTGGGTGCCTCAGATATCATGTTATTTTTATAATCTCAGGGCTCAAATAATTAAGATCTCTCTCTATGTGTAATTGCTTCCAAGCCGCTCAGTAACTTGCTGTGTGGCCTTGAGCAAGTAATTTACCCTCTCTTGTGTCTCTGTGTGAAATGCCCTGCATCTGTGAAATAAGAAGAATTTTACTGACCTCCCTCATTGGGATTTGGGCTGGATTAATTTGTTGTTGTATTTAAAGGGCAGTTAATTCTAATCCTCCCTTCAAAGCGAAATGTTAGAATGTTCTGTTCTAATGCCACCTAGGATGCCCAAAAAGAGGCAGTGTCAGAAAGCACACACAGAAAAGAACACAGTCATAAGAAAGGAAGGTGACAAAAAAATGATATTGGCATTTGTCTCTTTGGTAATTTCTTCCTTTTTCTTTCCAGTACGGTTATCTCTACCTCTAAGTAAGGAATAAAAGACCTAACCCTCCTTAACACATGTAACATAAAAAATAATAGTTAGGTGCTTTGTACTTTCTATATTAATACCCAGTGCCCTTCTTCATGAAATCTCTATAAAATGTAGGGGTGATATGGCAGCATCCCTGTGAACTGGAGCAACATGCAGAGCCAGATGGCAGAACTGGGGAACTCCTGATTGTCCAAATTCAGAGATTACCTCAAATTCTTTTTGGCCCAAAATGTGTCCCAGATAGTTCAAGTTACAACGGGAACTTATTTTGTTATCATCCTATGAGGCAAATAACAATTTAAAAAATCATTACTGAGAATGTTTGGGTAGTGGGACACGCTGATTTTTATTTTTAGCCTTTGTGTTTGAGATGCTTTAAAAAGTGAAGTGATTCACTGTGGATAGGCATACTTTATAGGAACATAAAAAGGGTGCTTCCCTTGTGGGTACAAAGGATTTGACGAGTTTCCATTCTGAGGACCAGCATGTGCAGGCCAAGGAGAGGTTGAGATGCTGACAGAGGTATGGGTGGGTCAGGGGGCAGTTTAGAAATGCCACAGGGTTGAGCCCCAGGAAACTCAAGTGACCCTGGACAAGCGATTTGACATCTGTGGTTCCTAGGAAAGATTCCTGCTCAACTCGTCTCTGATTATGTCCATAAATATCTTCTGGAAGCTGTGTGGAGTTTTAGAATATCCATGCCCTATCACTAATTGCATCTTGCTCTCAAAACTGGAGTTTAAGGCAGTAACATAAAACAATGTAGAAGTTGGGCATGGTGGCACATGCCTGTAATCCAAGCAGCTTGGGAGGATGAGGCAGGAGGATCGTGAGTTCAAAGTGAGCCTCAGCAATTTAGTGAGGCACTTAGCAACTCAGTGAGACCTTGTCTCTAAATAAAATACAAAAAAGGACTGGAGTGTGGCTCAATAGTTAAGTGCCCTGGAGTTCAATCCCTGGTACCAAAAAACAAAACAAAACAAATGAAACAAAAACAACAACAAAAACTCATGTAGATATTAAGAGTTTCTATACATTTGGTTCAAACTGAACAAAGGTCTTATTGTATAACATTGCCCATGCTCCTTGATGAATGTCTGTGCTTTAGCATAATACAAAACCTTTAAGACAAACATATTTTTAGAGTAAGGCTTACAAACAATACCACCCAAGAGGGAACAGGCATAAGACCTGATGTCTGTCCAGTATACAGCATTCTTTGTGGCATTTATCCTCCCAAAGATCCTATGAGGATTGATGGCCCAATATTAATGACACTGTACAGATGAAGTCACAGTGATTAACAGACTCTTCCAAGATCACAGCAGTAATAAGTGACAAAATTGAGACTCGAAGCCAGAGGTGATTTGACCCCAAGGCCTGTTGCTCTGTAAATCCAGCCTGCACATCTAGCTAATAAACACTGAAGCAGCACCATCGAGGCGTGGAATGAATGGAGGCCTGAAATCAGATCTGGGTTGAAGTCCAGCTCTGTCCCAGTTATGTCAACTACCTGAGCTGCTGTTTGTCCATCTAAAAAAAAAAAAATGGGAAATATAATATATTCCTCTTGGGTCAGGATGAAAGTACATGAACTACTCTGAGTACATACCTAGTACTGCATCTGGTGCATAGAAGTAGTTCTGTAAAATGTGCCTATTTAAATTATTATGGAGGAAAGAGAAATATTGTAGATTTTGTCATGTCCAACATTAAGAGCTTCTCTTTCGAACGTGTTTTAGAGGAAGTAACAGCAGTTCTCCCGTGGAATTTTAGTATAAGGTTTAAGTACTGCTTGTTTCTCAGGTAACCCTCTGTGGCTAAGGATTCATATATGAGAGGGGACTATAGTCTATTCCCAGTTGGTCAATAATGTATGTGGAAAGCAATTTGAGTAATTCAAAATTTATTTATATTTGGTCTTTGTTAAAATAAATATGTCTAATATTTTGGAAATAACTAAATAAAAGAGAAAAAAAACCCACAGGGAATTTTGTGTTTCCCACTATGCTCTTCTCTACTTATTTTCCTTTTTCTTCTCTGTTGTGGAAATAGAAGGTATCAACTTGCACACCAGTTTGGGGAGCAACCAAAACAAAACCAGAGTTCACCTCTCTTGGCAAACATTTTGCCTTCCAAGGTAGAAAGTGCATAGTGCTTCAAAAATAGATTTTTTTTTTTAACAAATGAAAAACAATAGTATGCAAACAAAAAGAATTGCATTCATATTAATCAGATCAGGTTAAAAAAATCAGTCAAATTATAAAGAATTAGTTAGAATAACAAACTGTTGAATTGTATATTATACTTTTCAGCATCCAGAGCGTTCTTTCTGTGACATTTAAGGAAGCTCTAGCAGTCTCATAAGTTAACCTAGATGGTATGGCTGGTGAGTGACAGGGATATGTTGTCCCATGACTGCACACTCCAAATCTGTGGTCTTTCCTACTTGCTTCACTATCTATAATGTGGACAAGCCACCTTGAGCCATTTGTGCCTTGAGATAAAGCTGTATGGAAATACCACTGATTTCCTGAGATTTGAACAACTGTCCATTCAGATCTTCATGACAGTTGGTATATTATTCTCAATCTCTGTCTATTTTACTCTTATTTTGAACTGGAGAGAGAAGAGTCATCAAAACTGATAACAATCACATGATATTAGAATCCTGTCAGTAGGAGTTTTGGGAAAGCCCCTTATGAGTTTGACATCATTCTTTACATCTCAGCAATCTCTATCATTGGAAGTCTAGAAGATGATGTTTAAAATTGACCAACATTTGTGTAGGATGACTCTCTTGTCTGTAATTGCCTGAAATTTATCATGTTCAGAGAAGACTATACACTCTTCAAGGAAGAAAAGTATTCCTTCTGGGTAAGCTGCTTACTTTCTTTAGAATCATAGCCAGAGTTTACAATGTGTCGCTTTGGTGTACCATTCTGCTCCAAAAGGGGAGAGATGTTACATGTTTTCTTGATCAGTAGGTGCAGAACTCAGTCAGAGGACAGATTGACATGGGTCAGAGACCACCAGAGGTCTTCTGAAAACACAACTTATCACTTATAGTTTTCATGTTTTTGATTATCAGATAGCTTCCAGTTCTGACACTGACACAAACCCTCTGATATTAATGAAGAAATGACTCACGATAATACACACTTGCTTGGGTAAGGGGGAGAAAGGTATCACCTGCAGTGATAAACATCAGTTTATTTATCACTTTTGTTGTCAAGAAAAGAAAAATCTCAGAGCCCCATAAGTAGAGTACAGTATATGATTTCTTTGAAACTTCATTACATGTAGATTAACCCCTGCAAAATGCCTCCATCACATGGAATTACTGGGGAGAGGTGAAAACAAGAAGAAAGCAAATCCATGGATTTCAGAGTGAAAATCCCCCAGGCTTAGTTTCTTCTCTGTTGGATCTACACACACGATCATTTTATATTAGAGGATTTTAAATTTCCCAATCTTTTTCAGCTTCCTTCATTAGAGAGGGTTTTTACATTAAGAATTTTACATCCTTTGACTAGATAAGAAGTGCAAAGGAGGGTGATGGGCTGCTCCTTGACTGGCTGGTGTCTCTTTTCTGGGCACAAATTCATTCAATTATTTAATAAGCACTTTCTGAGAGTCTGTGACTTGTGTGCCCAAGACAGGGTAGAAATACAAAGATGTAAGTAACATAGTCCCCTCTCCAAGGAACTCACCATCCACTGTAGAGGAAGATCATTCTGGAAATAAAGAACAATGCATTGATAGTAAAAGAAAGATGTACAGGGGCTGGGATTGTAGCTCAGCGGTAGAGCGCTTGCCCTGCATGCGTGAGGCCCTGGGTTCGATCCTCAGCACCACATACAAAGCAATAAAATAAAGACATTGTGTCTATTTTACTCTTATTTTGAACTGGAGAGAGAAGAGTCATCAAAACTGATAACAATCACATGATATTAGAATCCTGTCAGTAGGAGTTTTGGGAAAGCCCCTTATGAGTTTGACATCATTCTTTACATCTCAGCAATCTTTACATCTCATCATCATTCTTTACATCTCAGCATCTACAACTAAACAAATATTAAAAAAAAAAAGAGAGAGAGAGAGACATCTGTGTCTCATAATCCTTTAAAAAAAAAAAAAGAAAGATGTACAATGTGGTAGAGGGCTTCTGGAAAGAGTTACATACTAATTTTGGTGATGACTTATTGTTTTGGGTCTTGAAGAGCCAAAGTGTTTCAGGCAGAGGGAACAGCTCAATTGAAGACCTGGAGACAAAATAATTTCTCCAAGTTTGGGGAATGCAGACTGTCTAGTGTGGCTTCATGGGACACAGATAAGAGTTGACAAAGGACATTAGACAGGGTGAACTTTGTCTTTTCCTTTACACACAAAGATTCTCTTGTGCAAAATAAAAGCCTCTGCTCCCTACTTACTTTTATAAAGATCTGAATCCATTGATCTAACTGGTCCTTATAACTGCATACTGCTCTATCATCAAATGATAATTTTTAGCTATGCTTCTATTTATGGTGTGAGAGGAAACTGTTTCTCCAGTACTTCCCCCAAAGAATTCAATTCGCAGGAAAGTCTGCTCCATGCCCCTTAATACCCTGAGCGCACAATTAAATTTCCTTCAAAATGTTTCCAGTAGGCAAGTCATGCCTTGGAGTGATGTCTATGTTCTTCAGGCTCTGATCAAACCCAAGGTATTTTTTTCACTATTTAAATCTCTTGTCATTTAGAAAGTTAGCAACTCCAAATCATTTATTGATTTAATCCATAAATCTTATGCACATATCCAACTTGACGAGCTAAACAGTTCCCCACATGCACAGCTGTGACATCAAAAGGTGACCCAGAACAACTTTTTTCAATTCAGTATCCTACCAGCAGCTTCAATTACTAAATTCTAGGACAGAAAATAAAAGGACACCTAGAACAATCTTTTCAAGGTGTGTGTAATATTCTGGATGTGTTTCTAAAAATATATATGTGAGCAGCTGAACAGAGCATCTTTATCCTGTGTACTTGGGTTTCAATCCTATCAGTATTTGTTAATCTTGCTCTAAAGAAGTAAAATCAATTGGACAAGAGGCCTAGTCGATTCAATTGAACTTTGCAAACTCCCACCCTGTCATAATAATATGCACCAGAACGCCTGCCCAAACTGCTTACAGAACACAACTCTTATCACATGAGATTTATCAGCAGCCACATTTTCCTACTAGGCTGGAGCCCAGTGAAGTCCATGGTGAGAGAGTCCTATTAATCACAGTTGAACTTCGCGTGCTATCTGCGATACCTTGTGAAAAGGAGGGTGATAAAAAAGATGCATAGTGACACTGGCTGTCAGAAATGCTTATGGGATGATGTGCTTGTATCAGATGGCTTTGCAAGTTGGACGGGCATGAGAGCATTCCACAAGTGGAGTTTAGAAACAATGCTACAAATCTGGGAAGAAATAGCTCTAGGCTTCTGCCAGTCCCTGGTTATTTTAGAACTGGCGACAGGGAGTGTAAAGCTTAAGAGAGGCTTCCAGGCTTCGGTTCTCAACTGCAAAGTGAGGAAGCAGTGTCATCCAGACAAAAATCTCCCTCCCAATCCCACCCTGTCTAGAAATGCAATTCCTGAGACAGCCTCTCATGTAGCAGAACACAAACATCTTAAAAACAATGTCAGATCATTACTCATTTGCTTTTTAAAACGTACATGCATGTCCAGGGCTTGTCTCTGTCAGATTCTTCTTAGCAGTGGTCCTATCTGTCAAAAGCAGAAAGTATCAAGAGGGCAGTGTCTCTGGCAGTACTTTTCTCACATTCTGAAAGTTTATAAATGATCAATAAATGTTCTAAAGTAATAATGCTCCAACTTATTTATGAAAGGCTCATGCACTATATTATATTCTGCAAGGCTGTTGAAAGAGTCTTAAACCAATAGATATGTCTTGAAGGAACAAAGAGGAGATAGATAGTCAGGTGACTTCTCTTGGTACTACTAACCTGGGCTAAACCGATGCTGGACATTAAACAGAGACTCAATGAATACCTACCAAAAGAGGGAAGGGAGGGGTGGGTGAGGAATAAAGGAAGGAAGGAAGAAAGAAAGGAATGAAAACGATCTTGGACAGAATGCTGATTTTATAATATAAGAGATCATCTAACCACATTGTTAGAATGCCGGGGGAAGGCAGAGTTCTTTTTTTTATCATGGATGCTATAGGCATAAGAATGGTCCTTGCAGAATAATGGTCCTCCAAAGATACCCACCATCCTAATCTCTGGAACTCATGAATATGTTACTTTACATGGTAAAAGGGACTTTGCAGAATAGCAGAAGGTCTAAGGATCTAGTGAATTGTCCAGGTGGGCCCTGTGTCATTCTAAGTATCTTTATAAGGGAAAAAGAAGTAAACAGGAGGAGATGCAATAACAGAAGCAGAAATCACAGAAAAAGAGAGATGCGAAGATGCTCCATTGCTGGCTTTGAAGAAGGAGGAAGGAACTGTAAGCCAAGGAATGGAAGTGGTCTCTAGAATCTGGAAAAGTAAGAACATGGATTTTGCCCTAGAGCCTCCTGAAGCAATCCTGATCTCCAGAACGCTAAGCTGTTAAATTTGTTGTTGTTTTAAGCCACTAAGTTTGTGTTAGTTAGTTACATCACCAATGGGAAAATAATATACAAGATTTCCATTTTTCTTTCCAGGGGCTTCTGGAGAAATTTTGTGATTTTTTTTTGAAAAAAAGTTGTTCTTGCCTGAATTCACACCTTTTATGTAATTATTTCTGCCAATTGCAGGAAGTCATATAAGGCTCATTATAGTTCTTCACAATAAAAGTTTTGCTTCTGCTTGCTTCTTGCCAACTCAAAGACTAGATTCTACACTCAGATCATAACTCTTTATGACATTTCTAATATAATTTTTAAGAACAACCACGTACCATTCATAGCTTGTTTTTTGCTTCATTTTTCAACACTCCTAGAAAACCTTTTTCTTTAAACATGTACCTTAATGGAAGCAGATACCTACATAGGATCTGTAAAGACCTATCATTTAATGTTAAAAGTCATTTATTTAGCACTTACCACATGCCAGATGCTGTCCCAGGGGCATAGAATACAACAGCTAGAGGGCCAGGCATACACACAGATAATCACATGACCCAAAAAGACCAAGGGCCCAAAGTCATGCCCAGTGGCCCTGTGCACATATCCAAAGGCTCAGAGGGCTGATTTTCACTGGGCTGATTTTCAACCTTCACAAAGATGACAGAACTCCTTCCGGACTCTGGTTTATTTAGAAAAGACAAACCAGAAAACCAGTATGAATAAGTGGTTGTGGTCATGTAAATACAAGATATGTTCCAGAAATGGACAGCAGCCAAGAGATGGTTAAAGTACTCTGTGTGTGTGTGTGTGTGTGTGTGTGTATGTGTATGTACATGCATGTGTGTTGAGAATACTGGTAAGCCCAAGAGTAGCACATATAAAACACATCAAGGGCACGATAAGTTCAGAGCATAGTCTTAAAAGTCATACTAAAGAATATGAACTTTTCTTAGTCCACAAGGAAATAACCAAAAAAATAGGGAAATTGGAGAGACCATGTCATTCAAATTTGTGTGAACTGAGACCTTGACTTTCAACATTTGAAAGCTCGTCAGTGCTAAAAAAGGGCAATGGTGAAATTCAGAATTGGGATGAGAGACATCACAGGTCACCTTCTGCATCACCCAGTCTGCTTCTGATGGTGGCTGGCATGTAAAAGTTCTGCTTTCGTAAGCCAGCCACTGGGAAATGCAGAGCTCTGGCTCTCAGTAAAATCCAATTTAGTTACAGTGGATTCTTCATGGAGTCACTGACTGTTGCAGAGCTTTGAAATGGGAAAAGGACCTTGGAGATGATTGTTTACCCTGCAATATTGTTCTCTGCCTTCTGGCACCCTAAGTTATAAAAGGAAAACAAAGGAAAGTGAAAAAAGAAGATTGTGAGTTTCCTTACAGATTTCCTACGTCATATTCCCAAATAGCTCTGGACGTGAAGAAGAAAGAGGAAGAGAGGAAGGACAAAAGAAAAGGAAGGAGGAGGAAGGGGAGGAGGAAGGAGAAGAGGAGATGAAGGAAGCAATTCATCATGAAAAGGCCCAGCCAGGTCATTTCTTCAATTCTAGCAGCAGGAGGGGACTGTACTGAGCTAAACCACGTGAAATTGTTCTTTTTATAGGTGAAAACTGGTCAAATGTCAGCAGCTGGCTACAGTTTAACCTGTCCCTCATCATCACTCCCCTCCTTGAGAGGAGGGTCTCCTAAATACCCCAGGGCTCCGTGTATCTCAGCCACAGCAGATGGGTCCGCCAATAGCACCCACAACAGAGGCTCTTCCTGTTACAGTGTCCCGCTGGCCTACCAGGGACGTGGTGGAAGACGCAACGTAAGGAGCAGGCAGCGACATTCAGAACAGCCTAAAGATGCTATTCTTGGCAGCAGCATCCGCGATGACTGCCGGCAACATGTAGAAAAAGAACAAAGGGCAGGGGATTCTTGGAGCACACGTTGAAACCAGAAATCTGTTATTAGAGATGTCGGGGAATCTCAACATTACTTCTTGAATAAAACATGTTTCCCCCGCATAATACAGGGTATGAAATTTTGGAATATAAAAAATGCTGTGCTTTGCAAATTTAATTTCTTAAAGGCTCGACTCTGTGGGGGAATTTTTAAAGCAAGAAATAAATACAATAAAGCTCAGTTAACATAGAGTCTCATGATTGTTCTGCAGATTTTTAATATATGTGTGTTTGCTCTTATAGTCAGCATTTAAATTGATAAAGCTTCATGAACATATTTCTCTCGAAAAGTAAAAGAGATTTGCATGTCATATGTGAAATAGTGACTGTCTAACAGTAGGTTAGCAAAATGACAGAATATTGGCAGGTAACTTATAATATGACCTGTTAAAATTTATATAAAAATAAGAGTAAACTATTTTTTTAACTCAGTACTCTTATCTTAATTAAAACACATGAAACTGATACTTCAAGAGACAGCAAGAATGATAATAAGTACTTCTGCCATTCCCTAATAACTATTGCTTATAAACTGGGGGTCAGGTGGGTTTTATTCTGTAGTCGTGAAAAGATCATACATCAGAATATACTTAGTCTGAAGTTGCATTAAGGGGGCAGGGAAAGGATCCAAGGCTTAGCTTCATACCCAGATCATTATTTTTATTCCATGCCTTAAAATTTGCAATAATAGAATAATAAAATAATAAGAGCAGAATAGTTAAATATTCTTTATGAATCATGGGCCAAAATCACAAGAAACTCTTCAGGGAGAAAATTCACATGAGGCATCCTTGCCATTAACCATAATATTTTTTCCTCTCTTAATATATTATGTTTCTCTCATTGATGAAGGAATTGCTTTTTAAAGCAATAAAACTCAATGGAATAGTTCACTGTGCTCACGTTAGCAGTGGATTTTCCTGTAATGAATTGAGTTTCATGAGAAAGAGAGGGCACATTTTCATAGCTATGAATGAGGATTAAACCAATATAAACGTCTTTCCCTGTTCAGGCAAGTAATTTAGTGACAACAGAACACTTTCCCTTTGTGGTCAAGTAATGACAGAGTGGAGATGAATTTAAGGAAACAAATGTATGAGGGAAACCACAATTCGGTTCTGCTATTCAATGGCAATTTAAGCCAGACTGGGGCCACTCCAGGGATTCTGTGCCTGTTTTCTTCTCTCCCTTCCCTTTCTTGTCAAGTTTTTTAAACTTCACTTCTTGGCTAATTGCTTCATTTTATGGGACAAAACTGAAGGCTTGAGTCCTAAAGTGCCAGCCAATGGCAAGCTGAATAGCCGTGATGAGCTTTCCTTGGGAAATGGGCAAACCAGCCCAACAAATGGACACCACAACGATTGCCTTCAGAATTATGATCTGCTGGCTGTGCCAGATTCACTTTCTGCAAGTTTTTCTTGCATTGTCTTTAAAAACACATTGAATGATGCAAAAATGTGGTAGCACTAGATAGGAAAATGATTCACTGAAAACATTACTAATGTGTAGGAGAATTTGTCCCTGCCTGCAAAACAGGTGGATCAGACTGAAGAAGGAATAATACCCAGTTGTGTCTCAGCTTCTAAAACTCAGCTAAGTAGAATTATACTGGATAAATAACTGTTAGGTGGTGAAAATTTTGTATGGCATATGTACAGCAGGCTCTCCAGCTTCAGATCTGAGAAAAAATTCTAGTGTTTCTAGGCGGGTGACTCTGAGAGGAGATGGATCTGTTAGATAAAGGCTGCATGCAGACAAGTCTGTCTTCATTAGAAAATTAGGATAAAGGGTTGGGGATGTGCTTAGTCATAGAGTGCTCACTGAGCATGTTCAAGGCCCTGGGTTCAATCTCCAACATTGCATAAAGAAAAAAATTTAAAAAGAATTTGGATAAAGAGCAAGATGAAAAAGGAATGTAAGGATCTATGGAAAGAAGTATTAGTACCTCATGAGTGGAATCTGTAGTATGTGTCCTGAGACTGGCCTGTTGGACACAGCACGATATTAAGATTCACTCAGGCTGTGTGTTGCAGCATCTCCTTATATTTCAACAGATATAAAGTTTTAGTTATGCAAGATGAGTGAGTTCTAAAGATCTGCTTTACAACAAACACTGTGTCTCTAGATAGCGATACTGTAATGTGCAATTGAAAATCTATTAAGAGGGTAGATCTGATGTTAAGTGTCCCATAAGAACAAAAGTTTTTAAAAGCTAGATGAGGTGGTGCATGCCTGTAATCCCAGCACTTTGGGAGGCTGATACAGCAGGATCGCGAGTTCAAAGCCAACCTCAGCAACGGTGAGGCACTAAGCAACTCAATGAGATCCTATCTCTAAATAAAAACCAAAATAGGGCTGTGGATGTGGCTCAGTGCTAGAGTACCCCTGAGTTCAATCCCCAGTACCAAAAAAAAAATGTTTTTAAAGAGTTTAGTTAGCATAAAGGAAAAGATTCATTGTTTCCTAAATGCAACAGAAGTGTACTTTATATCACGTGGCACCCATAGTCGTAGTTTCATGGTTGAGTGTGGGGGTCTGGGAACCAAATGTCTGAGCTCATATCCTAGCTCTTTCATCTGTTAGTTGCTTAGTCTGTGGGACTCAAGTTCCTTATGTACAAAATAGAGAGGATGCTGGCACCAGGTGGGGCGAAGGGTACATGAATTAATAAGCAAAACACCCATGGAACAAAGCAAGTCCATAGTGGTCACTCTGACTGTCACCATCATCCGCAGCCTCATGATCATACTGGGAAACGACAGACTGGGAAGATTGATGTTCTTGTAAAACAGCAAGGGAGTGTGGATGTCATGAAATAAGAGATTCCAAATGGACAGAGGAGGGGATCTGGCTAGTGTGCGAAAAGGAAATCGACCAAAGGAAACAAGCACAAATACCAGAGCAAATGAAAATGTGCATTCAAGGTAATCAAACCCCAGAATTCACAGTGCCGGAAAGCATGCTAATGTTGAAAAAAAAAGTAGTGACATCGATCCAATAAAAGCTTTGATAATCCAATCTATTGTAATGCTACATCCCCAAGAAAGAAACCAGAAAGGAAGAAATAGCCAATACATACATGTAGCACCAATTTCCACGACACCAAGAGAGTTTCTCCTCTCCCATATGGACTTCATAAGAGTTGTGACAGCAGGAAGTTATCTTCTCATTGATTTCCACTACATGTGTGTACAATACATGTATATAAGTGTGAAATATATTTATCTATAAATTCAATTCATATACATTTATATATAAACTATATACTCACAGAAATAAATAGAACATATGCAGATATTATATATATAAAACGCATAGATGTAGACACAGCAGGTGTAAATGTGTATTGTGTATACATGTATATACATACAGACATGTATATGCAAATCAATAAGATCTATTACAATTAATGTTATCACAAAATAAAAAAATTATCACTTTCCTGAACTAAGGAAAAAATTAAGATAAAAATATCAAGATTAAAGCAAAATATTCTTATCAACAGATTAGGAGTTTAGTAATTCTTAAATTCTATTTCTTTGAATAAAGGAAAGAGATCTGAAGTATATGTGAAAAAATGTTTTATTATGCTAAATCTGGATGATGGGTTTACCTTTGTCTAATTCTAATGATCTTTGAACAGTGGTATAAATTTAAAACATTTTCTTAACCATAAACTCTAGAATAAAGTCTTTTTTTTTCCCCTGAAGGAAATAGGTGGTTACTCATAAATTCTCCACAAAGCCAGATGGCTTTTGGATTTTAAGGCAAGAGTAAGTCTCACTTGGAGATGTGAAGTCTCTGAAAATATACTACCCATGTATCAGTTTTGCAAATGTATGTAAATGTATTCCAGTGACAAGTGAGAGGAATGAAAGGCAGGAACTTAAACATGGAAAGTCAAAGTGCAAAGGGACAGTTGCAAACAATTAAACACACTAAACCCATAGGACTGTATCCAAAGAATAGTTGTTTAAAAAGTTGCAAAAGTAAACATGCATATAAAAATAATTTTTGAAAGAAATTCCAATTGCTATAGTAATTGACAATTTAGTAATAATATTTACGAATTAAAAAGTATTAGAGTCTTAGACTCTATATTATACAAAGATTAGCTGGAATATGGGTGGGGAAAAGTAAAATTTATCATTGTTTATACATAAAGAACAATAAAAAATACTGTTCTTGAATTAGGTCACTAGAGTAAATATAGTTTTTCTACCTTTTAGAAATTTACTTTCTTTCTCTCTGGCAAAAATAAAAGAAAAAGGAAAACTATGAAAGCAGTATGGTACATAAACATGGGTCATATAAAATAATGAGATAAATATTAATGCAAACATGTTGGTTAAGACAGAAAATCAATATTTGAACAAGATTTAAAATTCCTTTTATAAAGAACAAATCTTAAAAATTTGCTAAAAACAAAGTCCAAATATAAATAATTTCTAAGGGAAACAAATTGAAATAATAATGTTAAAAACTTAAAATCAAAAGATAAACTGTATTCATCAGGCAACAACTGACAAAAAGAAAGTAGAGGTAGCAATAGAAATTTCAGGTAAGTTAAACTCAGGTAGAACTCAGGACAAAAAAAATATTAAATGAGAAAGTGTCATTTTTCATTATCAGAAGTTAAAATCCTTATTAAGAAATTATTGAACAGGTAGGTGGCCCCAATCAGGCAGCATTTCAACACAGAAATAAAAAACTCAAGAAATAAGAGAAATGGAAAAATGCAAAGATCTATGAGAACTGCACCTCTCTCCATCTTTGACACATTAAGATCATAAAAAATTAAGGGGATAAAAGAGTTGAATATCACAGAGTGCATAGGACTGAATATGTATATGTCTATCTACCTTTTTATTGCATAAGGCAGCCATAATGGAATCATTATAAAAATCTTGGTCCAATAATAGGCTATAAAAAAATCAATAAATTTCTTGGGAAAACAGAATTACTGTAAAGGTCATAGATTCTGACTATACTACAATAAAACTGGAGGTTAATAATAAAAATTTAAGCAAACATAATCACTTGTAAATCTAAAAACAAAATAAAACAAAGCAAAAAATATAAATTTCTGCTAAATAACTCTTAAAAAGAAAAATTGAAAGTTATAAGCTGTTAAAGAATAAAATTTTAAAATAGAGCATATCAAAATAGACAGGGTTGGTTTATTACCCAATGAATAAAAATAAAGTATCATACTCATGAGAGCAAAAACAGAGCAAATAGGATGGAAAAGGTAAAAGCAGAAATTACAGAAGGAGAAACAAAAATAAATTTAGAAATAAATTCATGAACCGATTAGTTGTGATAAAAAGCACATCAAGTTGGACACAGTGGTGCCTGCCTGTAATCTCAGCTGCTCAGGAGGCTGAGGCAGGAGGATCGCAAGTTCCAAACCATCCTCAGCAACTTAGCGAGGCCCTAAGCAACTCAGGGAGACCCTGTCTCTAAATAAAATATTTTTAAAAAGAGCTGGGGATGTGGCTCAGTGGTAAAGCGTCCCTGGGTTCAATCCTTGGCACCAAAAAAAAAAAAAAAAAAAAAAGGCAAATCAAATCAAGAAAATGAAAACCAAAAAGAGATAGAGGAAGTGATCCTATCTAGTTGGGTGCAGTGGCACACACCTGTAATCCCGCTGACTTGGGAGGCTGAGGCAAGATCTTGGTAAAACACTGAAGCTCTAAGCAACTTAGTGACACCTTGTCTCAAAATAAAAAATAAAAAGGGCTGAGGATGTGGTTTAGTGTTAAAGCACTCCTGGGTTCAATCCCCAGTACCAAACAAACAAATAAATAAACTCCCATCTAAGTTTTACTGGTGAGCATATTTCCCCCCTTAAACCTGCCACACTTTAAAAACAGAGACAAACATGTAAAAGTTAATCAAGTCCCTCCAGTATGATGTCCTGGAGTCTGGAAAAATACAGAAGCTACCTATTTGGTGAAAAAAGTAAAACTAAAAAATCTGAACAAGAAGGAAAAAATAATTCTTCCTTGTGTGTATAGATGTGAAATTATCATAGGTACAATTTCTGCAAACCACATTCAAAAAACATTACAAGAATTATAGGTCAAGAATTCATAGGCTCTGCCACCAGGAAGTAAGGGTGTTCCTCTGTGAGGAAACATGAATTAATAAATTATATACACAGGGTTTCATTAAGCTAGAGATAAATGGAATCAAAGTACCTTCTGTATATGAAAAACACTGATATGTCATTACCCTAGGTACACGTATGATTGCACAAGTGGTATGACTCTATGTACAACCAGAGAAGTAAAAGATTGTGCTCTATTTGTGTACAACGAATCAAAGAGCTTTATGCTGTCATGTATAACTGATTAGAACTGTTTAAAAAAACATTGATGTATCATAGTCAATGATTATCATCCAGGTTAGGCAAAAATTTCAGAAAAGTTAAAAGCAAGATCAGTATTACGGTAGTTCCCCTTGGGTCCTCTACCACACAACCCTCATGGGGGAAGGCATGCTTCTTTGTCCAAATTTCTTGCCTAGGAGGCACCATCTGGACAGGAGGTGATATTCAGAACTGTACTGGGGAACAGGGATCAAATATCATTTCCCCCTCTTGGCCTCCCTGAACACCGAGGTGTATCCCTCTTTCTGTTGGCTCTGGCCTGGATGCAGCTTCTCTGCAGCTCGGTCATGTTGGGGGATGTATAATATTATAGCTTTCCCTCACCTCCCCGCCCAGTTAGTTGTTCATGCTTCAGAATCCCTGCCCTTCTGTAAATTCATAAGCCCCACGTACTTTAATAGTAGAGCCTGCAATAAGTGTTCTTATAGCCCCAAATCTCATTGAAAGGACCCTTAGGTTAGAGCCACTGTCCTAAGAGGATTTGGTTGCAGAGACATGCTCTTTAGCATCCTTCTTGATTCAACCATCAAAGAATAAAGCCAGAAAATGTCTTGGGTACATTTATGACCCCTATCTTCTCTCTGCCTGGAACTGCAGGCCTATAATGGTTGTAAACTTATTTTTCCAGTGACTTATAAAAGAGATAAGAAATGATAACACCTGCCCCATTACAGTAGACATGAAAGATAATTGAACTCTTTCCAAACTCAAAGCCGTATTTACCTTCCTGGTATTCACAGTCCCTCACAGTCTCTGTAGAACTTGTAGAAACTCATCCTGTGTCAGCCAACAAGGCCCATCCTGCCCTTGTGTTATCTCTTGAGGCCTTACCATGTTCTTCATTTAGCTATTTGCGGACTTAAGATTTATGGTCCTTGAAGGCAGGAACCTATCTCCCCCCTTGTGACTCCCATTTGGTTGAGCACATTTTCTTCTACTTAGTGGGCTGAATAAATATTTGCTAAATGGATTTAAAAATGAAAATTGAACTGCTTGAGTTCACCCTGTGTCAGATTTCTCGAGAGGTTAGATGTCAGGTTTTATAATTGGGAAGTTGGTCACCTCTGGGGTGCCATTACTGTCGGACTAGACAAGAGGGTTCAGAAAGTGTGTGATGAGATGGTGGGGTAGGGCAGGGGGCAGCAAAACCATTTGAAAACACAAGAATTATTCAGCCCAGCAAAAGGAGGCTTAGGAACAGGATTAGGGGTTATGACGGAGAGGTGGAGAGAGGCAGCCTTTATTTCCATATGGAAGGCAGAATGGACATAGGATAATGGGATTACATTTGACTGGGAGGAATTCAAGATGGGCCAAGGAGGGATTCCGTAACTCCGTGTTAAATGACTTAGTTACCCTGTCGACGCTGTTTCTAGAGAGCTTTTAAAATAGAATTGCCTCCATTCCGAAGAGTTTAAATGGAGGGCTTCCTGGGAGGGTGTTGGTAAATGAAACATGTTTTATTTATACTTTTGATCATCTGTGATGTGAACAGATCGAGTCAAGAACCAGATCCCTAACAACTCAGTTTTAATCAATTTGAGTTATTCTTAACATACATAGGTTGAAGTGAAGCTCTCAGTCAAGTTTGTATTTTGAGTTGAACCCAGATGGGTCTGCTAGCCAGGGGATGGTACTGCTTCTTTGGCACACTCAAGAGGTGCTGAGGGGGGATTTGGGGAGAAGCAGGAGCAGCCAGTATCACTTCCCATCCAGATGGGAGGAGCTGGATTTGCCAAGTCTCCACTTTTCAATGTGTCATGCAAGTGACACTGTTCACTTTCCATCAGGAGGAAGCACACTGCCAAACAGGCTTGGAATGAACTGTTTTCATCTGATTACCTCAAGGACAACTCCCTGGGACGTGAGTACAATCATCCCAGTTATTCTCCCGGATACAAAGAGACACGTAATTAATGGCCCCTTATGCATGCTGGCCAAAGCCAAGAGGAGCTGGAATAGCTGTGGGGTTTCGAAGTGTGAAAATTAAAGGATCAAATCTTAGTTGACTCTTGTAGACAGTGCATGTGAGGGAGATGGGAGGGAACCCACTGCAAAGTGGTGCTGACTCTTCATTCTTCCTGACCCCAAATTCACCCAGAGCATGACGGACATGCAGATGCTGGAGTTAAGTACATGCTGTAGTTAAGTACAGAGGCTTTCGTCTGTGTGCTTCCAGAAAAGAAAAGCCTGTTTGCGGTCATAAACAATTATGTGATCTCAATTTGAACCGGAAACACACACACTCTTCTCTATCATTAGTTATGTATTGTCACTTGGAAAACCTTTCACTCCAACCAAGATGAGAAGCGTGGTGTCAGCACAAACCACCCTTTTGAGAGAATTCGGCTGAAGATGGGGCATTTGCAAGAATGCTTATCTGGGTCTCCCTCCTTGGACATTTATATACCTGATCTGTGTGTACCATCTTATTCAAAGATGGAACGGAAGCCCCGAGTTTCAGGGTAGAGTAGGTACCTGAGCACAGTGGTAGCACAGCACAGAAGTACAGGTAAACTAAAGGCAGCTGGTTCATACACCGAGCAAGGTCTGCTTGTTTTCCATCTCTTCAGGAGGGTCACCTGTTTGTTGAGCTCAGAGATTTACAGGAAGGCCTGTGTTATATCCCTCTGTGTTTGGTCACCAGCTAAGCCCAGGAGGATGATCCCTCCAATTATAAAGAGCAGCTCTTGGGCAACTCCTGGTTGACACTGGAGTTAATATTCTTTCCTCTAGTTGAGGTGAATAATCTCAATAGAGTCACACTGGGGACTTTCTGGTCTTCCCATATTGGAAGGGGTTTGGGGGAAGGTAATAATTTCTGGGTCTAGTTGGGAAATTCCAACTGACATACCAGCAATCTCAAGTTTTATGATTGCCTCAGTTTGAATCAAAAGCAGTGGATTCCCTTTGTTGATCTTTTTATATCAGCTATCATCATGGCCTACATATTTTCTGTCTTATAAGAATGGGCATGGTGGCATATGACTGTAATCCCAGTGGCTTGGGAGGCTGAAGCAGGAGGATCACGGATTCAAAGCCAGTCTCAGCAAAAGTGAGATGCTAAGCAACTCAGTGAGACCCTGTCTCTAAATAAAATACAAAATAAGTCTGGGGATGTGGCTCAGTGGTCAAGTGCCCCTAAGTTCAATCCCTGGTACCAAAAAAATGAAAAAAAAGAATGCATCTTTATTGGCTTGCTCTGGTTCAGACTGCTAGAAAACTAGATCCCGGTTGAATGAATAAAAGATGCATTCTGTCAACTACAGGAGGGCAGGGGCTATACCAGGTCTGTTGGATATGATAGACATGAAGTAGAAATGAGGAATGAATGAATGAATGAATGAATGGAATAACCTATTCAGCCTCCACCAAGGATGGAAGTGGAAGCATGGTGCTTCCCTATCACTGAACTCTTTGATTTCAGTTATTATCTCCCAGTCTGACCAACTCTCCTTCTCCAAATTTCAGGTTGCCAAAAGAATCTTCCATCTAAATATTCAAAGGCAATACAACGTAAGGCAATTGAAGGTAAGGTTGAAAGAAAGTTGAATGATTGCTTGCGTGGAAGCAGTTTCTACTTTGTCTACTGATCATCTCCATTAATTGCTCACTTTCCTGGAGCTATGTCTAAGACTTTTTGATGTGTACAGGATTAAGACTCTTCCAAAAGGAAAATAAAATTGCTAAGAGTAGTGTAAATACACCTTCCAGGTATCATTCAGCTGAGGAAGTGTGAGTTCAGGAATTTGGGGTATGGATCTCAGTCCCCTTCCTACCTACATGTAATCATGGGTATGTGTGTGTGTGCATGTTTGTGTATAGGTGAGTGTGCATGTGTGTATGTACATACATACATACACCAAACATTAATATGCTTGTCATTATTGACATTATGAAATGTCATTCTCATATGAAAGAATAGGTGATACAGATTCTCTCCTGGCAGCAGGTTTTAATACAAGGAAGACAGAAGGAAAAAAAATATAAGACAACTAATCCTGCAAGTGGGGGAGCAGTCCACAGAGTAGGAAAACCGATGTATATAAGGAGGACGTGGGTCTTTGAAGAGTCACCTCCAGATTGCACAAGTTAGTCTTGCAGCCACCAGAAAATCTGAGCCATCAAACTGTGTGTAAAAGTGACCAGTACTTTTGGGCAGCAGACATTTGTCTACCTGTGTTGGAGTCTCTGCCATGAGAGAGGAGAGTCACTTAGGGCACATGTAACGCACATGTATTCTGATCAGTGGCGGGGCTTTTTGGGCAAACTGGGGCTCTGTCTCCCATGCACTTGACCATGAGGGTAGAAGGAGATCTCTCCAGAGACTGGCTCACAGGGAGAACTTTCACCCCAAGCTCCACCTTGCCTCTTTCCACCTCCCTTTCCTCCTACCATACTTCTAGGAGAAGATATTCCTCCAGTTGGCATTCAAACAGAAGCTGACATTTGGTTCACTTCTAAAAGATTGATGCGTGCGCAGCATTCTTTTTAAATGTCCCTTTGCGCACACCCAGAGATTAAAACGAGCCTCAACAAAAACCATAGGGAAGGAGCATAAAAATGATTCTAAACCTCACCTATGCCCAGCTGACACCTGTAAAGCACAATTGTGTTTTAATGATAACACTTTGGAATGGCTCAGGTAAATATAATGCCATATGCAAGGCTTTCAGATCTCAGCAAATGCCATCAGTACTTATGATCCCTGTAGGTAGGTTTGCTCTTGCTGTGTTCAAGTTTGAATGGAATATAAATGCACCATTAAGGTTGCCCTAGAAGTACAGAGAGCGGCTGTTGCATAGTTAAGTGAAAAAGGCAGCATTTTATGTCTGATAGAGCAGTCATCTTGCAAACAGCAAATTGGTAGTGAGAGGCAGGGGAAGAGATGTATGGAGAACAGCCTCAACAGGACAGGCAGGTGGAAGTGTGGGTTCTTTTATAAATTCCTTTCAAATAACATACTTTATGGAGCTTTTAGAAGAAAAATGCAGATTCTTTCCTAGACTTAGAAATAAGAAACCTACCCCCCAACCCCTTCCCTTAAAGCACACACATCAAAGACACTATGATCCCCACACCATTGTTAGTGAGAGGGGGGAAAGAATAGATGTGGAAATAAAAGTCATCTTTCACTACAGTAAACAAAGCAAGTTTGGCTTGTCAGAGTGAGGGATAAATGGCTACCCATCACTTTCCTAGGGAGAGAGAAACCGAAGATTGTGTATCAATTTTTATAATTTTAAGGCTGAAAGATAATAACTCTGCAGAAATGGAGCAGACTATATAACAATCCCCTCTGAAAATGTGATTACACATAAAAATCCATAAAAACGTACAAAGTGATAGATGAACCAAAACTAAACAAATGCAGTTTTTTATCCTTTTGGAACTGAGCAGAAATAGCATATGTAGAGAGAATGATTTTATTTTGTATTTTTAAAAGAAATATTTGGAACTTAATTGAATTATACTTCTGGTGGGAATTGAAATTTTCAGACAGAATATCGGATTTTATTTTAAATTGAATTCTGTATTGAAGAAATGAAGAATGAACCATCAGTGAAATATTAGCAATAAAGTCGACACATTTCAATAAACAACAAAGAAATCTGAGCATAATGTGAGCTAGTATGATTTCTTCCCATATTCTTCTAAATCCCCAAAGAGTCTGTATTAACTATTCTTGATAATTCTGATTAGGAAATTGTATTTTGATTTATTTAAATTAAATCCAGTTTACAGCTGATTTCTAGAGATTCTTAAAAAACATCAAAGTTAAATCCTTTTATGTGGCTACCCTGATAATCTTGTATTCCTCACACCTCTAATTTCATATTATTAATGAATCTAGAACATGGATTGAGATGCATGTCTTATTTTGCTTATTTCTTATAAATTATCAAGTTAATCCCAGAGTCGGGCTGGGGATGTAGCTCAGTGAGTGAGTGTGAGGCACTGGGTTCAACCCCTAGTACTCCCCAGTACCAATAAAACAAGCAAACCAAATTAAGCTCAGATTCTATATGCCATATCCTACCAACACACATTATTTTTTATTCATTTTGTGTTATTTTGTTTGAATTGAGTCTTTAGAAATTTCACAACTCATCCACTAGGTAAATCTAACCAATAGCAATGTAGCAATAAAATGTGCTTACAGTTTTTGCAATTAGAAAGTTCATCAATAATTTGTATCTCTTTAATTACAGTCATGAGGGGAAATGCCTATTTCCCTTGTACAAACCTTGAAAATCTTGGGTCAGAAGTCTTTTGAGGTCTATTTATATTTTCCATCTCATGATTAATAACTAGTATGGGCATCAGCGTAAAATAAAGTTGAGGATTTTTTTTTTTCTATTTTCTGCAATCTGGATAAAATGAATCCTTAAGTACAGTGATATGGTTTTTATCATGTAATTCCAGTGCATTATTTATGTTGATTAGGTTTGGGGAAAACACAGAGGCTAGGTTCACATCATACCAATCAAACCTGTATTTTTAAATGGCCACAGGGAAGAACAAGCTCCCAACTGCTCAGATCAGGCTTGCTTATGGGCAGTTCCAACACACCCTCTGAAAGAAGGCAGGGTGAAAGACACAAGGTTCAAAAGATCAATCATGAGGACTCAGGGAATGGAAAGGAGACCTGGACAGGGACTACAGGTTGGAAAAATAATTCCAGAGCAAAGTGGAGGTGAAGAGATTAACAAGTCTTTGGTTTATTGCTAGTTCCTTTATAATACATGACTCTGAAGCCTTGGTTGGAAACCCACTCAGGTTGTATAAATGTCACCCTCAGATTCCCTGATTCCTAATAAGAGACCCTGGAAGACCAGACAATATGCTAGGGCCTCCTGGACCTGTACCTCACACTATGAATTGCAATTTATCTTAACTAAACACCTTGGATATAATCCAACTTGAAATCATAAAACACCTTAGAATAAAAGATGTTGTCCCTGAAGAAACCCTGTTTGCTTATCAAAGAAAAAGCAACAAATTAATAGTTTTATCACTAATACCATTATTGCAAGGGCTAAAATTAGGTTTATTTATTTATTTTAACTCAACAGACGAAATTACAAACTAACCCACAATAAGACACAGCTCATATTACAAATGAATAACTTAATTAAAAAACATTGATTTTGCTCATTGACTGCAAATTTTATTAAATATTAATGATAACATTTTGTATTTTTTATACTAGTCATGAAAGTTTTATGGACTCTTTCCCCTACAGCAGTCTTAGATTTTATGACAAAATCTTGGGCAGCTCCAAGTACAAACATAAATATTGCATTGGCCAGCTTGGTACAATATATGTGTGTGTACATAAACCAGTGAGTGGACATGTGTACATTTACCCAAATGGGCACAGAGTTAGGAAAGCTAATTCCACACAAGCGAGGGGGAAACCCACATGATGTTAAGTTTGTATTTTATTGTAACCACTCAGAAGGGTCACCCAGAAACTCTAGGAACAATCACCCCATGATATAGGATCTCAGAACCCCCTAAGCAAATGATTCTCTAAGAGGAATACAAAGCCCAAGGCATCACTCCATAAATAATGTGATTTTCCATGTTATAAATCCTCTATGGCAGGTTTCACTAAAAGGACAAACTTCTGCTTTTGCTCATTCCACGTAGGCAAAAAGCCAATAATGTCTACCAGCTTATGGGACAGCCTATAAAATTTGGGTATTGTTTTGTTTTTGTTGGTTTTGCCTCTGTGGATTTATTTTACATGTTTATATCAGAGCCTAAACAGCCCTGAGACTGTTATCATTCTAGAGAACTCCAAGGAGCCCTTCTCTGGCTCCTCTAAGCTTAGTTGGACGCATACATGTTTTTTTTTTTTTTTTTTAAATATTTTTTTTAGTTGTAGATGGACATAATGTCTTTATTTTATTGCTTTTTGTATGTGGTGCTGAGGATCGAACCCAGGGCCTCACGCATGCGAGGCAAGCGCTCTACCGCTGAGCTACAATCCCAGCCCGGAAGCATACATGTTTGGAGTCAACTGACAGCTGTGTGCCGTGAATCAGATGACACTGATATCTGGAATGTTTTTCTATTGTTTGGAAATTTTTACTTAAAAATCTGTAAAACACCCAGCAGAACTTCATTACTTTGAACTTCTGCAGTGACTTTTTTGTTTTCTTCTTCTGTATCTCAAAGTCATTTAGAAACAATTGAGAAGTTAATTTGCCTAAGTCATTTCCTCAAGTCACCTCCCAGGTCAGCGTGCAGCTCAGGCATGAGTTATATATTGTTTCCCAAACTGATCGGGCTTCCTTAGGGATGTAATCATGGCAACCCAGACTTAAAAACAAAGTTTGAGTCTTATTAAATACTCCTTAAAAAGGTTCCAGCCATACTCTACATGGCTTGCAAATGCTCACAAGTGAAAGGTAGGGAAAGAGGAATGGGAGGAGGGCTACGTTCTAAAGGAAGTATTTCACTTGAAAAATGTTACAGCGTTTTCTAAAATGAGTAATGAAAAGGCAGACCAACATATCTTTCTAATATAGGCTTTTTTGAAATGCAAAAGGGAAATTTTGTATGATAGGTAATGAAAGGTAATAAGCGAACTTCAATTTTTTCGATGTTGCAGTTACAGTAATAGCATGCTTAGAGATCCAGGTATATGTTGCCATGATGTACTGGTTTGGACTGAGTTACCAAGTTTCTTACAACGTTTGCCCCTTTCTTCTTACTTTCTCTTCTGCAGCTTCAGCTCTAATTGGCCTCTGGAAACTTTATTTCCTCTCCTGCTCCTGTGGCCTCCTGAGCTGCTGGTGGTCTATGGGTTCCTTGACACCTCCCATCCCCTGCTCTGTCCACACTCAAGAGACCTTCATGAGAAGTCTTGAATCACCTGAGTTGGGAACCTTTTTTCCTTCCTTTCCTCTTCCCCTTTCCCTTTTCTTTCTGGCTAGTATTTTAAGATGAACAGAAAAGCCATCGTTTCTCCAAGTGTCATTTTCAGGTTATTATGTAAAGCAACTCCTGCTATCAAGTCACAAGTGGCTTTAATAAAAGAAATGAAAGAAAGTAATACAAATCACCAATGAAGGATATTAGAATTGGTCCATACATTTTTCTATGAATTTAGAGATAAACGAACTGTTACCTATTTGCATCAGTATCATTCCCTTTCTGTTGTGGAATAAAGTTTCCTTCTCAAATGAAGAATACTCAGGAAAACAAAACAAAAAAAGCCAAAGAGAAGAAAACAACCACTGCTTGACATGGCATTTGGTACTAGACCTAAGGGCATGCGCTCTGTAAATTTGACACATTCTAAATCATAGTCAAGTCCCCAACTCAGCTTGACTGTGAACAGGGTCCATATAGCCACCTTTAGTCCTCCCAGGGAATAAATTAAATCTGCATCTTGACTGTGTTGCCTGGAAGAAACTGTTCAATTATTTATAGAGCAATAGCAGGGAGTTGCTCTTTGCAAGTTGGGAGGTGGGGGAAGGGGTGTATTCTGCCTCTCGTCTCCTCCAGGCCAGTGAGTTACTAAGTCCAGCAATGTCTGGAGAAAATAACAAGGCTGGAGGCAACCAAGATATATTAACACAAAAGAGGAAGTAAGTCACTTTTTTCTACTTGGAGACTGTTCTTAAGCCAGTATGGCTCTGTGCTCTGGTTCTGCCTAGAATACGGCAGGTAGAAGCTGATGAGGGCAGCTGGGCAGGTTGTGGGTTAAGGATTGCATGGATTTAAGGGTGAAGTTTAAAGAAATGGAAATAAGAAGAAACTCAAGACTTAGTACGTAGAGATTCTACTAATCAGAAATGTTGGCTTCTGATTTTCGGTTAGTTCATGTACTTAGTTTTCCTATGAACTGAGAACTCTGCTTTACGCAGAGAATCAGAGAACACAGGTCCTCTTAGGCTGGTTAGGTATAAATTCCCTAAGGTTTTCCAGTTACTGATTGGTATTTTGGAAATTACTGAATCACAGAGTTATACAGAGTGCCTCAGGGGCATTTCCATTAGGGCAAGTCTTTCCTAGGGAAATAGACTTCTTGTCCTCTGATGTCCAAACTGCTTTAACATGGAAAAAAAAAATCTACTGTGCAATTATAGACAACACTTAAACACATATCTTGAGACATGCATTACATTTACATGTCAGGGCAAAATTATCTCAATGACTGATAGCTGATTTTATAAAAGACCATTATTATCAAATAAGACATGGTGAGAGAATACTGAGTTTGGAGGAGGGCTGCAGAGATAGTGAATAGCACATTGAAAGAAAGATGAAGAGACCAAAGACTGCCGATGTAATTTTTCTGGAAACCAGCACTTAGAAACGTGTTAGGTTAGGGATCTTACCTAGCACTGAAGTTAGTATATAAAAAATGCAGTCTAAGAAGACCAACCCACACATTTGCTAACATTGAATCATAAATTCTTTCCTTTTCCAGCCATGTTTCAACTTTTTGGAAGTATAATATATGTAGAAAAAAGTATACATATTTATATATATATAAGTGATAAATCCATTGATGTCTATACTTACTTTTTTTAAACCACATAGAGCTTGCTCATAGGTTAAGGCAGGAAAGGGGCCAGCAGGAAGGAAGCAGATGAAAATTGGGAGAATTTCAGTGCTGTGACAGATCGTGGGTCCCAGAGACGGCTGCAATATCTCCCATCCCATCTGTTCTTCAGCAATGTGACCTTTCTACTCTCCCATCAAGGGCTAGAGTTTATTTCTCCACCCACTTGCATCTGGGTGGGCTCTATAAGTGCTTTGACCAACAGAATATAACAGACCTGATATTTTGCCTTTTCTGGGCACAACCTTTAACTGGCTTGGTAGCTTCTCCTTCTTCTTAGAATATTTACCCTTGGTATGGTCTCTCTCAGAAACCATTCCAAGACTGTAAGAAGGTCCAGTCACATAGAGAGGCTACACTAGGTATTCTAGTCACATCCCGGTTGAACCTCCAGCAAGTATCAATTCTGTAAGTGTACCATCTCAGATATCTGAGCTCAATCAAAAACTCAAATAATTGTAGTTCCAGCTAAAACCCAAATTAAATTGAGTGATACCTGTGAGAAATGCCCAGATGAGCCAAGTCAAGTCATAGAACTGTGAAAGATAAAAGGAAATTGTTGTTTTAAAGTCAGTAATTTTGGGACCAGGTCATTGCTATAGGTACCAGAACACAGTTTTGACAGGTGGAAGGTGGGAAAGACAGAAGGGTGAGATTATATACCTGTTTTCAGATGGACTGGGTAAGAAATTGAGGTGAGAATTTGGAAACAATATCATTTGGTAAGAAAGAGGAGGAAGAAAAGGGATGGTGACTTTAAGATAGGGATAAATATTTGGAATATCAGATATGTGAGAATGTAGAAAGAACCCAGCAAAAGGGTCACTGACAAACTTGAAGTCCATGCTGAGGTCATATGCTATAAACTTGAAGAATGCCATCTGTGTGGGGCTGGGATTTTTCTCCATCTGTGCTCATTTGTCCAGGTCAGGAGAAGAGAAAGCACATTATTGGACTGATCTTTGATTTCAGGAGTAAAAAGTGGGTGAAGAAAGAAAAGAGAGTAATATAGCTGTGGGTTCTGTTAGGTAGCAATTGAAGCAATGGTCCATGAGTTTTAGCCTGTTCAAGGAAAGGAAATGAAGCTGGGAGAAGCCTGGTAAAATAAATAAAAGAAAGGAAGGTACAGACATGTAAAGTCAATAAGATTAGCTGTTTGAGAGAAGAGATGGAGAAACCTGAAGAGGTGGTAATGCAATACTAAAATATTATTGACTTCCTTGATGTGTTTGTGTCTTTTTATAACATCATCCGTAATTAAGAGTTTTACCTATAAAATATTTAAAAACCAGTTAGTATTTGCACTTGTCAGTAATTTGTAAAATCCCTGGTTGGGAAGATGGCTAACCATCGGAATTAGACTGAAGTTTATTTGCCCACAGCCAATGGTGAACCAGGGCTGGCTCTGTGAGAGCCAGAGGTGTACATTTCTTTCCATACCTGTGTTCAGTGATGTGCTGTTGGTTGAAATGGGCCACAGTGGGCATATTTACACCACCGAAATCTGTAGATGCCATAAATCAGGGCTTTTCCTCCCCTCTCCAGTAGGTTGTTACATATTTACCAGCAGACCACCATCATGCCTTCCCTACTGCCTGCTCACCACAAGAAAGAGAATTTAATTTTATCCATTTCTTCTCTGTGTAGACTATTAATTTATGCTGCCTTCTGCATAATTGCTCCCAAAGGACGGGAGAAGAAGATTATTTCGCCATAGTTTTATTAGCTGCATGAAGCACAATTGCAGGATTCAAGTTAAGTGATTTATTACATGTGAAGACTCACATCCTCCTCTTCCCTATGCCAGAACATTCCAAGACTGAAGGAGACAGGCGACAGAATGAGCTGGAATAAGCACTATTGAGCCATGTGAAGACTTAGGCCCTCTCCAGACGTGTGGAATTAAAGAAAAGGATTAGCCGTGATGTGATTATTTTAAGAGGGAAAAGCTGGTGCACTTTGATCTCGCTTCTCAGTGAACTTGTGGCAGAGGAATTGAAGCCGGGGACAGGCTGCCCCTCGGCTCACGTGAACACTCCCACTCATGCTTCTTGAAAGCCACAGGACCAGGAACCCACCCCCAAAGTTTCACCTTCCTGCTGCTTATGGTTTATAAACACTACAACACAGGTACTGAAAAGCATGCTAAATAAATCAATCCCTTAAAAAAATTAACTAACCTCTCAATTCGTCCACTAGTATAGCTAGTACACTACGTTTCATCTTTTTTTTTCCTTGTTCACTTTTCAAATACTGTCTGGATTCTTCTTTCTGCCTCATTTTGCTTTAGGATAGTAACAAAAATGAATGAATTAGCACAACAAAGGAAAAGGTTTCTGGGAATATGAATGAAAACATAATCCTCAGAGGATTTCCACCTAGTGAGTTTGAAATAAGACAAGAATCACATCAGAGAGGCAAAGGGAACCTGAGAATTTTGAGCTATTATTTAGTACACTAAACTATATTAATATTTTTTTCCATTCAGGCAATAAAAACTGATTGAGAATGGCTTAGATATGACTATGAGGGTAATAAAGCTCTTTGTGACTCACTTTCAGAATTGCAATATCGACTTGAAAATTTTCATTAAAATTAGAAGCATTTTAGCTTGTTCTGTTTCTATTAAACAGGAACACATCAATGTATTTTATTTGGGGGAAAATTAAAAAAGATGAATATGTAATAACAGACATTGAAATGCAGGGTGATATTTTGGAAAGAGAAAACAAAATAAAGCAAAACAAAATGTTAATGGAACCTCCACACCACTTGAATCCTGTTCTGTGACACTCTTTATCCAGATGGCTTCCATGCTAATCCTGGTAGGCATTTGTAGGTGCTATGTAAGTCATTAGACAGCTTCTTTTCGTGGTTTTCCTTGAATACAGTATGAAGCACACCGTATTTCCTACTGTGAACACATGAAAATTTAGGCACATGGTGAATTCTAGTTAATGGTGATTCTGTTTTAGTGAACGAAAATTATCTAACAGGGAAAAATAATTTTCCTCATTTTTCCTTCTAAAGGCACTTATTAAAATGTATTTTTAAAATGAATACACAATGATACAGCAAATTAAGCTCACTACATCAAAACAACAACACACTATAAGATTTTGAAAATACCCAAGATTATTTTATTTCATATGAGGGGAAACTACTATATTATGGATATATATTTTTTTCAGTACTTCTAGATGATAAAATTTGGTGACAAGAAGGGACTTTAAAATTTCAACATGCTTTCTCCCTCGAGGGAAAAAATGGCACATGAAATACATGTAAGCATGGAGATTAAAGCTGGTCTGTTATGGACTGAATGCTTGTCTTTCCCAAACTCATATGTTGAATCCCCAAGGTGATAGTATTTGGAGATGGGAGCCTTGGAAGGTCCATGAGAATGGGACCCTCAGGATGGGTAGATACCTTTATAAGAAGAAATGCAGAGTGCTTTCCCCTGCAGGTGGCCATCTATAAGCCAGGAAGAGGGCTCTCGCCAGGAACTTAATTGGCTGATGCCTCGGTATTATGCTTCCAGCCTCCAGAATTGTGAGAAATAAATGTCTGTTGTTTAAGTCACCCAGTCTGTGGTATTTTGTTATGGTGCCCTGAGATAAGTAGTATGTATAGCCCCTCCCCACAAAGAGCTCAGGCCAGAGGACAAAGAAATGGTAAAGGATTGCAATAATTTATATGACAGAGGTATACAGCAGGTACTAATGTAATGCACTGGAGAAATTATCTAGTTCTTTGAGATTTAACAGATGAAGAGGTGAAGAAACTGTGCCTAGATGTTGGCAGGGACAAAAACTGGTTGATAGCAGAGCCAGGCTATTAACTGATGTACATACATGTACATATAATCATACACATTGTTTACTCATTCACTTAGTAAATTTTTCTTGAGTTCTTACTATATGCTAACTGTAAGTACCATAAACTGAAGCATGAAACATGTTAAAGTTTATTTGAACAAATAGCAATTCAAGAATTGGGTAGCTCCAAATCCAAGGTGGTTCAGGGGTTCCACTAAAGAAGTGTAAAGGTAAAACTTTTGCAGAGTGAATGCGGAAGTAATAAAAAGAAAATGTTGTATTGTCATCATGATAAAGTTGCCTTATTTGATCCATCCCCATAGGAAGTCCCTAGTTATGTAAGTTAGTTGGCTGCTTCTGATAGGATGAGCTTAAGATCTGTTTTTGAACTTCTGCATTTCTTTAATATAGGCCATTACAGGAAATAGCTCAAATTACATTTTTTTTACATTTGCAAATCAAGCAAAGTTAAGGTCTTTTCTGAGGCCTAGATAGCTTGGTCTGCTCAGGGATTCTTCAGGCCTGGCCTCTGTTTTCAGTTTAACAGTTTTTCCATGCATGCTTTTATTCTCATAATACTATGGCTCCACTTGACAGATGAGAATGCTGAGGTTTAGATAGATCTTCTAACTCGATCAAAGCCAATAAGCATTAGAGCTGGAGTTTGAACACAGATACTTGAAACATCAATGTTTTTGGAAGATAAGAAATGTAAAAAGCACTTGGAGGAAATGAAATTGTAAAAACATTGATTCCTAGCACCTTTTAGGAATTCCTAGTACCTTTTCCTATATATGAAAATATGCAAACTGTGTAAGTTTTTCCATCAGTAAAATGTGGTACTACCTTCCTGATAGAATACAAGGATTAATGTGATGGTGTCAATAATGTCATCATATGATTAGTGTCTGTAAGGAAGAGAGGCTAGCTGGAGGGTTGAGTGTCCTCCTCATCCCTGCTCTTTCCAGATCACTTTTTGTCACTTTGAGGTTCACAGCTTCTTGCTACAGCAACCTCTCACCATAGCTGGTACCATCACTCCTTGGTCCCTCAACTGTGGCTATTATTTTGAGGAACTATAGAGTCTATGTAAAGAAAAAATCCAACACTTTGGATCATAGATTTTGTGTGATCACTTCCTCAACCACTTATGCTGCCCCAAATCCCACCTCACCATCACATAGTTGACTTTGCCATCATGACTGCAATCACAAGTTCATGCACCCTCTGTGGTCTAAGTGCTTGTATTTCCCCCAAATTCCTATGTGGCGACCTAATCACTAAGGTGATAGTGTTAGGAAGTGAAGCCTTTGGGAAATGAACCAGAAAGTGGCCCCTTATCAGATACAAAATCTACCTCCGTCTTGGACTTCCTGGCCTCCAGAACTGTTAATGAACTACTCAGTCTCTGGCATTTTATCATAGCAGTCCTAATACACGCAGACATACCTTGTTCTCCAACTACACCTCCTCTCCTTCCAGGTTGCTTGCTTAAATTGCCCATCAAGTGGATGGAGAATGACTTCCCAAGAAATGGAATACATTCTTTCAACCTCTTTCATTTTCCTGTTTACTTGGCTTAGATTCTATGCTCCACCATCACTATCATTGTCTTTGCCTTCTCCTCCTTTCCTCTCTTTGTGGTGCACAGGAAAATTTCCTACTGACAGCAGCCCTGACCTAGGAGGGACCAAAATGGAATGTTTTGTGTGTTATCGAAACTGGCTTCCATAGCTGAAGTGATAAAGAACTTTGACTTGGAACACCAAACTCTGTTGGACCTGCCAGAAATGCCTTCCTGACTTCTAAGCAACAAAGCCTTAGAAAATTAACCCTGCACAGACGACCTATGAACTCATTCCATTCTATCCAGAGTGTTATTTTTAATCCTTAATTAGCATAATCACTATAAATTATCCCCCGCTGGACACTTAATGATCTCTGACATTTTCTTTAACTACTCAGTAAATTTCTTCACTGGTGTGTGTTTTCTGGCTTAGAGGGTTAATAAAATTGACTTTGTGTCTTTTTAAAGTCCTGGTGGTATGTTTTTTTGTTCTTTGACAATGGGAAAACCCTGAACTACAGATAAATTTAGTCATACTCCTTTGGTTCTTGATCTGAGCAGCTGGAAAAGGCTGAAGAAAAATAACACTAACTCACATACTATTATCACTATAATATGTATAAACACTGCCTCAACTGGGCAGTTTCAGTAGAAGACTCCATTGAAATTGTTGCCTCAAACGCCACAGATGACTTCCCAAGTGTTCAATTACCAAGTCAATTGTCTACAGTTGTTCTCCCCAATTTAAGCACACAAAAAAATCTGACACTGTTGCATAGTCAACAACACTTCGCAGGGTTTTACATTTCCTTTGGTTGCTATGATTCTCTTCCCCTTTCCTCTCCTTATTTTATTTCTTCTTATTTCCTACTCACCCCTTAAATTATCATTCCTTCTTGAGGTTCTATCCTAACACATTTTTCTGTTCTAATCATTCCTTTCTCCATGGATTTCTACTCTTATGGAAACAATTCTTGTACTTTCAAAGTCTAGATAGCCATACTGAAATTTTCTTTTGATTTCTAGAACTAAAATTTCAACTGTTAGTCATGCCTGTTATTTGCTGAAAACAGGAAGAAAATGAGTGAACCCAGAGTACCTGGGCAGGGAAGAAAGCTGGGAATTCCAGGTAACAGGAACTGCCCCAAAGCCTGAAGTATTGAGAGCAGGAGCCCTATGTATGATAGGCTGACAGGGCTGGGAACTCTACTGCAAAAATTCCATGTACAAAGTATCTGATGAGCCAGACAGCATGCAATCAAGCATGTGATCAGTATGGGATCAACACATGATCAGTATGTTAGCAGCACATGGTCAACATCTTGGTTGGATGGGGGGTGGGGGTGGGAGTCCATGATCACTTAGTGTCTCACTCTGGATGTAGAAACTCCCCTCCCTAAAAGTCTCCAGCAATATCTCTTAAGGTCACTTCCAGCAATACCATATAAACCTCTAGACAGTAGTAACTTGGTGGCAACCCACTTGGAATTCCTTCCATGTGGGAACTTCATTTCCTTTCTGCAAAAGGAAATTCTGTTACTTGGCTCTCATTCTTCGGATTCCTGAGACAAAGAACCCACACCTCCCATGTCTCAGTAAGAGACAGTCAATGAAGCAGGATGGTGAGTGGTGGGACTGTGGGTAGACACAGAGCATGGAGAGCCTGGTAAGGCAGTGTAAGGCACTTTGCTTTTCACCCGGAAAGTTTTGAGATGGACTTAATGTTTAAAAGAATAATCTTACTGTTAAGGGGGAAAGCCCAGAGTGTGCTTAGGTGATGGCAATAATCCAGGCAAAAGGTAAAAGGTGACTATCTAAAATTCATATGGGATTTTTGTCTTCAAGCTTTCTCTTATGACATATTAAAAGACTTCCACATTAAATACGAAAGGTAAATATTATCTTGTCTCCATTACTGACTACAAATTTCAATTTAATTTGACATTGTTCTAATTCTCAGTCCTAAATTCAATAGTTCCATCTATGTTGCATTTTAACTTTCCTGAATTTCATCTTCATGGTTGAACTCTCCTGGATCTGGCTTTATGCTTGGACTCTAGCATAAAGCCCTTATGGTTCCTTTTAGCTTGGAGACAACGGGCATTTTTAGCTTTGGGAATTAGGTTCATGATCTTCTTCATTTATTGCTCATTACTGAAGTGCCTATCATTCTACATAGATTTATTTTTAGCTTTTTTCTAAAAAAAAGATCCTTTTTATTCTCATATAAAAAATTAGGTTATATTAGTCAACCCTTTGCTGAAAATATACAAATCTTCTCTTTATATTCATGTATACATTTCATGGGTTTTCACAAATCAGAAGCATGAAACAATTCTTCTCTCAATAATTTCTTGACTCAAAGTTTATCTGAACAATTTTTAATACCATAATACTTAACTCAACAGTAACTGTAGCAGTGGCTTTACAACCCATGGCTTTTAACAAGTTAATTTTAAAGTGAAAGAATTCTTTACAATTTGTTTTCTGAAAAAGCTTGCATTCTTTACACCCATTAGAATATTTTTAACAGAATTAAAGAGTATTGAATATAATTTGTTCTCATGCTATCATGAATATACTTAATTAGAATGAAGATATATAAATTATATAGTTATCACATAGTCTTCATGGGAAATATTTTGTTTTTCATTTGAAAATAATAAAGCAGGCACTCTCAACCTTATGTGGATGCTGATTTTAAAGCTATCAATCAGTTACCGAACATGGCCTCCAATGAAAAGGGGGTGTCCATCATGTGCCCTCTTAGTGATACTGAGTAACTTATGAGGCTGACTCAGAAATGGCCAAGTAGCTTCTGCTTAATGCTCTTAAAATGCTTATTCTGGGGTAATCCAACCAGATGCCATGTAAGCAGTTTGAAACTGTCCTACTGGAAAGCCCACGTATGGACATTCTGATTGACAGCCCAGCTGAGTTTCAGCTGACAACCAGCATCAAGTGGCAGCCAGGTGAGCGAGCCAAATTGGAAATACACCCCAAAGAGCCTTCAGATCATTGCAGCACAGCCAACATCTGACTGCAGTTGCATGAAAGACCCTAAGTGACAGCTGCACAGCAAGTCCTCCTTGAATTCCTGACCTATAAAACTGTGAGCAAAATTAAAGGGGTGTTTTAAGCGGCTAGGCTCGGTGATAGTTTGTTACACAGTTAGTAACCAGAACACGGGGGCACTAGAGCCTTTATGTAATTTAATGTCCTCTATGCATTGCCATCTAATTTACAGTTTTGCAAATGACATATTTTAATATTTCCAAAGAAGTATACTTTCACAGATAGCAGTCATATGTTAATATAAAGAGCTAGCTTCATTTGCATTTAAATGCCCCCAAGAATCTGTCTGTAAGCATTTTGGAGAGCCAGACACAACTGGAATTAAAAAAAAAGACAATAAGTTGACTCTGCTAATTCTTATTATCATACTATTGTTTTAAAAAGATTATTCCTAGTTATATAATGGTTAGCAAGTCAAGGACTTTTGTCCAATTTTGAGCATATTAATTATCTCCCATCTTAGTTTCACAAACTCAAGGATGTGAGTAATTTATATCTGCCTTGATACTGTCTTCTAGGAATATGAGACTTTTAAAGAGATGAACTTTGAACATTTTTTCTTTAAAAGAAAACATTTTAATGATTTTTAAAATAGGAAGATTTCATTCTTACAATACATTAGGAATCTATAGTGGAGAGGAGCATTGCACAGGTATAGACTTGATCAGTGGCAGGAATAAAATTTACTTATCTCTCAATACTTTTGATAATTTTTCATTGCTTTTTGATAGGGCATGGAATTTGTATCAGGTGACTCTAATTAGTGAATTAGGATACATTCTGGAAGTGTGGACAACATTCAATATAGTTGTCTTGTTGTGGAGGATAATAAAATGATTTGTGAAAATGTAAAGTAATGCCGATTTTCACTGTATTTTGTAAAATATAGTTATTTTATAAAGTTATAGCAAATAATAGTTAGATTTGATATAATTTATCTTAACATGTAATGAATTTATTATGTCAAGTGAATTAATATGTACTTAAAATTTTTCTGTTTTCATTTCTAAGGTAAATATTGATAGGTATAGTATATACAAACACTGAGATCCTCAAAAATTTATTAAAATATAAAGGAGAAATGAAAACAAAATGTTTGGGAACTTAGGAATTTATCTGAGGAAATAAACAATATTTTAACAATGATAATATAATATAATATAATATAATATAATATAATATAATATAAGTAGATGATTTTAGGTAAATTGAAACCTTAAGTTTCTAAGTCTGTAATTTGCTGCATGTCTCAATGATTCTGTTAAGAGTTACTGATGGATCTTGGTAGACTGGACAGTTATTCTGAGCTTTCCAAATCAAATGTAAAATGTAAAGTGTTTTGTGTGTGTGCGTTTGTGTGTGTGTGATTGATGGGATGGCAGGTGAACGGAAAACACTTCCTGTATATAATACTATTCCTTGAAGAATTAGTTTATCTTCTAGCTGAGTCTTTTGCTGTCTTTTTAGAGACATACTATGATGGTGGCTGGTCACCATCTCCTTATTTGCTTAGGAAAGGAAATAATATGAAAAACAATAGTCAGATCCTTCCCTTCCACAGTCTTACTCCATTTAGCATCTTGCTTATTCAACATCAAAATGAGAATATTAAATCATTTTTGATTGAGAAGTCCTGAAATTGGATTCTAAGTAGGATAATAAAAATTAACCATCTTGACCAACCTGAGCCTTTCAGCCAAGCCCTGGTATGATTATTAAATTTTAAGGGTATGTGCAATTTATTTTTTATTGTTTAAGGGCTTGTTTTCAGATCCTTACAATCACACTTTTAGCTAAAAGATGAATGAATAAGTACGGCAAAAATGGGAAAAAAATGACAAAAATTTTAATAATAAGACTTCTTAAAAAAAAAGCTCAGTTCCTATAGTGCTTTCTGAAAATCAGTATATAAAATAAAAATGAATATTTACTTACTATGATCTGCTAGCTATTGAGCCGCTTTTGAGTACATAAAAGTTGTACCAAAGATAAAGAGATCACATGTTCTTAATATTAAATTGCCCCTGTAAAACAGGTGCTTCATCAAGACTTGTGAGACAAAATTATGTTTCTCCTTCTGGATAAACTTTTGACTTTCTGAATCTTCTAAATGAATTAAAGGGATAGTGTTTGTTTAAATGTCCCACTGAAAACCAGAGGGTGTATGAAGATGTCATGGAGCTTATATTCCAATGGAGAAGGTAAATTACCCTTTAATATAATTCTGAGTACTTATAAATGATAGGCAGAAAAATAAAACAAGTGTGATGGGATGCAGAAGGGGACAGATTTCGATGGGATGGTCATTGAGGCTTCTCTGACAGAGTGACTGGGTAGGTTGCAAATGGCCACACATTCTCATCATGCCTGCTTCTTTGAAATGTGAGTTTACTGTGCAAATCAAAACTACTCTAAGATCATCTATCCCCAGTCAGAATGGCAGCTATCCAAAATAGAAGCAACAATAAATGCTGGCGGAAATGTGAAAAAGGCACATTCAGACATTGCTGGTGGGACTACAAATTGGTGCAACCAATCTGGAAAGCAGTATGGAGATTCCTTAGAAAACTTGGAATGGAACCACCATTTGACCCAACTATCCCACTCCTTGGCCTATACCCTAAAGACTTAAAAACAGCATACTACAGTAATGCAGCCACTTAAGTGTTTATAGCAACACAATTCACAATTGCTAAACCGTGGAACCAACCTAGATGCCCTTCAATAGATGAACAGATAAAGAAACTGTGGTATATATACACAATGGAATATTACTCAGCAATAAAAGAGAATAAAATTACGGCATTTGTAGGTAAATGGATGGAATCGGAGAACATCATGCTAAGTGAAGTAAGCCAATCCCAAAAAACCAAAGGCCGAATGTTCTCTCTGATTAGTGGATGCAGGTACATAAGGCGGGTGGGGTGGGAAGCATGGGAGAAATGGAGGAACTTTGGATGGGGTACGGGTAAGGTGGGGGAGGGGAGGGGAAATGCGAGTAGCAAAAATGGTTGAATGAGATGGTCATCACTACCCTAGGTGCATGTATGAAGACAAGAATGGTGTGACTCTGTTGTTTGCAACCAGAGAGATGGAAAATTGAGATCTATATATGTACTATGACTTGAAATGCATTTAAATAAATAAATACATTTTTTTAAAAAAGAAGAAGATAGAGTATACTTCTGTAGCCTTTGAATCTGAAGAGGATCATGTGATCTGCTGTGCCAGTGGGACCCTGGAAAATGGGATGTACACAGAGTATTGAAGCAGCTGGGCATTGAGGTATTCCCTGTCCTTGGCAGGATAGCTTACTCGATGAGATGACCAATGAATGGCCATACAGAACGAAGCGTCAGGATTGCCTTCTTCCCTTCTTTGTGTTTGTGAAATTCTTGGATCTATATCACACTTGGAAAAATTTCAGACATTATTTCACCAACTATTTTATTCTGTCTTCACTTACTTCTGAGATTCCAAATTGCATTTAAAGCCACTTAAAATCAGCTCATAGCTGATTTGGGCTCTGTTCATTTATTTTAACTTGTATTTTTACTTTATGTAATTCTTATTCATTAATTTTTTTCTCTGTAATTTTTATCTGCTCTTAACCCCATTTAATTTTTGTTTAAATTAGTGCATTTGTCAAATCTAGAAATTCCCTTAGGTTATTCTTTTCCTCCTCTTTTCATCTATGTTTCTCTTTCAATGCTAGAACATATTTATAATAGCTGTTTCAAAGTCCTTTCCTGTTAATAATTTCAGTATCATTGTCATTTCTGGGTCTTTTTCTATTAACTGATACATCTTTTGGCTATGAATTAAATATATTTTCTTGCATCTTTGTACATCTGTTAATTTTTTTGTTTACTAAATATTGGATATTTTAAATAGTACACTGCTGTCTTCTTTTAAAGAGCACTTTGGCAGATAGTTAAGTTACTTGTGGAGCAGTTTGATCCTCCTAATATTTACCTCTCCTCCTCCTATATTGCCCACTGGTACTAAAGATCTTGTGACTGGCCTTATGCATGCTAGACAAGTATTCCACAACGGAGCTGTATCCCCAACTCCGAGATATGTTTTTAACCTTGTTAGGATGATTCTGGAGTACCCTCCTCACTCTAGCTACCTAGAATTCAAACATCTCCCAGCCCCACTGAGAGCTCTGGAAACCTTTCAGATTATAGAATCCTGGTTGTTCTTTTCTAGTCTTTGGTATAGTCACGAAGGCATGAGAAGTTTAGAATTCAGGCAGTGATTTGAAACAATTTCATGGATTTTTGGAGCTTTTATTTTTTTGCAAAGCTTTCTCAGTTTTGGTTCTTTTCTAGGAAAATTCCAGCTTCCTAATGCCTCCAAACTCAAATCTTGGTCTACTCAACTCATGAGACGGCTGTTCTCTGTTTGGGTTCTCCCATCCTATCCGATGCCATATTCCAGGAAGTGCTCTAGGCAGAAGCTGGGGTGATCGTGGGGTTTACTTCATCTGTCTCCCTTCTCTAAGGGATCATATTTTGCTACTTGTTGCCCAAAAATTTCTTTAAAAATATTTTCCTCCAATTTTCTAGTTGATTACAGTAAGAGGGCATATTTGGTACTAGTTATCATGTTCAGGATGGAAATGGAAGTTTGGAAAAATAATGGTTGTTTATTTGTTTGAAGACAAAAGTTATTATAGTGATGTTGTCTGCCAAAGGGAATGATCTAAAGAAGGTTTATTGGGTGAAGCTGAGAGAAATGATGTTTCAGGAGCAAATCCTTTGAGAAAGTGAGAAAGGACGTGTATAAGTTGAGTTGAGAATGGGCATTGGAGCTAATCACTTAGTATTTAAAGTTAGAATAGTAAAGCTATAGTAAAATATGACAAAGCTTTTGTTCTTTATCTTAGGTCAAATGGAGTTATTTTTCCTCCAAAATTATGTCTTCACATATTTCATCTCTGTATTCTACTTTGCATATATTTTCTTTTGAAGCTGTCCATTTCCAGAGAGAACAAATAAAAGATCTTTAACAAATTCTATACATAAACGATATGTGGATGAGTTCTGGGGTTTGGTGCTGGTCAACCGGTTATTTTAAAAAATGAAACATTTCTATTCTGTTGCTTTCTAGTTATGAAAACAATGCAATCTTGTGTAAAAAAATAGGATTAATACCCATTTAACTGGATTAGTGTTAGGATTAAAATAAAACATCATTAATATGCCAACCACAGATGTCACTGAAATACTAACTTCCTTATTTTCTCCACCCTAGACAACAAAGTTCTTTGAAGAGATGAAGTAGGAACACAATATTAAATACCATGGACCAAAGGAGTGTAATGGATTTAGTTCTTATTTTTCCCAACTGCCTCTCCTAGAATTATTTTTAGATACAGTTTCCCCAAACTAAGGTCCTTTTACCACATTTTCTGCTTTTTGTTTCTTCTGTTGATTGCCGTATCTCTTGGCCCTGGTATCCTGTCCACATAGTGGGTACCCAGCAAATACTAAACTGAAATGACTGTAGAATCCATAGAACACTGATGCCTGTGCATACCTTCAAGTATATTAGTATCCTATGGAACAGATTTTTGGAACTGCTGTCATGGAGAAAAACTGGATTTCAATTAACCATCCTGGTTCTTCTTCTCTCTACTGACACTTTCTGTATCACAATAAATGGGACATTTTGTCTGTCTCAGAAACCGTCTGTCATAAGTTTGGTAGCTAAGCCTTTTAAAGTCACAATCTGTATAGGATTTATTTGCCAATGACATTGAAGGGTTACACATTTCTCTGCTCTGCTAGCCCTTGGTGACAGGGCAACTATATTTCCTGTCATCAGAGCTGCTGTCCTTGGCTCTCATACCCATGCCAATGGATTTAGATGAGCAGGCTGGGCATCACTGTTGTGTGTACACATCAGCTGCAGGAGGCCCATTCTAGGTGACAGCAGTGTCACTTTGGTACCACAGCCTCTTTTACACATGATCACACTTGCAGACGGGAAAATCAAAAGCACCTCTGAGTTACTAGGTTGGAGGAAGTGAGTGGGGGAATAGGTGCCAACTGGACATCTTGACATGCAGAAGGGGACAAAAGACCCTCCAGGTGAGCACCATGGAAGCAGATAAAGCTTGTGCATCCTGTACAGATTCTCACTGTGGCTGGAATCCAGTTGCATGAAGCAGTAGTAATTCAGGAACTAGTGACAGGCAGGTGGGCCTACACTTGGTGGTGACCCAGCAGGTTGAGACTGACCTTGACTGACATTTGTCTGTCAGGCAGAGTTATCACTGTGTTCGGGATGTGAACTTGCTATTCAGGCTTGACAGAAGGACTCTAGTTCTTGTATTTCTCACCTGGAACTTACCTTCTGCCACTTATGTAGGATTATATTCTCATGTGATTAAATCATTCAGGAGGCTGGTGGTGGCGGGGGCAGGGGACCTTGGATAGTTTGATATGCATTCAGATTATTTTAAGATTTACATATGAAAATGAGAAAAATAAGTTGAGAGAAAGACAGGGATTAGAATGGGTTTTGGATCAAGAGTTGAGGGCTTAAAGTTGCAAGAAGACAAAAGGAGGCTTCAGATTTGCTATGTAGTAGGGAATGAGAGAGTAGAGAAATGGGGAAAGAAGGATTTGGGGAAACAAATATAAATGATTTTGGAAAATGAAAATCAAACTGGAATCCTGTTTGTCAGCAACTGTTTTCAAATCCTAGACTGTGTTCCTTTGAATGAGTTACAGTGCTAAGAATAGGCCATGTGGACCTTGGTGTACATTTGGGTTGGGTTTGAATAGAGTCAAAGTTGTACCTGTAGACTTTTAACTGACTGGTACCTATAAACTTGTTCCTGGAACAAATGGCCTTTCAGAAGGAGCCATTTTCAGGTTTGTCACACCTTGCTACTGGTCACACCACACGTACCACTTGATTCCCAATTCTGCTTGGCTTTGCCAGTTTTCATAGCTTGGGTCTGATCATACCTACAACATGCACACTGCCTCTAAGCTGTTCCTCAGATGAGAGTGGCTCTGGACAAAACTACAGCAGACATATCCTCTTTTAAAAAATTTTTAAAAAATTGCATGTGTGTGTATATATATATTATATTTTTTGTGGTACTGGGAATTGAACCAGGGACCTCATGCATGCTAGGCAAGTGCTGTACCACTGAGCCACATCCCCAGCCCCAATATGCCCTCTCTTTTAGCTTCTCTATTCCAGGTCTTATTGAAGAAGGACAGAAGACACTGGATACCTGAGGAATTTTCAGGAAGCAGGTTTATTGACTGCAGGGTTCAGAGGTAGTCTCGCCTAAGAATTTCTCCTCTGAACAGAGATTTTGGAAATTCTTTGAACCTTATACTCAGTTGGTGGGGGGGAATGGAGTTCACATGTCAAGTGCTTTTTTTGTTCCATATTTTTGTCTAATGTCACTCGCTTTAGCACAAAAAGAGTAACAAAAAGTTCATGGTTAAACTTAGCTTTTGCAAGACAGAACGGAGCAACAGGAAGTAGGGCATCTAACCACATTGAGCCCTTCTGCAGAGATCTTGACTGACGTGACAATTATGGCAGGGGTCTTTTGGGTGGAGGTCTGCGTCACTGTTCTCATGTGAGCACAGATCCTCATACGTGTGCCCAAACAAACCTGATATTCATATTTAGGTATTTATCACTTGACCTTTTGCCTTTGTGAAAAGAAGGCATATTTAAATGTACTATCAAGTGAGGGTTAAGGCTTAAATAAAAAAATATTCCAGATGATGGAATTTTAGCATCTATACCAAGAAGGTATTTTGGGGGAGGAAAAGTTGTCTATGTAGAACTCTTTGAAGGCCACACCTCTTGACTTTTGTATATGCATAGGTCTTGTCCTCACTTTAGCATCCTTATTGAATTGGACATTAGTCAACATCTGGCCAGCTAACATCTATTTCCCCTTTCTAATGCTGCTCTGATTTTCTTGGGGGCAGCGGGGAGACTCTTCCTACACTGGGTAATTTGCAGTGATACTAATTTCTATTGTCTGCCTCTAACCGAGGAGACAAAAAAAAAAAGCCAGATCTTTGCTCTCATTATCTCCATGTGGCCAAGAGGAACATGTGTGACTTAGTCCTGCAGTGAGAGGCTTTTTTTTTTTTTTTTTGCTGGACTTGGACCCATGAACAAGTGATGTTATAACTGAAAACTAGCTACAGTCTATTTTTCCAGCTACCTGGCTTCTCCAGTCCCCTGTTCCTACCAGGATAGCATTTCACTTCTGTAGTTCTGTTTTCTAGACCTCCAGAGCTGCTCTTTTCCAAAACTGATTTCAGTGGATTCTCTGAACACCCCAGACCTTTTCACTAAATACTTTCTTTTGGTGTATAATAACATGATAATTAAGCTGGTTATCATTGCAATCAAGAATCCTAGACAGATAAACTTAGAAAAGACAAAGCTAAAATAGTGATTAATAGTTTCACAAACCCTTTACAACTCAAGAAAAATTGAAATGTTAATCCTGTGTTCTTAAAAAAAAACACATAAAAATTATGTGTCTTTTGTCCTGCCTCCAATGTTGGCTTCTGTAAACCTAAGCTGAATAAAGGCATATCACTTCATGCTGATATGTATGTGTGTATTTTAATGAAAATTTTCATTTTAAGCTCATTAGAGCTTCACATTCAACTGGCAAGAAATAATATGGAAAGGTCCCATATACCTTTTGCCTACTTTCTCTAATGGTAACACCTTGCAAAACTATACAGTATAATATTGCCCTGAATTTAATCCTTGGATTTTGCTCGGATCTCCCTAGTTTGTATGCTCTCGTTGTGTTTTGCATGTGTATGTGTATAGTTCTACACAGACTACCCTGTGCTACAATCCCCTTCAAGAAACTCCAAGAAACTTGATAGAGACAAATGAAATGGCTTTTCATATACTTGATGGACAGAGTTAGGACTAGAAACCCACTTTTCATGATTCTTCTCCATCTCCCCCTCCAGCCTGTGAGAATGATAGGACCCACATTAAGGCCAAAACAAACACTTCCCCTCCTGCTCTGAAAGGGAAGAGATCAGCAAAATCCTGCACAACTATGAGAACCTCCGGGGGAAGAAAACAGCACTCCAGTCACAACTGGCCTTGTGTTATGGGTGGATCCAAACTACTCTAATGAAAGACTTCTGTCTTAATCCCATTCATTAACTGAAGCCCAACTTTAATTTTCCATGGAACATCTTCTGCTCAGAAGCAACATTGCTAATCTTAGCAGTTTTCAGGTTTTACATGCCGTGCTTTTACTGAGTGGGATATCTAAAGTGATTGTACCTCACTATTCAGGGCACTGTTGCTAATCTAGAAGGCTGGGGTTCAGATAAAGAAAGGAACCAGCATGAACTTCAGATGTACAAAGTAGTTTTATCCACAAATTAAGACTGTTCAAACTTATTTAGGACCACATAATTTTTATTGCAACAAAGAGGTACTGAGCAGATCAAATAGAAAAGCTTTTATCTAAAATGTACTTGTTTAAAAGGGCAATTTCATATAGAAAAAGGAAAGGAAATTTCCTTTGAAGGATTTAATCTGAACTGAAATGCACAATATATCTGGAAATTATAATTTCTACTATTGAATGGACTTGTTTGTATACCTTGGGGGTAAGAGAAAAAGAGGGAAGGAGAGAGAGAGGTCAAAGAGGAAATCATTCTGCATATGTGTTTTGACAATGTCCTATATGTCTAAAATTAAATGCTTAAAATATTTTCTTGAATGTAGTTATTTTAATATAGTCACTTTTGCTGTAAGTGTATTAAATATTTCATCTTAAAATTCATAGATAATGCTATAAAATCTGGCTGCCCATTAGAATTCCTGGGGAGCTTAAATCTAAACTGGGGCTAAGCCGCATCTCAAATCAAATGAATGAGCAGCTATGGGGTGGGGCTCAGGTGACTGCTGAACAATGAAGCTTGAGAACCACTGCTTAAAAATATACACTCTGCTTTATAAAATAAACACACTTCTGCAGATGGAAACCTTTTAAAATTCATGAGAACTTGCTATTAAAAGGCATTTCATAATGATGTTTTTGTGCAAGAAAGCTATCCTCCCTTTTAGAAAAGTGAATCTGGATTTTCATACATTGTATTGGCTTCAAATCATGTGAATGTTTACAGATGGAGAGGCCTATCTCAGCATGAATCTGCATTTCCTCATACACGTGCCTCATAGGGATGCTACCCGGACATCATGTTGAAATTTTTCTTCCTAGAATATTTTCCCACTTGAGCTTATAAAGTAGGTCAAATGATATCATCACAACTTTACAGAATGATGAGTAAACAAGGGGAGAATAGAAATGACACTTTAAAACTATCTGTGCTAAGACCAGAATATAGGTTTCTGTGCATCTAATGCAGGACTTTTCTTCCTCTGCTTCTGTTTTTCGTATATTACTTACATATATATTATGTACATTATATATTTTGTTTACTTACATATATGTAAGTAACACAGAAGGTAAATATATATTATACAAGCATATGTATGCATGTAGCTTGGAAATAAAAATATTGAGCTACCATTTAACTGTTTTGAGTCACTTTCTTCAAGGTTAATAATGGACTTGGCCATGAAAATTGTATGTCAAGTATGGAGGTGATGAAAGAAATCACATCAGATATATCTTTCTTTCTTAACCTTAGGCTAACAGGTATTGGGAAATTGCAAAAGGGAATTACAAACAGAAAACCAAAACCTTCAATCACTTGAAAGTGCTCAAATCTTATTTAAACAGCATGTACAATAGTTTGGTGCCCAAACTCAATTTTTATTTTAGGAAAACATAACTTTCCTTTAGATTGTTTTCTGACCTCATTTTGGCAGAACAGAGCTTGATTTCAAGATTCATGTATACTGCATTCTGTTTGCAGGCCTAACTGCAAGGGTATCTTTCTGCTCTGGGTTAAGTGTGAACTCAAGGTAGAAAGCATCCATTAAGACCTGGACTATTTCGTGCGTCATCCTGGCTTTGCATGTTCCACTCTACTCAGGAGGCAATTACTGCTTTCTTTTGCAATTTAGGGATCCCTTCTAAATCTTTATCCCTGGCGATGAAAACATCAAAATGAAGACAAGTTCCTGAAAGGAAAGTGACAGTGGACTGATCACATGCATAGATTCTTCTGAGAGTTTGGAAAAGTTATTTGCTTATCTGAATGATATTGGCCAAGATGAAAAGACACCAGCAGATTCGTGGGTTTTACTGACCGGGTAGCAGCTGCTGCCCTGTTGATACAGGGAAACATCTGTCAATGACTCTGGGTGGTGAGAGCAAAGATTTCACTGTTGGCAAAAAAGTGCTAGAAACAACTGAGTCCTGGGAAGCTTGAAAAAACTGGGAGACAGCATGGAAAACTTGGATACCAGGAGGCTGTCCAACATGAAAGGAATCATGAAAATGCTGACTTTCAGCAGAAGAGGAGGAAGGAACAAATTCCTCACTGTGAATAGTGAGGTCCCCAAATATTCTCCAAGAAAATGGTTGTTTATATTTGAACTTGGGCAGCACAGAAGGACCTGTTAAAATCTAAAAAAATTATAATAAAAGCAGTGTCATGGACCAATTTTCCTGATGGGGAAACAGATACATGGATGCACTTACATCTTGACTTATTGTATTGAATTAATGATTAATGATTTGTTCATCCCTGAACCAAATGGTTGGTTGATACTGAGTATTTTTCTTTGCATTTGCATTTTGGTCTTAATAAGGTGTAGCTGACAAATGAAAATTGAACATATTTATGATATATGCGAGGTTTTGATATATGTACGCATAGTGAAATTATTAAATTAAGCTAATTAACATATCCAGAGAACACTGAACTTTCTCTTCTGCTTTTAGAATCTCTCTTTGACACCTTTCCCCAAAGTAATATCTTCTTGAAAGAAATAGTTCAGTAATGCCTGCAGGCTTCTAGCTCCTTGTTCTTTGTGTGTGTGTATATATATTTTGGTTTTGATTTGTTTTATTGTTTTATTATGTTTTCTGTTTTGTTTTTAAAGTTTTAGGGATTTTTCATAGATATCTTCACAATAACATGGAGTTATTTGTAAAAATAGCTCCCATTTTCTTTGGAGCAATGAGCTGAAGGCTAATGGACGAGAAACTGAGATTGTCTTTTCTTTCTTTCTTCCTTTAAGAAAGCTAATTTGCACTTGGAAACATGCTTAAAACAGATCTCTCATGTGAGGTCCTCAAAGAATAAGCCTATGCTCTCAGAGACACCGGTTATTCAAGCAAGAAAATGGCCAAAGCTATTTCCCATCTATGATGGCAAAAGCCATTCATCATTAAATAAAACATTTAAGCAGTAATTTAAATATTACCGGCTATGAAACTGCTTAGGCAGTGAATAGGAACTGGAATTAGAAGACCAGTCTTGTCCTTGAGCAAATAATTAAAAGCTTGCTGTTTCTCACGCTTGTCTACAAAAATGGAATGAAAATTCTGGTCATTCATCCATTTAACATGAAACTCTGAGAACTAATGAATAGTTACAAGATTCTTTCTCAAATTGGAGTCCTTGTGGAAGAGATGAGCAGTAAATTGCAGCTCTACTCTTCTGGTTTTCCATGACAGTTCTGATCTCGAATGTTCTGTCTCTGTGCCATGTCATAAAACAATCTTTGTGCCAGAATTTCCTGCTAATCCCAACCCAAATCCCCTTCCTTGTGGTCCTAATACACACTTAAAATTTCCTAAAGTCAGACAATCCCAAGAAAACCCAACAAAGAGTAAATAGAAAAGGCTTAGGAATTTCTTCACTATGAAGCACATGCTAATTTGCCAAAGTGATTTACAGGCATTGTAAAAAAGTCGTTTGTACAAGTTCTTCCAGGATTTTCTCTTTTCTGGGGTAAAAGTGAAAATAGTAATAGAAAAAGTGTTCTCTGGACTATCTCCTCAGTCAGCAGAATGGTCTGTATTATTCAAGCTTGGGTGTCTTAGAGAGTTCAATTTTGTCTTTACTATTTTATTCTGAGAGAAGGCAGGAAAATAATTATTATTTTAGCCAGAAGCAGTAAAGACTTCTTATTTTTCTTCAACTTTTTTCCCCCACAATATCTTTATTTTATTTATTTATTTTTATGTGGTGCTGAGGATTGAACCCAGTACCTCACACATCCTAGGCAAGTGCTCTACTACTGAGCTACAACCCCAGCCCTTTCTTCAACAACTTTTTCAGGCTCGCCACTTCATCCATTTCACAGAGGATGTGGATTGTTTTTCCTGGGTCTGAGTGTTTTGAGACAGGCCCTTCATGTTGGAGGATGACCTCAGGAAAAGCTAGGATGATATTGACTTGTGAGTCCCCTAATAAATGTACTCTTGTATGTTGGTCAGAGGTCACAAATTAGGTTTTATTTAACAGATTCTCTCTACAAATGAGGACAAAAATAGTAGGACTGTGAGGCAGGAACAAGAGTGGGAGGAAGGAAGTAGAAAATTCAAGTAAAAAATGATGCCAGAGAATCCCAGAGGTATGACAGAATCCCAGAGTTGAAAGGATCTTAGAAATCATTGATTTAATTATTTTCTGACTCATGACTCCCTTGCACAATATCCTCCACAAGTGATTGTTTATTCTTCCAAAATAATAATAATCCACTGAGCCAATTCACATTATCTTCTGGAAAAATCGAAACAGAGGGAACACTTCCTATTTCATTTCATGAGGCCAGAATTACCCGGATATTAAAGCCAAACACATTATAAGAAAGGAATACTATAGGCCAATATCTCTCATGAACACATATGCAAAAATCCTCAACACATCATTAGCAAGTTAAATCCAAATATGCATAAAAAAGAATTATATAGCATGCCAAGAGGGATTTATTCCAGGCATACAAGGCTGGTCCAATACTAAAAAGTCAATAAATGTAACCCACTATATCAACAGGATAAAGTCTAAACAAATCACATGCTCATAAATTGATGCAGAAACCTCATTTGAAACATTCTAAAAATGATTCATGAAATAAAAACCTCTAAAAAATACTAATTCAGGGAAATGTCTTCAATTGGATTAAAAAAAATATACAAGATACCCACCTGCAGCTAATATTTAAGGAGACAATAAACATGTCTTCCTATTTAAGGAGACAATAAACATGTCTTGTCCCCCTAAGATCAGGGACAAGACAAGGATGTCCTCTCTCATTGCTCTGCTTCAATATCACACTGGAAGTCCTAGCTAATAGAAAAAGAGCATTAAAAAAAAAAAAAAAACACTATGTAGGTTACAAGGGAAGAAATAACACTGTCTTTATTCTCAGATGAAATGATTGTCTTGGGAGAAAATTGTAAAGAGTCTTCATCTCAAGGAACTAATCATCAAATAAATCAAGATTACAGGATAAAAGGTAAATATACAAAAATTACTTTCCCCCTATATACCTCAATGAACAGGTAGAACTTGAATTAAAAATATCATTTTCAAAGAACCAAAGAAAATTTAACAAAAAAAAAATATATAGAACCTATATGTAGAAAAATACAAAATGCTGATGAAAAAAATCAAAGAAGAGTAAATGAATGAATGGAGAGATAATGTGTGTTTATGGTTTAAAAGACTCAATATTGGTTAAGATGTCAATTGTTTCCAACATCATCTATAAAGTCAATGTAATCTCACTCAGAATTCCAGCAAGTTATTTTGTAGGTATCAATAAGTGATTCTGAAATTTATATGGAAGAGCAAAAGACCTAAAATACTAAAATAATACTGAAGAAGAAATAACAAAGTTGGAGGATTCAGATTACCTGAATTTCAATATGATTAAGCTCTAGTAATAAAAATGACATGGTATTGGTGAAAGAATGGACACATAAATCAGTGGACGAGAATACAAATCCTAGACACATGAATATAGAGTCAGGAGATTTTTTTAAAAAATGTACAAAGGCAATCAATGGAGGTGAGGGAGAAATTCTTTTCAGCAGATTCACAAAAAATGAACCTAGACACAGAATCATATGGTCCATAAAAATTAAGTTGAATGCAAAACTATGGAACTTCTAGAAGAAAAAAACAGGAGTAAAATTTTTGACTGGGTTTGGTAATAATTTTTGGCACATCAAAATTATAATCTATGAAAAGAAACATTTTTTGATAATTTAGATTGCATTTGAATTTAAAACTTCTGCTGTGAGAAATCACTTTTAAGAGAATGAAAATACAAGCCACAAATTGAGAAACGTATTTGCAAAACATGCATCTGAAAAAGGTCTTATATCTGAAATACAAAATTAACCCTTACAACTCAATAATAAAACAAGCAACCCAATTAAAAAATAGACAAAAGATCTAAATGGACACTTCATCAAAGAAGACATATAAATGATAAGTAACTATACACAAAGATGTGAAATACCATTTATCATTTGGGAAATATAAGTTAAAACAAGAAGATATCTACTAGGTAGAAAGACTAAGATCCAGAATGTTGAGTAATAAAAACTCTCATTTATTGCCAATGGGAATACAAAATGGTAGAGACACTTTGGAAGACAGTTTTCCAGTTTCTTTCCTCCTCGCCTCCCCTCAGCTCCCCTCTCCTCTCCTCTCCTTTCCTTTTTTCTCCTTTCCTGTTTTTTATGGTGCTGGGCATCAAATCAAATCCAGGCTCTCATGCATGCTAGGCAAATACTCTGCTACTGAGCCATACCCCAAGTCTCAGATTTCCAGTTTCTTACAAAGCTAAATATAGTCTTAGTTTATGATCCAGTGATCATGCTCCTATGTATTTACCTAGTTAACTTGAAAACCTAAGTTCATGCAGAAACATGCCATGATTATTTGTAGCAGATTTATATAATTGCCAACCTGGGAAGCAACCAAAATGTCCTTCCATAGACAAATGGATGAACAAACTGTAAGTCATCCAGAAAATGGAATACTGTTTTACAATAGAAAGGAATGAGCTATTAAGCTCAGGCAAATACATGGATGAAACTTAAGTGCATATTGTAAAATGAAAGAAGAGAGTCTGAAAAGGCCATACATTGTATGATTTTCTACACAAAACACTGTGGAAAAGCCAAATTTATAATGATAGTGAATCAATCAATAGTTGTCAGGGTTTGGGTTGGGGAGGTTGAATAAGTGAAGCACAGAGGAACTTTTAAGGTAGTGGAACTATTCTGTATGACACGTGATATTTGACACCACATTTGTCAGAACCCTTGGAGCTCCACCACACAAAGAGTGAACCTCAATTTATGCAAATTTCAGAAAAATCATCTTGGGAGGCCAGGGAATCCCAGGATGGAATTAAAAATATACTATATTATAAGCATTTGAAAGAACCTCACTATATAGGATAAAGAAGAAAAATTCTAACCTAAATATTTTGGAAATGAGTGAAATCTGTAAGGCTAGAGGGAAAAGGAACTGCATATAAGCACTGCATTCTAGTTGATAAAGTTGTTTCCCAATGGGGTATAGGCGTAGGTTAACATTCAGAAACCACTATATATGTAAGATTGAACACATTAAATGGATGGCATATACAGCCAGGTGTCTCACTGTTAGAGTGGGAAGTTCCAGATAAGTGGAGATGGTAATAGATTAGAGTTGGTGATATCAGTATGAACCTATGTTTATCTCAATATTGATACAGATGATTATGCATAGGAGAATTTATAAATGTATGTATACACATGGATTAACGCACACATATTCATTTCCTTACTCTATGAGAGGGCATAGATGCAATAACAACCCAGGACCAATGAGCATGTTTAGGGTCCAGATCTTGGTTCCTAATGCCATTCTTCAATAAATGGAACAAGGACTCTTAGATAAATGGCTGACTTTAGAACTTGAGCAGAAAATATACAACATGTGCATGGAGCATCTTTTGTATTTGAGCAAGAAAGCACTTGAAATGTAATAAAACAAACCAATGCCTACATGGGCTTGTGTCAAAGGAGTCATACATAGGAGACAACTGAAAGAGCTCCCAATGACCAAAGCGAGAACAGTTTGAGCAACAAAATAAATAATATTGGATTATAATCTACAGTATAAAATAAACATCATCTGTCCATAAATCCATCCTGATAAAAAAATTATTTAATAACTAAATAAATGAGAGCTAAGAGACAGATTTCCCATGCAAAATTTCAGATGATTTTTGTAGATATCATGCTCTCAAGTAGGTAAACATAACTCTCTTAAATGTAGACTGCACACTGGCCATTTTCCAAAGAGTATCATGCAGAAAAAGGAAAAAAGAAATAACTAGGTAGTGGAGAAAATGTTGAATGCCAGGTGACCAAGGCCAATATTAACAGTGACAAGCCATGTAGATAGTATGGACACATGCTATAATATAATGGTTGTGGTGACATTTTGCTTCCGCTTTCCTTCCAAAAAAGTCCAATCCATAATCTAAGTCCAATCATGAAAAAAAATATTGGATAAATCTCAACCAATGGACATTCTACAAAATATCTGGCCAGTATTTCTCAAAAATTGTCAAGATCATCAAAAAGGAGGAAAACACGGAAAAGTGAACGAGCCAAGAGGAGCCTTGGGAGACATGCAGAAGTATAATGTGACATCCTGATTGGAGCCTTGGAACAGGAAAAGGAAATAAAGTAAAAATTAAGGAAATATGAAGATTGTGGGTTTCAGGTAACAACAGCAACAACAACAATATGAACTTTGGCTGATTAATTTTGACAAATGTACTATAGTAATGTTGGCTATTAAAAATAGGGGAAACTAGATGCAGCTATATGGAAACTCTATTATCTTTGCAATTTTTCTGTAAACCTACACCTATTCTAAAGTAAAGGAAAAAGTTTGCTGAAATTCAAAAGCCAAACAAAACAAACAAACAAACAAAAAAAACAAGGGTCAGGTTTCCCCTGACATTGACTCCAACATTAGGAATAAATGAGTGGAAAATGTCACCACTGGTCAGATAATTAAGACTATGTACTGATATGTGTAAGATCTGGTGCTGGGAGAATGCCAAGTACAATGTCCACTGGAGTCCCTACCCTTTAATAAAGTAAGTCAGAGAAAGATACGTGAATAAACCTGGTATCTGATAAATGCCACTACATGGTGACAGACGGAAGGTGCTGTAAAAATCCAGAGGATGAAAAGATCAGGGTGACCAGGAGGTTGCTCTGTGTAAGAGCTTGCACGCAGAGAAGTGACAGGGAATTCCTGGTGGAAGAGTTCCCGCAGACAGAGGTGAAGAGGTAAGAAAAGAGTGGGGTTAGTTCAGCTGGACCAGATAAAGTGCTCATGGGGGCGACAGGTTCAAAGCGAGGACCAGGAAATGCAGGTTTTATGTTACAGCCAACAGGGAGCCATCTACACTTTCTCAGTGAGGAAGTCACAGAATTAAATAAGGAAATGAGGCAAATGATTTGCCTGCACTCTCACTTTGCTTTCCTTTTCTCCCATTCAGTCCATTCTAGAAAGGCTTCTCTCCAGACACCGTGCATTGGTTGTCATGCACCTCAGTGTAGATGTACTTTTAGGTTTATCTCTGGTTTCTCAACAGCATATAGTACCCACATGGATCGTTCTACTTGAAAAAATGTTTTCTGTTAATTCTTCATTTTCTTCTTCTCTCTGTCTACTCTTCTTTGCTGCTGCTGCTTCCTCTATGCGACTTATTTGGGTCCTCCCTCTCCCCTTCTTCTTTCTCCATACTCTCTTCCTAGCTGACCTCATTCATTCTCATGGCTCGGTTCATCTCCATCTCTTTGATTTGTATTCCACTGTTTATATTTTGAGTCCAGAATTCTTTTCTGAGATTTACTCTTATAGATAGAGCTGTCTATGAGTTCCTTTCTTGGATACCTAAGAATTATGCAAGAGTCTCGATTTTAACAGGTTCAAAACTGGTCTCTCAATCTTCCCTTCCTTTTCCTGAAAGCATCCCCCACTTAAGTCCCACATTTTCATCAATGGCACTACTAGCATCCTAGTACTATACAGAAACCCGGAGTTTATCCTGGACTCTGCCCTTTGCCTGGCCACTCCTCCCTATCCATCTGACCCAGCCCTGTGGTCTTAGGAATTTCTTTGCATGTTTTTGTGCATGTCCCCATTAGATTATAAGCTCCAAAAGGATGGGGCTATGCCTCTTTTAGCTCTCATGGCAGGTAAGCACCAACTCTGATACCACTCAAATATTTAAAAATTAATCTGGCTCCAAGATACCGGCAGTTTCAAGATGAAAAGTTAGGAGAGGAGGCTAATGCAATAGTTGAGGCTTCACGTCCCTGCTTTGTGCTGCAGCCTCCTATATAAGAAAAAGAAGTGTATGGGGGATGGGGGCATGAGTGTGAAAGACAGTGAGAAGTTAAGAGAGACAGAATTGTGTCACTAATTTGATAAAGGAGGAGAGGAGTAGAGAGAGGGAACAAAGATGATTCTTAAGTGTGGATCCTGGGCAGATTTGGTAAGTCTAATCACTGCAGCAAGGAGTGTGGAGAGGCGGAGTAGGAAAGGACCTGAACAGCTGCCAGTTGGGAACTTACACGATAAATATTCCAGGTTTCTTTTAGGACTGTTAATGAATTCTGTAATTTCATTATGTATCAGTCAAATCAGTGTTTTGTCTTAAGTGTGATATATACGATTACTGGTGACCTTCCTGGTTCTTGTGGAAAGAGGAAAGGCTTTGGGGTCAGGTAAAAACTCAGTACATCTCCTAGCTCTGTTACTCCCTAGGTGTGTGTCCTTGGCATGTTCATTAACTTCTTGGATCCCTGGACTCTTCTGCACAATGGAGGCAACAACTTCATGTTGTCATGAGAATTAAAACAAAAAAGTATATGTGGCCTGGTGGGGGCAAGAACCTGCCATGTGGCATTTCACAGGTCAGCCCAGCCCTTCATCCTTCCTACTACAGGGCTGTAGCCTTATTACACTCCTTGATCTTCACCATTCAAGGTTCTGGATAATGTTCCTACTTAGTTTCAGGGAATGGTGTGAGAATAAATGAGATAATGTGGTCTGTTCCTAATTATCCACTTTAAGACTTATTTACAACAAGTTCTTATTTTTGGTTGGCCTTCCCCTGACCCTAGGAGGCATCTGGGCAGCGTCTCTGCACTTTCAGTTGGTCTGTGCTATGGAAAAAGAGTTCAAATTGAACATCAGTCTCATGAACACAATTGGTAAGGAAAAATACCATGTACATTCCAAAATCAAGCATAAATGCCTTTGAAATTTATTTGTGGTTTTGAATAGTATGCTATTTCTTCATTTACATTAACCAGGTTGATTAGAATGGGCCATATGCCATCCATGATTCTGAAAAGACTTAAAGTTCCTTGGAGAGAAGACAAACAATCAGTGTTAGGCATTATCACAAATAAGTGTCATGCAAGAGAATGGATCTTCCAAAGTATAAGAGGTAAGAAGTGTCTTCACTTTTTTCTTTGCTAAATTATTTTCTTCATGAAACTCATATTTTAAAAAAATGTATACACCAAAACACACAGAGAAGGCCATACTGTGTGGATGAGGCTCAAAAATCTTAACAATTGCCAGTAGATAAAAGCAGCAAGAGAACTACAACATAGCTTCTTGCGGTAATTCCTAGACACTTGAGAGAAATAGTTTTTTATGACCAAGGCATGTCATTCTTTCCTAGTTTTAGAGACAGGTTGATTTGGTGTTTTATCTCTTCTCCCCACCAATTCTAGTCGATGAACACATGTTCCCAGAGGTTGTTAATTCAATCATTTACACCTTAAGAACAAGGTACTGGGGCAGGAAGAAGTGACTTTGGGATAATTATCAAGGACCTTAGGAAGATCTTCTTGAAAACATCATGGATCTTCAGCTTGAATTGTGGACTCTGCAGCCAACAGATCATCAGTGTTTCATAGAACCAAGTCCCACAAACACCTATTATTCTCTCTGGGAAAGAGCTACTCTCTCCCATGGTACTTGTCCAAAAATCGAGATCCAATTGGAAATGCAGAACTTGGATTATTTTCTGACTTTTGAAAATGATTCTTGAGCTGTGGGTGGCCCTACTTGTCTCTGTCTATGGGATCTCACAAGAGGCCCTGAAGACATTGACATCTCTGAGTTAACTCTAGAATTTTTGTGCCAAGCCTATTTGGACAAACCTCCCCAAGTTTTTTTTTTTTTTTTTTTTGGTCCTGGAGATTGAACTCAGGGGCACTCAACCACTGAGCCACATCCCCAGCCCTATTTTTGTGTTTTATGTAGAGACAGGGTCTCACTGAGTTGCTTAGCACCTCGCCGTTGCTGAGGCTGGCTTTGAACTGGAGATTCTCCTGTCTCAGCCTTCCTAAGCGCCGGGATTACAGGCTTGCGCCACCGCGCCCAGCTCTCCTCAAGTTTTTGATCACTTAGCAAATATTTAACAAATGCCTACCGTGTGCCAGACAATGGACTAGTTTCCCTTAGGGCAATGGTGATATGGGACAGATTGCCCAGGTAGAGGTAGGCTTGGAGTGTGATGACGTCGTCCCCAGTACTGCTCTGTGAATCAGAGATGCCTTGCACATGGTGGAATAAAGAGTTGTTTCATATCCTGTGAACAGGACGAGTTCAAGGAACCCTGAGTTGATAGAATGTTCTTACCCCTCTTTCTAACATCTTTCTTTAGGATTTACTGAATCACCTCTGCAGGCTGAGGGTCTTCTTAGGGAGCTGACACACATCAGTCTGTGCAGTACAGGGAAGACAGAAGGGCTCCAGCAATTCTGTTCCAGAAATGCCTCTCCTACCCTTTGGAACCCTGAGGAGGTAAACACCAGGGAATCTGGGATCATATTCAAGTTTCTCAGAGTACTCATTACACCATCAGAAGTCAACACTGGAGCCATTTGTTATAGAATAATGCTAACATACTCAAAAATGGCAATTGGGAATTTAATTCATTTCAGGATATAAGAACATTCCATTCTCTGTTCTCCAGGCTTTCGGGGTGTGGGGGAGAGAGTTCTTCTAGGATACTGCTATTGCCCATTTCCAGCACTTTTTTTTAAAAAAATATTTATTTACTTTTTTTTAGTTGTAGGTGGACAGAATATCTTTATTTTATTTTTATGTGGTGCTGAGGATCGAACCCAGGGCCTCACGCATGCGAGGCAAGCGCTCTACCGCTGAGCTACAATCCCAGCCCCTTCCAGCACTTTTTGATTTATTTTAGGCAAGTCTTTCTCATTCAGACTCAGACAAGCTCAAGGTTTAGGCAAACATAGAGTTAACCAAGGCTGGAGTCATCAGAAATTCGCAATTTGATATACTGACATCTATTGTTTTTAAAATTTAAAAAAAATGTTAGGGGAGTAGACTCGTTGACAGATGTGTACAATTGTGATGAAAACAGTTTTGCAATATATTTGTGTTCTGTAGCTAGGCAACTAAAAGTGACTAATACACAGGAAGTATGTCGTGTGGTTCTTCCAGCCAAATTATGAGAATTATAAATCTCTTATTTTCTTTATGTGCATGTTCTCTATGTAGAAGAAAAATAAATAATGGAAATAAAGCCCCTTGAGTTTGCAGGGCTTGTTTTTGAGTGACTTCTCTCCTACAGTCCTTTTATTTTCTTTCCTCAGTTAGTCTTTCCCACAGGGCGTAAGGAGTGGGAAGTTTCATGAAAAGAAAAGGGAGTAAATTGTAAGTTATTAATTTTTTAAAAAATCCTTTAAGGACCTAAGGAAGAATAACATAAAATGAGGAGTCAATCTTGGCTTCATTATTGGGAGACATATTATATGAACTATGCTACATTTTTTAAGCTTTTAAAAAAAGCTTAAAAAGACTGGCATTGAAGTAAAGATTATGGCTATAAAATAGCTATGATTACATTGCAACACAAATTCCAACAATCCGCTATAAATACTGTTTGTATTATTACTGTAATTCCACAATATCCTCCTGGTTTTTTTTTTTTTTTTAATCTATGGCATTTAATAGCCCACAATTTGTATTGCCCTTTGGAAATCTTTTCAGAGCCAAGGCTAAACAATTGCTTTTATGTACCCAAGTGAGAAGACTTTCATTACTGTACACCACCCAGGCATTTTAAAGAAAGGAGTCTTAGAAAACTTCTCTACAGAAATTGCTGTATCTTGATGCTCCGCTGGTTATGGTTCAATAACCTTTCTACACTGATGCAAGACAGTGAGAAAAGAAACATGATAGAGGATCAAGGAAATGGTGGTGGGAGAAAGAGAAGTGAGCCGATGGAATACAGGCTGCTCCTGTTTAGATTTTAGAAAATGCAGCTCTACGTTAAGAATGCCATCAGCTCCAAAGACGAACCAACTGCATGAAATGTGGAGGGACTCCATTGGGACAAGTATATTACGGAGCATGGGGGTCCACCTCTTCAGGCTGAGCTGCCGTCTCAGCTCTGCCAGGGCCACTGTGGCCCAACTGCCCAAGCTTCTCTGTGTTGCCTTTTATTTCTGGGGATGCTTGCTGCCCTGAGGTCAGAGGCAGAAGCACCTTTTAAGAAAGTTTTCAGTAGAAAGAAATCCTTGCATCTTTCCCCCTCAAGCCTGTTTTTCCTACAAATCTGATAGAGCAATTTCCTTGGAATAGCTTCTGGCAAGGAATAAAGATATTTAAGTCAAAATTCTATAGATCATTAAGGATTTTGAAAATCTATTTATAGATGGTCCTCTATAGCCATATGTTTTGCATCTACAGATTCAACTAAACACAGGTCAAAAGTATTTGTACTAAAAAATTAAAACTCCATGTGGAACCTACAATGACAGAATATAAATAGTTCATGTTCTCTGCCTTTACTAGGATTGCACTAGCATTGTTTATTTTTGATTTCACAGTTTAATATGTTAACTGTGTGTCATGCAAGAGTTAGAGATAAACTTTACTTCCAAAGTGAGCTTCAACAACCCAGAATCTTGATGAATTTAGTTGAAACCAAATGCTGAGTCCATGTGCACAAAGGGCAAGTTGCAAAACTGAATTCTCCTATTTAATTTTCTCATAAAGTATGTTTATAATAAGGGATAAATAACAAAAAAGTATTTGTACTGAACATGTACAAACTTTTTTCCTTGTCATTTCCAAATCATGCCATATAACAACTATTTGTGTAGTGTTTATGTTGTATTAGGTGTTCCAAATAATATAGAGACAATTTAATGTGTATGGGAGGATGTTGTGTGGGTTTTGTGCAGATACCATGCCTTCTTATGCAAAGAACTTGAGCACCTATGAATTTTGGTTTCTGTATTGGGTCCTGGAACCAACTCCTCCATGAAGCCCAAGGGACAATTGTATACATCTTGTATACAAGTTGATTAGAATCAACCAAAATCTCAAATTCATCAATTTACAGGGAGTTATCCCTGGAAGAAACTTCTCTGGAAGTCTAGATACATCTTAAAAAGATTCTCAGAGGAGGTTATATACCCAAACAAGATCTAGAGTTGGTAGTTATTAGGTTGAACCAAACATACAGATTTCCCAACACCAGGATTAGAGATGGATTTCTAATCAAAAGTACTTTTACACAATTCTGTTTTTAATAAGCATACAATTGTCACTGTTTTTATATCTCATTTCATCCTTTAGTGGCTTGTTTGAGCTTCCACAAAAACTGGAACAAAACAGGACAGCAAAGGTAGGATTTTAAGTCAATATTCAAGACACATATCAGTCCATATTATATGGAAAAAATAACAAATGTAAGACACGGTTGATAAAATTAACCACCCCTCAACACAGGAGATTATCTTTATAGGTTTATTTGGGGTACGATAATATAAGCCTACATTTCAATTTTTTCTTTCCATTTTCTTTCCCTCTTCCGAACTCTTGAGTTCTTGGAGGCATATACTACTTTGCATTTGTGTTTCAGTGGATGGTGATGGAAGGAAAATATGTAATAAAGGCCACTACTTCTCTCCAGGCTTGTGATAAACACTACTAATCAGGCTTAGAATTGTTTCCAGGGAGACCATATGGTCACTCATTCAATATTTAATTCATTCATTTAAACCCATGAATACTTTCTGAGCACCTATGAAAGTGTCCCAAAACATCTGTCTTAGCTCTGGACATTCTTGGTCTAGTATATTGTATGAGACATAAATATTGGTTTCATAAATGAGTAAATCATTAACTTAGTTTTATCTGCTTACTTAATTTTAATTATGGTAAAATATACATAAGAATGATCATCTTAACTATTTTTAGTATACAGTTGTATAGTGTTAAGCATATTCATATTGCCATGAAATCAATCTCCAGAACTCTTTCATGTTGCCAAACAGAAACATTTACCCATTAAACAATTCCCCATTCTCCCCTCCCAGAGCTCATGGCCACCACCATTTAACTTTATGTCCTGACTACTCTATGAACCTCATGTAAGTGAAATCACACAGTATCTGTTTTTGTATGACTGGCTTATTTTACTTAACATGACATCCACAAGATTCATCTATGCTATATGTAACATGCACGAGAATTTTCTTCTTCACAAGGCTAAACAATATTTCATTACACATATCTAACACATTTTGTTTATCTATTCACCTGTTAATGAACAGTTGAGCTGCTTCCACCTTTTGGCTGCTATGAACACAGATTAACAATTATTTCCTGGAGATCCTGTTTTCAGTTCTTTGGGGTTTACACCTAGGGCCAGAATTGCCGAATTATCTGGTAAGGCTAGTAGGATATTTTGAGAAACCCCATGTTGTTTTTCACAGTGGCTATACTGCTTCCTACCAATGGTGTGTAAGGGTGCCAATTTCTCCATGTGCTCACCACTGCTTGTTATTTTCTGGGTGTTCTTAAACTTTTATTATTATTTTTAATATTAGCCATCATAATGGGTATGAGGCAGCATCTCATTGTGATTTTGATCTGCATTCCTCTCACCCACATTCATTTTATTTTTAAGGAATGTGTTTCATTTGACTCTGTTAAGACTTTTATATCATGGAAAAAATGAGATTTGTAATTCACCCTCCCCCACTCATGTTTTGCTGCCTTTGCTTTCATTATTCTTATCTTTGTGATGAAACATACATACATATGCCCGATACATTTTTTTGTGTAATAATATTCCCTGCATAGGAAAATGAAACCAATGCCAGATACGACATGAGTGTTTTTGTGAGAAGTAACTAGGAGTCATGATAACAATCCAGCTGCACAGAGATGTGCTAGGGAACACACATGTGGGCCAAGTCTAGAGGAGGGACTGATTATCCTTGGTAGCTGTGATGAAGGATGTGATAAATTATCATAATCTAAGGTAAACATTGTTTAGCTATTTTTAAAACATTTTTTCATACCCAATGATTTTATACTGTTGTATATTCTCACGTTGTAAAGATAAATAATGTATATATTTTGCCTTTCCTTTTTTCCCTACCTATCCTCCGTAGGAGAAATGACTGAGAGGTTAAGGGTGTCAGTAATGAAAAAATTCTTAGGGAACTAAGAAAATGAGGGAGGAAGGGCAAAAATCCCTGAATAAACCATTATTTGGAACTTTGCCCCTGCATACTCTTGGGTGGATTGCATTATATATTCATGGGGTAGAAAATTATTGGTAGTTCAGTTGTGGTGGCACATGCCTGTAATTCTGGGAACTCAGGAGGCTGCGGCAGGAGGATTGCCAAGTTTGAGACCAGCTTTAGTAACTTAGCAACACCCTGTCTCAAAATAAAAATAGAAAAAGGACTCGGGGGTGAGCTCAGTGGTAAAGCACCCTAGGTTTCCTACTCTAGTACCAATAAAAAAATTTATAAAATGCAGAAGAACATGCCTCTCAGAGGCCCAGGGATCTGGACCAAAATAATAGAATTTCCTCCTAACTACCTATAAAATGTTTGATCAGAATGAAATTTCCAGTGAGCTATAGAATCAGTAAGTCCTACCTGACAGGTCCTACCCAGCCTGGAGCATTTCCTGTCCTCTTTCCCTGAGATCCCTGAAAGGGAGTTGAGTGGCTGCATCTCAGCCCCAACCAGTTTTCACTCTGCACAGTTTATGTCTTCATTTGTAAAACAAAGGATCTGAGTCTGTGGATTAGAGAGGCCACCCACTGCCCAACACTAAAATTCTATAATTCTTCTTTCCTTGATTACTTTGCCCAAACTGTTCTATTGCCTATAGCAATGCACATTCTGGACCCTGGAGGCAAAAATCTAAAACAGGACTCCAGAGCAAAGTATTCTTTATTTTCTAAGGCCACTCAGATGTTCTTGTGAATACGTCCATTCTCACTGCATTGATGCCTTCAATGTCTGAATTTTGTCATAGAGAGGACGGCTGGCTATCTAGGATGCCCAGTTAAATTGGAAGATGAGATGCACAACAAACAAGATTATTTTAGTGACAGTATGGCCTGTGTAATATTTGACAAACACTTCCATTAAAGAATTATTTACTGTAGATGTAAAATTCAAACTCAACTCGATGTCCTGCATGTGTATTTGAAAAATCCCACAACCTAGTCATAGAACTTCACATTTGAGAGCAGGTGTCCTAGACATGGTTATAAGTTGGTCTGAAGCACGTCTTCGCCAAAAATAGGTGAATAACTGAGATTACATAACCCCCATGTTCTGGCGTGGAAGATCTATTCATTTATGTGAACATTAATAATGCTTCTCAAAGGAGAGCCACAGCAAGATAAGCGGGTACCCTTAAAGGATAATGATTTTTCCCTATCTGGTCAATAGTTAAATATTTGTGTAAAATTTATTTAGTGAAAGTAGGAGTAAGCTGTTTTATTTTAATTCAAAATTAACGCTCATTTTAAAGTATTAGAAACTGTCTTCTGGTTTGATTACTCTGGCATCTGTTTGGCTATAGGACTCCTTCATCTGACTCTGTACATAGTGCGGTCATAAGGATTTATGGTAGAACTTAAAGTTCTTTGTATGGCTTCTGCACATAGTAGGTACATCCTGGCTATTCTTAAAACATTAATGCGTGAATACACTGTTTAAAGATATTTTTTGGAGAGGGCTTTATAAACATATAATCAGAGCTTCAGATATGAGAAATGATCTTGTCTCATTTTATCAATTTGCAGATAAGGAAACTGGCCTGGGGAGATAGAGTAGTGTACTCAAGGCCTAGGTGGGTGCATGGCCCAGAGTCCTCAATGCTCTTTGCTGTCTTCCTTCCTTATGGGGAAGTAACATCAACACTCTAGGTATCTAGGCAACTGACCTCATCCATTCAAGATTTCCCCTGCAAAGCAAAAACACCAGGCATACTTAAATGCATGTGCAAATATTAGCTTTATCATTATGGAAGTTTATAGGAACACAGAAGTCTTCCTATCAACGTTGGACGAAACCCCACTCAGCTCATACAGGGGAACACTAAGTTGATGCTAATGATCCTACTGGAGCCATCTCCAAATAAACACCCATTTCCAATTATGAAACAGCTCCGTGAGTATCCAAGTATCTTTGGAAAACAGTAAGTTGCTTGTGTGGATAAAAGTTACAAATGGTTATTAAAACAGTATGTCCAAGGAATCTGAGAGGACAAACAATGACAAACAGAAAGGTCACTGCCTGATGAAATACGTCCATTGGGCGGCCCAGTTCCATGCTTAGTCCTTGTTTTCCTTCTTAAAGAAAAGAGGTGTGAGTGAGTGCAGGGCAGTTAGCTTTTCATGAGAGTTAAAACCTTAAACTTACAACTCATTGTTATAAACATTTTCTTATAGTTTCTGGCAGCTTGAACGGGCAGGCGCATATCTGAGCTGACCTCCTTTGGCAGTAGTTTGCTCACAGTCTGTTCAGCAACAGGAACTAAGTGTTTCTGGCATTGCTTAAGAAAGTAGCCACTTTAAGTGGGTTTACACTTTGCATTTTTATTAAAACTGAGGTTCAACATTACTAGTATTAACGATGCAGTTGGAGACTGTACATAATTATCACCTGAGATCTATGGGGGTTACAGAAATAGGATATCCAAGATGTGTGCTGATGATTAGTTTGATGGAGATCTTAAATGCCCTTATGTTTTGTTTGGTTTTATTCTTTTCCCCTGAGAGTTTTGGTTGAAGTTCTCCAGTTCCAGATATACATTTGAATTTGGGGAGAGGGATGGTTTGTGGATAAAATTGAGAGGTGACAAATACCAAGAGATGAGAGAGATGAAACATGTAGAAAATTCCAGAAAACTCTATTTGCTGGCCAAATAAACATGAAAATAAATTTAAAAATCACACCCCATTAATAGCTTTCTTAAGTGTGGTTGACCCATATAACACGACTCATTACACGCGAAAACAAAGGATTTTCATAAAGTTCTTAGATTTTAATGTATCAGATCTTCCACTTTTAAACTTTAATAACTAAAATTATTTGTATAATGGGAACAAATTCTGAATAAAATAAGAAGGGAAAATGAACTTTTATCTCTCAGGTGTGCTTTAATTCTATCAGTTATACACAATGTAATAAGTGACATATAATTTTTTTGGCTTAGTGTAGTTTATCATTATTTATTGAAGGATCTGAAATAACCATACACAATAACTGTGTGTATTTGGGCAAGCTCTGTGCTTTGTTTTTCTGGACTATAAAGTGGGTATAATAATGGTACCTGCTTTAAAGGGCTATGCAAAGAATGAAATGAGAGGATAGATATAAAAAGCTTACAACTGGGCTTAGCTTGCAATGCTTATTCAAATGGCAAGTAAAATCTTATTTATAAAATCATATTTAAAATTTATAATTTCCATTCCTACCACTGTTCCTATCTTTAATTCTCCCCACTCAACTCATCACCCTGTGCTGGAAAGGTCTGTAAATATACTCATTGTAACTAAAATGCTTTGTGACAGTGTTCAGATGATGAATTTTTTACCTAATGACAGGTAATATTCAACTACAGACTCCCTAAAGAGTGCAGAAGGTATAAGCCATACCTATGTACTTTTTCTATTTCCCTGCACATGTGGGTGTGGGCACACACATGTGTGCACGTGCACACACACACATTCTTTACAAAGCGATTTCTAATTGTGTTTTTTTTTCCTAAAGAAACTACATACTGCCAGGCATGGTGGTGCACACCTGTAATCCCAGCACTGTGGGAGGCTGAGACAGGAGAATTGCAAGTTCAAAGCCAGCCTCAGCAACGGCGAGGTGCTAAGCAAGTCAGTGAGACCCTGTCTTTACATAAAACAAAAAATATGGCTGAGGATGTGGCTCAGTGCTCGAGTGGCCCTGAGTTCAATCCCTGGTACCAAAAACAAACAAAAACAAAAACAAAAAAAACTACATACCTATGCTATTTACATATGCTATTTGTAAAAGTCTTTTTGCTCCATCACAGAAAAATATTCTATTCTCAAGAGCCCATATATATCTAAACACTTCATAAAATAACTAGTTTCTAAAAATTCTATTTTTGAATTTATCTGCATTCAGTATTGCCTCACAAGTAAAAATCTGACAACTGTGCAGAATTTCATCTTAATAAGTGGATTCTTTGGAATGTATCAATCCTGGACAAGTTGTTAGGGGTCAGCCAGCTACTTTCCAATAAAGATGAAAAAAAATGGCAATAGTAAGTAATTCAATTTTCTTTACTTTAAATGACTAGGTTTCTAGACTTATTTAAACTCTCTCTCTCTCTCTGACATATGAAAAGAAAGTAAGCAAAGAAATTAAATTAGGGGAAAACAGTTACATTGTAAATCAGGCCTATCTATAAGTATAGATAGTTAATTGCTTAAACAGATATCTTTTCTCCTGAGGGCCTTCAAATTGAAGTTTGAACTTTTTCTCACTGAACACAGTTAATTAATCTGTAGGGTTTAATACAGTGTGGCTTTGAGGGTATTTTATTTTGAGTAAAATAATGTCATGCCTAAACTCAATAAACAACTTTGACTTTAAAAAAATTGTGATTGTTTATGTCTTATTATTACTTCTCCACACTGTTTATGTAACTTCTCTCCTTTGGGAAGGGGCATCCCTTTACTTCCAGCAAAATGTGCCTCTGAGATAGGCAAGAGGCAAACCCTTTGTATCCATAGCTGCCCAGAGGGAAAGCAGCAGGACAAACACCATCATTTGATCAAGGCCAGACAGCCATGGAGTTCACTTTGCTTGTGCTTCCGTAAATGCCAAATGCCCTTCTGGAGATGTCAAGGTGGAAAAGTGCAGTCCCTTGGTCAGAGAGCTTATTGCATTCCAGCTGGGGAGGAAACAGGCTCTTGAATAAGTGGCTAGAGGACAATGTGACAGTAGACAGGCAGCCCTAGACATGGCATTGTGAGAGACAAAAAGGGAGGAGGAGATTTCTGCGGCTGGCAGTCTTGTATGCCAGTCCAAACTTTCACTCTATTCTGTGGGCACCAGGAAGCCTAGGAGCTTTTGAGTAGGGGAGAAGCAAGAAAATGCTTGTCTTTTATGAAGATCACCCTGCGGTAGGATAGAAGCAGTAAGGGCAGAAAAGAGACATCAAGGAAGGACTGGGAAATAAGATTTTAATTCAGAAGTTCTGCATGCTTTGTCAGGCCTGTCACTCTCGGAGCTAATCTCTCTTCTGGGCCTGCTCTTCCCAAATTCCTGGGAAATCTGTAAATCTACCTGTGCACTATTAATTAGCACCCTCACCCAATAAATCAATTAAACAAAGAGAGAGATGCTGTCTTGAAGAGTCCATGATTTAGAGGAATTTCTAGTGCTATCTATTGATCAGATAATGAAGACCATGTCAGCCTGAGGATTCTGAGAATGAGCAGACCACCAGAACCCATCTTGAGATCACTGGACCAGTATCACTCCTACATACCTTCCCATACCTATCCTTTATCAAGTTTCCTTTAAAAGAAGACCAGGGAACACCCAAAATATGTCTCTCATTCTAGACATGACCCACATTCTCCCTTGAATGAATATTTCTTGCTTTACTCCAAAGGCAGCTCTCTTGAGGTTACTTGCATTCTCCCTTGAATAAGTACTCTTTCCTACGTCAATCTGTCCATGCCGCTGATTGGCATGTGCTGAGATTCTTTTCTATCACGTATGTCAAGAATCCTGCTAGTCCTGAGTGGAGACCCCTCTTCTCCCAGAGCTCTTTGTACCCTTGTTTGGAGACATCTCTTCTGCCCTAACAACCCCTAGCAGCAACTTGGGGAAGCACTGGGTTTGGGAAGGGAAGTGGCAGTGAGCCCTGTTACAGTCTGTCAGTGTTTGAAAGGCACAATAAAGGTAGGAGCCGGGAGACTAGAAGGACTTCAACCCACAGGTGTTTCCTAGGAGAAAGTAAAAGAACATAGTGACAATTAAATACATGTGGTAAGGGTCAGGCGCTGAGCCATGGGCGAGGGGCATTTTTCCAGCCTTTGTCCTTGTACTCTTTCCTTTCCATGTCATTTGCCAATAGGTTAGCCCCTTTTCCCTACCACACACCTGCTTCCAATCTCTACCTGGGCATTCAAAGATCTCTACACTAACGAGTTATTCATAGATTTCTCTAGCCATTTCCTTGGAATCTCAGAGCCTGGCAGTCAAGTAACAGCTTGAGATACCTTTTTAGGTATCTCAAGACACCCTCAGACCCACAATGTCCAAAATCAATTCCAAAGTTGGTTGTCTTAGGGGATTCAACCTTGGGCAATGAGACCTCCCACATGATGGTCATCCTTGTCACTTTCCTTCAATGTTATATCCAATGTCCTTCAACACCATACCTTTAGGTTTTCCTTGTCCACTTATCTAGAAATACCATCCCAGCCCAGAGGCCTGTCATCTTTGGCCCAAACCTCTGCAATAGTCTTCCAAATGCGCCTCTTCCCACATTCACCCTCTTCCCCTCAAATTTGTTCTTCCTACTGCTGTCGGAATGAACTTCCAGAAGTGCAGATATCTTTGTGGCATTCTTTGTGTTTAAAACGTGCGTAGTTTCCAATGCTCTGAAGAGGACAAAAATCCCTCCATGTGGCCTTGAATGTATCTTAATATGCTGTTGTGGTGTGGATATGAAGTGTCCCCCCCAAGCTCCTGTGTTAATGGCAGGGACAGTCAGAGTTGAAACGATTTGATTGTGACAGCTGTAACCTAATTGGTTCATCCTAGTTTGAATGAACTAACTGTGTGGTAAGGATAGGCAGGTGGGGCACGGCTGGAGGTGGTGGATCCCTGGGGGCGTGTCCTTGGTGATCATATCTCATCCCCTGGCTCCTCCCACTCTCTCTCTGCTTCCTAGCTCCCTTGAGAAGAACAGTGCTCCTCCACTTGATCCCTCCCCTCTTGCTCTGCCTCACCTTGGGCCCACAGCAACCATGGACTCAGCTGACTATAGACTAAACCTCTGGACTTGAAAGCCAAACTAAATTTTTCCTCCTCTAGGTTGTTCTTGCTGGGAATTCTGGTCCTAGTGATGGAAACCTAACACACAGGCTTTCCTGCTCTCTTTGCTAGTTAACTTTTCCATCGTGTTCTGATCTTGGTTTAAGTAATGATTCCTCTGGAGTTCCTCTCCCGATTTCCCTAATGAGGTCAGAGGTCTTATATAATGTTCATAGTACTATGTATCTTTCTGCCCACTCCTGGGCACAGTATTTATTTTTGTGCTCTATCATCAATGTTTTTCTCTCTGACTAGACAGTTCACTGTGAGACAGGGGCTATGTCTATTTATTCTCACCATTGTGTTCTCCTCCTCTAGCGCAAAGCCATATTAGATGCTTGGTAAATATTTGAATAAAAATAGCACTTAATGAATAAGTCCATGGTTTTTAATATGGAAAAACAGGGGAGAAAAGAAAATCATTATCCAAGTTGAGAATAGAGTCGGACCTTCAGATGAGTTCAGTGTGGGATAATTTGTGGATTTTTAAATATTTGAATTTCTTTAGATTCTATAAGATACTAAGGTAATTAATGGAATATACAAAATACTTTCAAGGGAGAAGTTGAAACTGGGAGTCGGGGCTGGGGTCGTGGCTCAGTGGTAGAACGCTTGCCTCGCATGCGTGAGGCACTGGGTTCAATCCTCAGCACCACATACAAAATACATACATAAATAAATAAAATAAAGGTTGTTTAAAAAAAAAAAGAAAAAAAGAAACTGGGAGTCACCAGTTCAAGCACTTGAAATTTTGCAGTGCTAAGGGGGTGTAATCTCAAATGGCTATCAGGATCACCCAGATAAGGTAAAATAAGGAAGCTGTGACATAGTCAAATGCGAGACAAGTGGTAATGAGTGTGGACTGGAGGTCACATGCTATGCTTTAAGGCATGCACAACCAGATTAAAAAAAAAAAACCACAGCATTCTGGAAGCAAAACAGAACACTTCAGCAAGTTGCACTCAACCCTCTTGGAGAATAGAGGGAAGGACTGGGTATGTAGAGGAGCCAGCAAAGAAGAGAGGAAATTTCCCAAAGAGAAAAGGGTGAGTCAATGACGTTAATGTTTCTGAGTTCAAGTATACTGAGGATTCAAATTGAGCCCGGGAGTGTGACTATTAGGATTTGGCATCAGTAACCTTAGCAAAAGCAGGTTCATGCTAAATTGATGTTGGAACTCATGGTGTCCTGCTCTTGGCCAGATAGATTTCAGCAGTTTTCTTCAAATAGGATATCCTAGAGTGTTCTTTCTGACCTTAGTTAAGTCAAATTCCCTTTTAATAAACATATGAGTCTCCCACTCTCCTTTAATTAAAAAATAATAATAAAATAAAATCCAAAACATAACTAAAATGAAATCGAAGCAAGGGTAGTTTTGTATCTGCTTCATCTTGTCATAATTGGAATTCCCAACAAACTGTGATATGCAGAATAGGTATTATTTTCATTTTATAGATAAGCTCAGGGAGGCCAAAGGTTTACAGAGGATCAACAACCAAGTAAATGCCCTATCAACAACCAAGGCAAGCCCAATCTGGGCTCCTCCCACCTTGCTGTGTGCGTTGTTCCCTATTGGTGATATGCTAGTAACAATAGCACACCCTAACACAGAAACACACACACACACACAGAGCAAGTGAGTGTTGATAGTGGTTCAGAAGGTCGACTGTCCATAAGGAAGAATTCATGATGCTGGCTGGAACTTCCTAAGGCTTGGGAACTTTGTTAGACCCCAGGGGTGTGGTGGCCAGCTTTTTCCATATCAGCCTCTTTGAGTACCATCATGAAGCTGCCATCTGTAACTGCAGTCATGCCTTTAGCAGAAGCTGAACCTCATCTCTAATGAGAGCACATTTCTTCTGGATGTTCTGCATCAGTGGATCTGCTTGTGTCTTCTGCTTTTGGCATCTGGTACATGTAATCGATATGTCCATGCCAGACACATGGCTGTCTCCTTCTGGCAGAACAGATGTGAGGGTCACTGAAGGTACTCCTGTAAGTCTCACAAATGCTTATTAACACAAAACTAATGACATATGATTACCTCTTCAAAAATTATAGCCTCAAAATGCAGTTTCTGAATAGGTGTTGCTGAAACTATTTCATCAACTCCTAACACCCTGTATGATCACAAATATTGGGCTTTAGGTACAAGTGACTTTAATCACTAAACAAAACACACACTTGTTTGTTTAGTGAGTGGGTGAGTACGACGTGCCAGGGATTTTATAAGGACTGCTTCCAAGTTTAACTTGCAAGGTCTGCTGCCTAGGAGATTCAATGCTTGCCTAAGGTCATACAGCTATGAAGTACCAGGCTGGATTTGAATTTGGGTCTGTCTTGTTCTAAAACCCATTCTCTTTAGCCTCAGAACAAATTAGAACAAGGGATGCTGGGTAAGGGAACAAGTTCATTATCTTTTTATTTTACACAGAACTCTGTCAATGCCTAAACTTCAGGACTAAGAAAGCCTAATACAGACAGACAGTGTGTCCATTTCCTTTCTTCCAACTGATTCCATCTGAAACATCAATTTCCTTCATACACTCTCTGGCACTCTACTACCTGCCATCATCTTGTGTTCTATCTGGAAACTTCTGGGTCTGTACTTCAAGTCACTTGTCTGAATTGCTACCATGACAGAACTGTGACCTATGGGCTTCCAATTTTCTGTTCCGATTCCCAATTTTCTTTTTTAAGGAAAAGTCAGAGCAGTGCATATTAGCATATTTTATGTTTCATTGACTAGAGGTTTTCATGTTGAAAATTCCTGTATAGTCTCTAGTTACATGCTGTCTTTTAAAAAGAATATCTGCTTAACTTTAATCCATTACCTGAATCTGGAATGTACTAAACCTAATTGTTATATGGAGTCACCTGTGGAGAGTTTAATGGAAAAGCAAGGCAGCAAATTAGTACCATATGATTAGCTTGAGTAATACCAAGTTTGTTTATCCAAGGCCCCTCAGAAGAATGGACTGTATTTTTAAGATATCACTTGTTTTCCATATCTGCACAGAAGCATGTCTCTAGTTAACTGGACATTTAATTTTCCACTTATTTATTTTCCCCCTTACAGATAGCTCTTTGGCTATTCAGTATGTGTATAATGTAGAGAAAAATAATTGTAGGAAAAGGGACAGAGAGAATGTCATAATTAAACTGTGCATGTGCAAAATACACTCAATATACCCGAAACATCTTGATTGCTATAATCAGGTAGACTAGGTTTTCTGCAAATACTTTTAAAACAGAGATTTGTTTCAAGTCAGTAGCACAGAGGCAGCTCTCAGAATTACATTATGTACAAAATAAACTAAATTTATCTCTGATTATATTTAAAAAATCAGATATAAAGAGAAATCAAAATGGAAATCAATGGATTTATAGAACACTCAGGCATCTTCAGTGACCTTACAGAACGCGTTTATTTCTTTCTTGTCTGAACTCTCATTAACAAAAGCTTCTGAACCTGCCAACCGCAAACATGGACACTTACTAACTCAAACTTTGATTTTATGGTTTAGAGATTAAAGTTTAGATTGAGTACAACTGTAAGGTCAAGGAAAGTAAAACATCCATGTGGGAGAGAGTGTTATGACAAGTTAACACACATTCACTATTTTTATAAGGAAAAACAGTCTGCCAAAAAAAATAAGAAATGATGATTAAAAGGGATTTAGGTCAATTTAAGGGGCACAAAAGCCCAAGCTATGGAATAAAAACGTTAAGGATTCCAAATCCTCTTTCTTTCTCTTTCTTGGCTTTATGGTGTTTGAAGTTCATATGCAAATGTTTAGCTGTGTTTTCCATCTAACTAACAGGATGCCAAGAGTGGGTCTGCTGATTTACTGGTGAACTGCAGAGAATAAGCCAAAGTCAAGGAAGCTAATTATATGGTCACCAAACAAAAACAAAGCAAAAAATCCAAAAGAACCAAAACAAATAAACAAACAACAACAACAACAAAACAACAACAACTAGAGATTTAGAGCTTAATATAGCTTTATCCTCTGGAGAGCTCTGCCTGATTGCAGACAGCTTAAAAGCAAGCTTCAAAAGCACAACAGACTAGTATCGTTCTAAGGGCTTTGCCCAAGATACGTTCAATAAATAAAAAAGCACAGTTGCTTTTCTGCCTCCTGTAATGAGCCATGCCAGTAAAGCACCCGCTGGTCTGGAAAGCAAGCGGACAGGTTATATTCTCCAACTCAGTTACTAGGTTTTAATGACACAAAGCCCAAGTTCTCAGAAGCTGTTTTCCTCCAACACATTCACTCAGTTTGCAAAAATGAAAATAAAGATCCTTTGCCCTTTGCCTGTAGAAATATTGAGAAATCATGCCTTCCTCAGTGCTGCTATTCCTTCCTTCCTCTTCCTGTCCTTCATCACACCACGAGGGGCCTCGATGTAAAATCTGCCTCTCGTTCATGCAGGGAGACAGGAGCAAAGAGGAGGACAGAGGGCCAGGTTGGGGTTCCAGGGAGTTTTCCACTCATCAGGAAGAAGTCATAAATGAAATTAATGTCTTTAAAAGAAATTCTGCCTCAAACCATATCCCTCTCAATGATCTTCTTGAAGTCCCATTCTTGTATAATTCTAGTTCTTTGACAAGGCAGACTGACACTTTCAATCTAGTAATTTAAGGGCAATTTATTTTGAAGTGGCAATTTATTAAGTAAGATTCAAGAGTGCAGAGGGCCATTACAGCCAGGAAGAAACTCACCTCAGGTCTTCTAGGTGGGGCCTATGGGATTTGATTTCAGAGAGACAGAAAATCTCACTAAACTTCTAATTTCTGGTTTTTTTTTCCTGTCCCCATCTCCCATCCTACATTGCCATAATTGGGATAAGTTGTAAAATGTAAGTTCCCCGATGTCGCGTTGCACTGATTTGAATTCACGGCAAGCTGTAACAGATTGAGTTCTCTGAAGAGCCTCTTCTGTAGGAGGAAGCTAGGAAGCCATGTCACCTCATTTGGCGTAGGGCCAGCTCTCAATCCTAAATCTCTTTGAAAGTACTACTTCTCTTCTGTAGTGATTGTGATGAATGGCCCATCCTGGAGGGGCCAAAGAGGCACTATTCATCAGCAGGAAATGTGCGCTTCTCTGAGATATCACATCTTTTCTGCTTGCCGTGACATGATCATGTACGCATGTATTCAATCTAGCCTTGAATTTACAAATGGGCTTTATTTTTATTTAATAATAAAATGTGTGGCCACAGCCAAAAGAAGAGGTGAACTCATGGAGATAAAGACTGTGATCCTAGATACAGACCTGAGGTACCAAGAATCAAGTTACGTTTTTCGGAAATTGTTTTCTGGCCCAGGGCAATAAAGGATCCCAATCATCTTTTCCATCACATATTCCTAGAATCCCTTTAGGGCAGGATTTTCAAGCGTCCACTTCTCTGTTCTTTCCTCCCTTGGTCTCATATCATGATAGGTCCCCCAAAGGGCTGACCTCCTGCTATGGACTGATAAGATTCTAGGCCTTTGAAAAGGGTGTTTGTTAGTGGCGCCAAGGGATGGGGCTTCCCTAATAGTGCAAATGTCTCTGCTTTTTACCTCAAATTAGTCAAAATGAAAGGTGATCATGGGTCTGAGAAAGTACAGTTTCCCCTCCCCCACTCTTTGTACACTGTTTTGTTCCCAGGGCCAAAGCACAGGCCAGCTCAGGCCAGCCGAGCACACAGCATCAGGGGTTACTTTTCTCCCTAGCTGCTTCCTCTGGCGTCAGCTCCCTATTGCTGTCCAGGCTGCCTCAGATCTGAAAGGTCTACAACTCAGTAGAGCATATGTGGCCCATTGTCTACTCCACGGGTCAGCAAAGGATGGCCCAATAGCCAAATCCAGCCCACTTCTGGTTTTTATAAATGGAGTTTTATTGGCATGAAGCCAGGGTTACTCATTACACATTGCCTCTGGCTGTTTTGGGGCTAAAATAGCAGAGTTGAATACAGTTGGCCCTTCATATCTGAGAGTTCTGTAGGCATGGAGTCTACCAACAGGGATTGAATATATTCAGAAAAAATGAGGTCTGTACTGAGCATGTACAGACTGTTTTTTTTTGATGGGGGGAGGTACCAGGGATTAAACCAGGGGTACCTGACCACTAAGCAACATTCCCAGCCCTATTTTGTGTTTTATGTAGAGACAGGGTCTCACTGAGTTGCTTAGGGTCTCGCCATTGCTGAGGCTAGCTTTGAATTCATGATTCTCTGGTCTCAGACTCCCAAAGTGCTGGCATTATAGGTGTGTGCCACCACATCCAGCCAGACCATTTTTTCTTGTCATTATTCCCCAAACAGTATAGTAGAACAACTATTTACCTAACATATACATTACAGTAGGTATTAACAAGTGTTGTGGTTTGGATATGAGGTATCCCCCGCAAACCTCCCGGGAGCACAGGAATATTCAGAGGTGAAATGATTAGATGGTGAGAGCTGTAACCCAATCAGTCCATCCTGGTTTGAATGGTAACTGTAGGTAGGTGGGGTGTGGTTGGAGGAGGTGAGTCACTGTAGGCCTGCCCTGGAAGGGTGTATCTTCCCTGCAGCCATTCCTCACTCCACTGGGCCCGTCTGCCATGATGTGCTGCATTATCTTGGGCCCAGAGCAATGGAGTCAGCCATGTGTGGACTGAGACTTTGGAAACTATGAGCCCCAAATAAACTTTCCTTTCTGTTCTTTTTTTTTTTTTGGTACTAGAGATTGAACTCAGGGGCACTCGACCACTGAGCCACATCCCCAGCCCTATTTTGTGTTTTATGTAGAGACAGGGTCTCACTGAGTTGCTTAGTGCCTCGCTGTTGCTGAGGCTGGCTTTGAACTCGCGATTCTCCTGTCTTAGCCTCCATAAGTGCTGGGATTACAGACTTGAGCCACCACGCCCGGCTTCTTTCTGTTCTTGTTGGGTATTTTGGTCATAGCAGTGAAAAGCTTACTAAAACAATAAGTAACTTAAGATTTAAAGTATGCAGAAGGTTGTACCTAGCTTATATGTAAATACTATGTCATTTTATATAACAATTTGAGTACCCGCAGATTTGGTATCTGAGGAAGGTCTTACAACCAGTCTCCTATGGATAGGAAGGGAGAATTATAACAGTAACAAAGACTGTATGGTTGGCCAACAAAGCCAAACATATTTACTCATGGGTGACTTTATGGAAAATATTTCCTGCTTCTTGGTTTAGAACATTGTAAAACACAGCTGACAGAGTCCGTATCTAGTTACACGAAGCTAAAACACTCCTAATAGACCAGGGTTTCACTGATTCTTCTCTTTATACTATTTAGAGTGGAGAGAATGATTTCATGGTCTAAAGTTCTTTGGGACTATCTGAATTTAGGTGAAAAAAAAAAATTAGGTGTTTCACATAGTCTGATGCAACTCATTAAATTGGGGTTTTGAGCCAAAGTGAAATCTATTAGAAACTATATTTTGTTTCAATTTGTCATTGGTTCTTTCAGGCCAGAAGGGTTGCACATTTGGCGAGAACTGACAGTACAGACGTTGGTTAGAAAATTCCAGGTCTGCTGGAAAGTCCTGAACAAATGTTTTTAGAATCCCAAACTGAGAAAATGAAGGATCCCATTGTGATCCTGCCATTCCTAGTCCCTCTGAAATATGTGGAAGAGGGGCCGTGATCTATACCAGGACCCAAATATACTTGGGTTCCTTAAACATAATGCCATTTAATTGTAGCCAATATCATGCTCCAGCTGCGTTTCAAAGAACTACATGCATTATAGTATTAAAAGTAATCACCCTACTGGGCCTTCCAGTGGGGGCAGGGTTCCTGTTTTCATGGAGATTAATCTATAATGCAAAGGAAAAGATAAGTAAATCAAATTTACAGTTACCTTACCAGTAGTTATTTAAACTATATCTTTTTGTAGAATAACAACCAACTGTTGAAGAAGGTCTAATGAAGCAAGTGACAATCTAAATAGGGTTATTTGAGAAAGATACACTCAAGAGTTTAGATTAGACAAACCTTTTAAATATGTGTGCTTTAATGGAGAAAAAGGGAAGGGCAGTCCAGCTGTGGGAACTCAATAAAGTACATTATGCCCAATAATGATGATAATAAATGGTGGCAAGGAATGTCATGTTCAAAGGCTCAGAAAAAGCATAAGCAATTCTTTGTAAATCACAAACTTAAATGAAGGCAACACTTTTCCAGTTCACAAAATCTTTCACTTTACCCACGAGGAAACATGATAAAATATATAAAAGTGCTATTTCCACAGGCCTCTAGCAATTCTTTCTGGCTTAGACATTTGTGTCTCTATAAGAATGAAAAACTAGCACAATGAAAAAACAAAATGGAGTTCTATCGCCACGGTTAACCGAAACACCTGCAACCTGGATTGATTGCAATATTCGTCCCCACAGGACAAGTCATCTGATCACTAATGTCGGTGAGCGTCAGCACGGCTCATCCCTAGAACAGCTGATTTACATTAAGGCTTCAGTTCAGAGACAGAACATCTGAAAACAGATTTGTAGCTTAGTCCATCAGCTCTACAGAAGGATTGGGAATAAAAGAGCCTTGAAAGAAAATGAGGATCAATATAAAGAGAATTGCTTTGCTGCGAGAAAAACTCGACAGCGTAAGAAATAGATTCACCGTCTCACTCAGAGGTGGGATTCACCATCCGGTGGGAAAGTGCTTCTCTGTTCTATCTTACATTGATCACAGAATTTTATAGACGGGGGATCCTTCGTTACAATCTGGTTCAATTTCTCATATTAGCAATGAGGAATGTGTGGGTGTCCCTTCACATACTGGCTCAGCAAAATATGGTCTCCATGATACAAAGGATGCAGATGGATGTGAAGGTGGATCAACATTGGCCCTATCCATCATCCAGGAGTTTACAGCCCATTAGTGGAACTAAGATAAATAAATATATTTATATACATATATATGTATAAAATACTATGCTATATCTGTGTATATATATGCACATATACATATCTGTATGTGTATGTATACATATCTATATATGTATGTCTACATATATAGCACAAAATAGAAATATATGCTTCTACATTTGGCAATCAGGCTTTAGACTAAGCTCTAGGGACATTCAGAGGAAGAAAATCTTGCCTTTGATTGGGCTGAGTGGTTGAGCGGGGATGGGGGGCTTATTGAGAAATTCTTAGGGCAAACCAGCATACGAGCCAGGTGTGGTGGCTCACTCCTGTAATCTCGGTGCTCTGGAGGCTGTGGCAGGAGGATTGCAGGTTCAAAGCCAACCTCAGCAATAGCAAGGCCCTAAGCAACTTTGCAAGACCCTGTCTCAAAACAAAACAAAAACAAACAAATGAAAAGACCATGTTTGGCACACCAGGCCCAGGCAATGTTGGGGACATAATGGGAAACCAAGAGAGTGTTTCTGTCCCCATAAATAATATGCCGTTTGGGGAGTAGATTTTTTTTTTTCCCCATAGAGTTGAAGGAGAAGGAGTAGCTGATCTTTGGGGTCCCATCTAACTCTGTTGCATGGAAATCAAGAGGGAAGGCAAGCATGGTGGCTCAGGACAGACAGAAGCCTGCACGCCAGCTCTGCTCCTTGCAATACTCTGCAGATGGGATTCTTGCACCCTGGGAGGTTCAGCCTAAATACATATCTGGGGAGGACAGGGGAGAGAAGTGGCACACTGTTTTCTGTCCCCTGACAAAAATTACTCTTCGACCAAACTCTAGCCAGGCTCCTCTGAGTCCTTTTCTCAACCAGCCCTCAACCTTGGCCTATTAAAAAAAAACATAGACTCAAAACAAATAATTTTGTCTACTCCCTTACCTCCTGTTAAAATACCTGAACAAATATTACCATGGTTTCTATAGCTCAAGGCCACATCTCTAGGATGACCCCAGTCCCTCTTAAACTGCCTGCCGGAGAAAGCTCAAGACCACCAGAAGAAATTTACTGCATGTTCCAGCCAACACCTGACAATAGATAGGCCCCTGACCACTCTTTCTTAGAACATTGAGTATGAAGGGCTACAGTTCTGTGTTCTGCCTCTGTTCCTCTGAGATGCCTAATTCAGGAGTATCTTTGTCATGACCTGGAAATGACCATTCCCTTAAAATGTAATGCTCAGAAAGAACAGGGCCCCTGACTCCCAGCTTCTGAGGGAGAAAAGGCTCCTACCAGATACATTTTCCTGTTCCCAGAGGCAGCTGGCCCAATCAGCAGTTAGAGACCAACGCTTTCTAATTTTCTATTTCCCTGACTTTACTGAACCCCTGCTACCCCACCTAATTCTCCTTTTAAAATGCCCAGTCACCTTTGTACATATCAAAGTGGATTTCAGCATATGCTAGATACTATTGCCATAGTAGATTGCCAATTAAAATCTGTCTCTAACACTTAAACCAGTGTCTGGTTTTGTTTATCTCTGGCAGTCATCTGGCACAGTGTCTCAGATCTGGATCCGGCACCTTCCGATGCTTGGATGTGACAACTGGACCTTCAGCACACAGAGACCTTTGTCTCATCTTAGTCAGTTTGCTCCTTTGAGTCTCCGGTGGTGAGTCTGACTTCTGATCCAAACATCTGTGGAAGCATGGCAAGGACAGATTTTTATTCTTAAGATTCTGAGTGTACTCTCTGAAGCTGGATTAGAGTCCCATGCTGCTTCTTAAAAGAACCTCCTGGGCTGAAACTTTTCCTTCTTGGATACTTATTCAAGAGGGGGTTCACTCCCTTACTCTTGGGCTGGGATTATTATTATTTTTTCCTGGCTCCTTATAAGACCTTTGTTCTTTGGGATTCGGCTGATCCCACAGGCACTTTCTAGCCAACTACACACCCTCTCTATGAGCCTGCTGGTATGGTTCACTACCGTGGCTCTCGTTTTTGTTGATCTGATGATTCAATACTAAGGCTCATTGGGAACCTTGATGGTTTCTTTGGGAAACTTAAGGTCCCCTGCACTGACTCCTCAAGTACTCTCCCTTTCCCTGGCTTCTGCTCATTCCTCCTTTCTCTCAATCTCAATCTTTCCTGAACCTTTAGGTAGCTCCTTCAACCCCCCACCTCCTCCACTTCTCCTCTGCCGGACCTTCTTTTCCACCCAAACGCTCAACTACAGTCACTGGGAACTCAAGGACCTCAAGGAATTTAGAGACCCTTTAAAGCAACTACTTAGGCTGAAAAAATATATGGAAGCAGAGTCTGCAGCCTCCATAAGATTTTATATCGCAGCAAAAAAACTCTTAAGTTTTCCTCTGCCAATATGGCTGTGAAACTTTAGCCTTCTTATTCAGCAGGTCAACTCCAAGTTCCTTATTTTCCAGAAAACAGTTTGGATACAAATAGAAACTAGAGTGAAGATAAATACCAACTCTTACAGAAAATATTGTTTTGTACTTATGACTGACTCATGGCTAAAATTTAATAATGAAAACCATAACAACTCTACTTGAGTGGTCTTGTTTATGTATTATTTATGTATATTATGTATTATTATATACATATTTATATTTCCTACTTCCAGATGGAATTACCAGATTAATTTATCAAACCTCTCAAAGGAATTCTCCCTCACTGGTTGAGAGAGAAATAAATGCTTATATAAACTAAATTTCCCTAGAACTTCCAGAAATAGAGAAACCAACTCAAAAATGTTTTGAACTTTATGTAATTTGAGTAAACCTTTGGTAAATAAGACTAGCTTGATAGTGTCGATTTAACAAAACAGATATGTCTTCAGAGATGTCAACTTGAGATAAAATATAAGCATTCATTTTTATTTTACATGGCTTACTAGTTAAGTAAACTAATATTATAATAACCAGATGTTTACAATTATAGAAGGGATGTTTGATTTGAATCCAATTAAACCATTTGGACAAACTTTATTTTGATAATATTTTTTAAAATATATTTTTAGTTGTAGTTGTACATAATACCTTTATTTCATTTATTTATTTTTATGTGGTGCTGAAGATGGAACCCAGTGCCTTGCATGTGCTTGGTGAGTGCTCTACTGCTGAGCCACAACTCCAGCCCCTCAATGATAGTTTTGTTTTATAATACATCTACATAGAAACAGTTTCTGAAATCTTTTTGATAATTTGCAACCTTGATGTTAAATGCTATGTATTATTAAGTGAAATAATAGATGTTCATTAAATATATCAATAATTTCTAAATAAGGTAAAGTGCTGAAACAGTCATTATTAATCATGGAATTAAGCTTATATACTTTTGGCTTTTTGTTTTTATAAGGTGTAGAACGTCTAGAAATATTTAGACCTGTTAATAAAAATATTCTAATTGCCATATTAAAAAATTATGGAAAAGGATATGCATATAGAGATTATGAAAGGGTATAGTTGTACAATTTGCTAATCTGCTATAGAATATTGGTATGTTATAATTCACAATTGTTCACTTCTTAGTTTTCTCTGGAAGATAAATATTACTAAGGATTAAAAATAATAATCAATGTATGTAAATAAAACTTTTAGAAATAATAAAGAACTAGGGGAAGCAACCTTGAATGAAAGGTATGTAAGGAAGGCAGGATGCTTTTTGGTTAAGAAGAAAAGTATCATTTCTTTAAGAAAAATGATTGTTTTTCTCTGAATAAGAGAGCGCATAGGGCAAAACCTCAGTGGATATGGAAAGTTGTAGAAAGTTTGAGGAAAGGAACTTTTTTTTTTTTTTTTTTGTACTGGGGATTGAACTCAGGGGTACTCAACCACTGAGCCACATCCCCAGCTCTATTTTGTGTTTTATGTAGAGACAGGGTCTCACTGAGTTGCTTAGTGCCTCACCATTGCTGAGGCTGGCTTTGAACTCGTGATTCTCCTGTCTCAGCCTCCCTAAGTGCTAGGATTACAGGCTTGAGCCACGGCGCCCAACTGAGGAAAGGAACTTTTTATGTTGCAATGTTGAATTAATTTATTCAGACTACTATAACAAAGTGCCACAGACTGAGTGGCTTAAACAGATATTTATATTCTCAAAAGTTCTCAAAGCTGGAAGTTTGAGATCAAGATCCCAGCAAGTTAGTGGTCAGCTCCTCAAGAGTGACTATGAAGGATTTTTCTTTACCTTTTTGGTAATCCATTTAAAAAACAGATGTTCTGTATCAAAATAATTTCCAGAGCCAGGTGCGTTGGCACTTGCCTATAATCCCAGCAATGTGGGAGGTGGAGGCAGGAGAATTATAAATTTGAGGCTAGCCTCTGCAACTTGAGGAGACTCTATCTCAAAATAAAAAAGGCTGAGGGTATAGGCTAGTGGTTCAATCCCCAGTACTGGAAAACAAATAAACAAAACCCAAACAATTCCTGTACTTACCATGGTCTCTACCAGGTCCTTGATTATGTAGGAGAACCAATCAAGTCTTATTTTCAAAATACCTAAGGTTTTTTTTTTTTTTTTTTTTTTTGTAAAAAACAGGCATTTTTGCCGCATATATTTATTTTTGCATTCTTTTACTGTCATTTTGATTAAATAGGTAACTAAGTATTGTTTTGGTGACCTGTGACCCTATTTAGTTAAGTGTTTAAACCTTTTGACATTTTTGACAACTTAGCTGTCACCAAATCAAACGTTCAGTGGAGCCTTCTTGGTGTTGAACTGACTTTGTGATTTCCCAGAGGACACCTGGACAATCTCAAAGGGTTTGTTATTTCGTCTTGGAATAAAAAAGAGTTTTAAATAATTGAATTCACCTGATTGATTGAGTGCATGAAAAGCACCATCTAATAAGGAGAGGGGTTTACCTTTCTCTAGGTTGTATTCATTTGGGCAAATGTTTTATTTCAAAAATCATACAAAGTTGCTAGAAATCTGTTGATACCCTTGCTGTCCAGGATATATCTTCAAATTGCTTTGCTTTATATGACACAATAGTGTAATGTGATAAGTTATAATTCTAGTTATTATTTTAAAATCATAGACACAACCAAATTACCTTGTCAATTGTGCTATTTTGTGTGGGTGTGCTACTAGGGACTGAACCTCGGGCTTTGTACATGCTAGGCAAGTGCTCTGCCATTGAGCTAAACTACAAAGTCAACTGTGATATTTTTAGAATGAACTCTCAATAGATCTTCAACTATGGCCATTTTAAGCTTTTTGTTATTCTCAAACAGTTGTTGCTTTATTCTGTTTCTTTCTTGAAAACGATTGCAAACAGCTCAATCTAACTGCTTCATCTTCAAGAAAAATTGTTTGTCTCCCTTGGTCTGGGGCATGGTGGCTCCCCTGGCATGGGGCATGGTAGCACATACCTGTAGGTTCAGCTACGAAGGAGACTGAGGACAGAGGATTGCCTGAGCCAATGAGTTTGATGCCATCCCAGGAAATATAGTAAGACTCCATTTCAAAAAATAAACAAACAAAACAATAACAAAGGGGACTGTCTTAGGGAGCCACATACCAGGTGTTCTGAAGTACAACTTCTAATGACATTGCTTAAAATTCCAAGGTCATCCTGCTGAACTGAACCAAAATATCCAAAAATGTAGTAGAGAAGCAGACAGGATCATAAAGCTGCTAACCCAAGATCAAGTAAAACAAAATTAACATTCATTTCAGTGGCTAAACTGACAAAGGATGATTAGAATTGTTTGAAATATTGCTGGCTCCTTAATGTTCCATCTTGTGGGTGTAAGTAAACCTCTTTTGATTTCTTCTTAAAGCTTTCTTTGACCCATAACAATAAGTTGAACTTTTGTAAACAAAATTTGAACATTTATCTCCCCCTCCCCCAAGAAAGAGTGGGGATTGAACCTAGGGATGTTCTACCATTGAGCTAGATCCTTAACTCTTTTTATCTTTTATTTTGAGACAGGGTCTTTCCAAGTTACCAAGGCTGGTGTTAAACTTGTGATCCTTCCACCTCACCTCCAGAGTAGCTGAGATTACTGATATGAACCATTGAGCCAGCAAAACATTTATCTTTTTATCTCTACCTGATTCCCCCAACCCTGGCAATTTGGAAACTGTTTTGAGTATTCTTATTTGTATGATAGTAATTTGCTGCATGTTCCAGCCAAAACCTGACCATAGGCCCCTGACCACTCTTTCTTAGAACATTGACTACAAAGGACTTACTGTTCTGTGCTCTGCCTCTGTTCCTCTGAGATGCCTATGTATCTCCTTTAATTCAGTATTGTCTTTCCCCAGATCTGGAAATGACCTTTCTGAGCATTACATTTTAAGGGAAAGAACAGGGCTCCTGACTCCCAGCCTCTGAAGGAGAAAAGGCTCCTCCTATCTCCCAGAGGCAGCTGGGCCTAATTAGCACTTAGACTGAACAACCTTTGTAATTTTCTACAGCCCTGACTCTACTGAGCCCCTGCTCCCCCACCCAATTCTCCTTTTATTTTTTTTTAATATTTATTATTATTATTATTTTTTAGTTGTAGGTGAACAGAATATCTTTATTTTATTTTTATGTGGTGCTTAGGATCGAACCCAGTGCCTCACGTGTGCTAGGCGGGCACGCTACCACTGCGCCATAACCTCAGCCCCCCAATTCTCCTTTAAAATGTCCAGTTACCTCTGTAACGTATCAAAGTGGATTTCAGGATATGCTAGACACTCTTCCCTATTGCAATAGTAGATTGCTGATTAAAATCTGTCCCTACCGCTTTAACCAGTGTCTGGCTTTGTTTATCTTTGACATCAGAAATGGTGGAAAAAAAGTCACATGTGATTCTCCTCTATTTTGGGAAAATGCCTTCACTGTGGTCTCTGATCTTGGGGAGACCATACTGGATTTTTTTGAGGAGTTTTCTCTCATTGGTTCTCCTAGCAAAGATTTCAAATGATTTAGATTTGCTGATTTTTTTTTTCTTGATACATTGGTGGTTCAGTCTACTAGGGACAATCCTTCAAGGGTGGAAAAAAACAAATTGTCAAGTGAATATTTTTCTGTTGATTATTTGACTCAATGGAGTAAGGAAAATAGCTTGCTTGCTTCCTTTTCTTTCTTTCTTTCTTTCTTTCTTTCTTTCTTTCTTTCTTGGTTTGGCTTTTTAAGAAATGCTAGAATGAGATAAAAATGGAATGGAAGAAACAACCTATAGAAAACTGGATTGTCTACTTTACATTTTTATACGATCTCATAATACCTTCTGTCCTTATTAGTTGTGGCACATGCCACGTTAAGCAGGCTGTCCAAAAAAAAAAAGAGATTGTTTTCTAATATAATAAATTATTTAAAAAGCTCAGGCCTTGAATTCACTTTCACAAATGGATAATTCAGCATACCTAAACAATTTTACTTAATGTCTGCTGTTTTCATACCCCTTTTTTCCTCTACTCTGCATTTTTTTAAGTATCCAGTAGTAATTGAGTTGATGTTTCATATATTCCCAAGGGAAAAGGAAGCATTATATGATGCAAATATTTCCTCTCTGAGATTTAGTGAAAGTAATCCACTTTTTCCAATTTATCGACATGTCAAGGAAAGGTACTACCAGGTCAGCACAGTGTATGGCAACATTTTTAGTGCTTCTGCTCAGTGTGAGAAGACCCAAGTTCATACTGCTCTATGTGTGTGTGTGTCTGAGAAAGTTACCGAACTTGTCTAAATATCATTTTTCTCTAACGGAGAGCAATGATACCACTACCTACTCCAGAGTGTTGCTGAAATGGAGATATTATATGTGAAGCCTGAAGTACAGGGCCTGGCACATGGCAAGCATTAATAATTCTTCTGCATTATTCTCTAAGGGGACTAAATCCTGATCTTCAGATGGCTAGCCCACCCTCAGTGGATACCAGCAGAGCTTCCAAGCAACCTCTTCTATTCTGTGCATCTTCAACATGTCATGTAACATGAATCAAAAAGTATCTACACATGGCATGAGTTCAAAAATACACAGCATGCATTCCTGCATAAATTTGGAATTCATCTTAGGTGGTTTGTCAGGCATGTGAAAAGGAAATTTTTACTAAATGAGTGAAAGAAAGCAATGAAAGAGAGAGGAACAAGGCCAAGCTGTGACTTAAAACATGTCAGGGTCAGGTCTACTTTTTTCATCAGTGTGTGTTGTTCTCATTAATGGGATTTTCTCACACACTCAGTAAGAGAATAGGCAAAAGTGTGTTTTGTTATAGCTTTAAGGCTCATCCAAACATTCAAGGGGTATAGTAAACCACCAATTTTCTGCAGACTATAATCATCTTTGTGAGATCAAGTGCTCATGACTTCAAGCATCTCTGACCTTTGAAATAACACTGAAGCTTCTTTTAATCCTTTTTCTAATAATGAGGTAAGTTTATTATATTCACTTAGTCAAATGAGACTTGAAAATATCTCTCTACTTGTCAAAGTCACTTCTGTTTTCTTGCTTGCCATATTATTGGACTTGATAACAGAGGAAAAGGAGATTGCGGTCCATGGGCTACATCCAGCCTACTGTCTGTTGTTATAAATAAAGTTTTATTGGCTCAAAGCCAAATTAATGTGTTTACATTTTGTCAATGGCTGCTTTCATGTCACTGTGGCAGAGGTGAGTAGTCATGGCAGAAATTATACAGCCAAGAAAACCTGAAGTATTTGCCACCTGGCCCTTTATAAAGGAAATTGGCTAACTTTTGTCCTAGCTGGTTCTCTTGTCTAGAAAGAAAGAATTCCACTTGAATAAAGATGTATTTTAGATTCTCAGTGAGAATTTTTAAATTTTCTGTGTTACCAAATCAGACACTTTGCCCACTGGCACAGAAATAAGAAATTGAGGATAGAAATACTACTTTGGGAGTTGGGAGTCATTAATCCATTAATCAATTCATTGCACACAACAGCAGAGAAGCACTGTGGTAAATTCTCAAGTTAATGTGTGAACAAAATACATACCACCTCTGGCCTTATGGAGTGTATGGTTGGAGGAGGGGCAAATGGTGACCATTTTATCCATTCATGAGTTCTTCCTCCCTTTATTCATGGTAAGTGCCAGGGAATGTACTGGGCATACACCAGTTAAATACACAAATCATACACTGTAACGGGGAGAGAGAGAGAGTAAACAGACACACGTGGAGATGGCGGGGTTTTGGCAATGCTTTGAGGACTGGTTGGACCATATGACACTCACATTTTCATTAGTCAAAAATAGCAGAAAATGTTGGACATTGCCCTCCTCTTCAACCTATCAGGAGTATGGTAAGCTAAAGAGGGACTTGTAGATGACTGTGAAGTGGGAGGTCAGGGTAGGCCTCATGGAGGAAATGACAGCTGAGCCAAGACTTGAGTGACAAGCAGCCTGCTGCCCTGCCAACAGCTAAGGAAAGATTTCCAGGCAGGGACAGGGAGTATCTAATGTAGATGAAGCCAAAATGAGCTTGGCCGGGTATGTGAGCAAGAGAAAGATCTGCGGGCTGGAGCAACATGAGCTGTGGGGAAGAGGGAAGAGAACCAGCTGGAGACGGGGTCAAGGGTCAGGTCAGATAGGGATAGGACCAGGATACTGGTTTTTGTTCTTAGAATAAAGAGGAAGGGACTAAGTAGGAAAGTCACATGACCGGCTCAATGGCTTTGAAATGTTTTCATTCCTTGTGTGTGCAAAAGAGAGAGCTGGAGTTGAAGCAGGGATGCGAGTTTGGGTGGGTGTGTGGGGAATATGCAAATTTAGATGCCAGCAATGGAAGTTCCAGAAGAGTGGAGATCCATGGGGATTGACAATGGCATCGTGTAAGTTAAGAGGGAAAATGAAGGACTGGGGAGGTCTAGCTTCCCATTTTGGTCCCTGGCCACATAGTGGTGCTATCCATAAGCCTACTGGAGCTGGAAAAGAACAAGGTCCTGGGGAGACTTCATTCATAGAGTTTGTATACTAGTGAGCTTCGGACACCTATGTGGTATTCAGTTGGCTCTGCTGAGGAAAGGTCTGGAGACTGTGAGGAGAGGTGGGGGTCGAACTGTCTTAAATCATGAGAGGAGTGACAGGAACAGAAGTGAAGGTGGGGAGTCAAATCCCCAGGGGAGAAGACGAGTTGAAAGAGAAGGGAAATTGGCTTCACTGTTAATAAATTCTGTCACTTCATCTCCTATGCACAATTCCTTCTTAAAGTGGGAGCGCAAAACTAGGTTTGGGTGTTTAGGACTCTCCCATGGTGGGGATGCAAGGGCTGAGGCTTGGGTAGAGAAGAGGCCAGGTGTTCAGGGCCCTGCTCCCTGTTAATCACCTACACTGTCCACCTTATTTCTCTCCAGTAATATCTGTGAACATTAAATTGTGTATTAATCATATTGCCAGGTTTGTTTGTTTTATTCTTTTCCTCTTGAGTCTATTACATTTGTTGTTTCTTTTCTGTATACTAAGAATACTTTTGCCCGATTTAGCTTATTTTGATTCTTTTCTTTGAGTGAAGCTGTAGTGTTTGTGTGCTTTCCCAAGGGCTGAAAGAGGAGTCAGAATGTTGAAAATTGTTGGCGTGTCTTTTGGTGGCAATTAGACTTCTTTTATGTCCTTTGAGACAGACAGTAATTAAAACATGGCCACTAGGTTGATTTCTCCCTGTGACTAAATGGACCTAGGACGGAGTGATTTCATATATATACCTCCTGAGAAAGCTTTGTGACCTGAAGGTGCACTCTGCCAGCCGATCCTATCTACAACACCAAGTTGTGGCATAAGCAGATTTAAAAATCATGTCACATAATCACTTCTCAGGAGCAACAGGTTTGGCAGAACTCCAGGCTCCATTCCTGACCAAACACCTGAAAATGTTCCAGGTTATGTGGGCTGAAGGCCTTTCCGCCGCCCTTTAATATGATTTGTATGCCAAGTATTCTACTCATTTCTTAATCAGACAAGGGCAGTAACTGTTCTTTTTCTTCACTAGCATGGGGACTCTCACTCCATTTCTCTGGAATTCTAAAGCATTTTATTGTCATAACTCATATCACAGAAAAGCCAGGGTGGCATTAGAGCACACCACTCCCTGCTGATAGCTTACCCATTCGTAAGTTGTATTGTATCTTTGCTTTTCCTATCTGTGATAGGCAGAGACTTATTGTTGGTAAGTGAATGGCTCAACAAACCAAAATTAGCCCAGAGGATACCTTACTGTAAATAACTAAGAGATTTAAAACGCAATTAATAATTCTACTCCTTTATAATTCCTTGCTTTGGGGAAGGATTTCACATAGTTAAAAAGCTGATGGAATCATGCTTGCCAAGAGGAGGTGTGGACAGAAGGAACTTAGTGTACCCAAGAGCAGTCCATGTGAAAATGTTTATCTTTCCCAGGTCTCGCCAGCCCAAGTTTGTGAAGCTTTACTTATTGTAGCCATAAAACAAACTTCACTTATATTAGGGACACATTTAAGGGAAGGCCAACAGTTATAAATAACTGAGTTTTAAATAGGTTAAGACCAGGGATCATTATCTAAAAAGGCTCTTGGAGGGCTACATTTTTGAAATTTGTAATCATGGTCAAACACATTTCTAGCGCCAGAGCTTGCCTTATCTACTTGTACAATAATATTAAGTTAATCACTCAAAGAGAATTTTTTGAAAACACTCTTAAGATATCTTTCAGTTTTAGAAACAGGTTAGTAATTCAGTTAAAAGGAGAATGAAACTTATTCTAATAGCTGTACCATCAGAACGATTTGCAGAAGCACTTCACTGTATCTCCATTAAGAGGAAAGTCTAAAAATACAAAAATATCATTGAAAGACCCATACAAACATTCCTGCCTTTTCACCAAGAAATCCTGTGACTTCTTTAATGAAAATGAAAAGCTATAGATGCAAAGATGTTCATTGTGTTGGTAATACAAACCAAGGACTGGAAACAATCTAAATTTTCAACAACCAACATAATTTAGTAAACAATGTATACCAATATAATGGTGTTTTCTTTAGGCCTTAAAATTTGGATTATGAAATATGGGCAGAAACATGGAAATATGTTAATTGGAAAAAGGTTATAAAAATCATATATTACCTAATGTACAAAATATGTACACAGAAAATTCTGGAAAGCAAGATGTAATCATTTAAAAAAGAAATAATTAAGATAGGTATTGGTCCTTGTTCTTTTGTTTGCTCTTTTCTATAATGTTCCTTGAAAAAGTAATAAAATTAGACAAACTCCAAGGCAGAACTCACAAAAGGCAAGTAAGGAATTAGCAAATTAAAGAAAAAATGCCAAGAAAAGGAGGTCCCAGTAATATGCCTGCTTCTGTTCATTTGTATTCCTTACTTGGGTTCTGCTCTACCTTTTAGGAAACTTTTTTTTTTTTTCTTTTTGGCATAGTATTTACTGGGCCAGACATGAGATTGTATAGAATTGCTTTTAATCAAAATCTCTCAATTTAACATTTTCATATTTTAAAAACTGCCCCAAATACTTTCACTAAGAAATCCCAGTTAGCATTAAGTCAAATCTACCAATTCATTGAGGATTCTACCAGAAGCATCAGCTTAGACTCCCGAGGGATGACACATGAACTTGACCACTTTGAACTCCTGGGATCTAACTAAGCTCTTGGGCCTCTGAGAGATGCAGAGGTTAGAGTTCACCTTTATAGGTGAGCAAGACTTCATTTCATAAATTCGACTCTTCCATTTTAAGGCCAACTGCTCTGTATTACACTCCATTTTCCAAATTAGACCTAGGAGTCTGGGGTCCAGTGAAGAGGTCACAGGAGGAACCAAATTTCCACAGACTCTCTTCAAGGAGGAGCCCTAGTAGGATTTTGTGACCAAGTCCACCTTTCCACCTGAAGTCCCAGAAAGACTGCCACATTCCACCTAGTCCCTCAGTGTCCCTTGAAGCCCAATAATGAAATAGGAGGACCCCTGTTGTGAGCCAGGGTCTGAATCACTAAAACAGGGCTGCGCTCATTACACAGGCATCTCCATCCCCTCCTCCAGGGAGGCTCGAGGACTGCACATTCCCTGCCTCCCCCCATCTGCTCCAAGTTGTCTGGTGTCAAAGCAGTATTCCTCCCACCGGAGGGGCCTGTCACTCAGCTCCCCGCGGGGCTCTGCGCGGAGCCGGCTCAGCCCGGGTGGGGGCGGGCAGGAACTTGGCGGTGAACTGAGACAGCGGGGAGAGAAAGCTGCGCGAGCCTACCTTAAAACTTTCCAGTCTCTCAGGGGATCCAAGTCAGAGATTAGGGAAACCATTGTCTAAGAGGCGGCTGCGGGCGGATCCGGAGAGGAGAGAGGGGGCCGGGACGGGGTGACAGGGACGCGGCCGCTGGGCTCTGGCCGGAGCGTGCGGCGCCCGGCGCGGCTCTTCCTCCTTCCAGGACTGATAAGCGCTTGTCCTGGCTTCTCTCCACCCTCCGAATCAATCTTGCGCTATATTACTTCCCAACCCCGCTCCAGTTCCGCACACCACCTTTTAAAGCCCCTGTAATCTGCTCCAACTGATCAAGTTTGACCTTTTCGTAGCCCACTTTATTCCAAGCACAGCTCTGAGTTAAATCTCTCTTTATTAACACCATCCTCCTTGGCTTTCTTTTGGAACAAACACAAATCAAGCCTGAAGCCTCCAGCCTTTACCAGCAATCATTTACAGATTACTGCAAGCTGCAGTCTTCTCCCCCTTTGGAGTGTTTCTCTTGCCTCTGAAATTTTGCTTTCATATTCCTGTCAGAGGCTGGTTCGGTTGCTTTCTTCCTTTTCTTCCCGGTTTAGGTTCTGGGACACTGACATCATCGGGGCTTAGAGCTTCCCTTAGAGACTGTAACTACATTTCTGTTAGAATTTTTATTTTTTTAAGTAATTTGGAGCCAGGCTGCTAACAAGCTAGAATTTACTGTGTTTTGCGGCGGAGATTTTCCTACAATGTTTTTGCCCCCTCCTTTCTTTCTTGAGCTTTTATAACAGGAAGGGGGAAATGTACAGTCTTTCTAGACATGACAAGAAGGTGTGGGCTTCTCCCTCTGCTTGTGTCTTTTGTCTTTTACATAAAACCAAACATGCTTTCAGTGATCATCTGAAATTGTGCATAACAGATGTTAAAACATACCCGGAGCAGTGTTGTTTTCCTAGGGTGTCCACGGTTCAGCTCTCATCCCTCTGGACCCAGGCGGGTTCTTTGTGAATACACTGATTTCTAATTTTCATAAGCACTGCCTCTTAAGCATGGCTCCATTTTCCCTGGAGGGTCCTGGTTCTAGCTAATCTCTCTGCAACCCAACCTCTTCCTCCTGTCCTCATGGGATCCGGGAATTAGACACCCTTCAAATCAACTGGTGCAGTTTCCATGCCATGTCACTCAGACTACCAAGATTTTTGTTATAGATGCGTGCCACGTGAGCTTTCCTTGGCATTCTTTCCCTTTATGGCAAATTCCACTTTTTCTCACATTTAGTTTCAAAGGAAAATTTTAGATCATTACCATAAATGGAAATGCAGCTTCACTGGTCTTTGGTAGAAGGAAACTTTAGGCAACAACTAAAAGAAAACAATACTGTTGTACCTAGTCACAAAGACCAGCAGAAGGCTCCGATAGAGGTCCTTTTTCTTTGTTGAAAAGAAAGTTTGAAGGCTGGAAATGTAGCCAGGGGTAGAAGTCTTGCATAGACTGTGTAAGACCCTGAGTTCCCTCCCTAGTACTGAAGAAAAAAAAAATGTGGGGGTTGGGGTCAGGTAAGTAATGGGTCTATAAGGACACACTTTTCCCAGTAGACTTCCCTCAGGAGGAAGGGTGAAGGTGTATGGAGAACATGATGACCCAATGTTTTGTAATGTCCTTACTACTTAAGATTATCAACAGGGACTAATGGGGTCCCACTTTCTTGTCTTTAGGTAGAACCTACCAAGAAAGAGAATCTGGGTTCTTTGCTTTGGGAAGCAACTGCTCTTATTGTCAGGAGGTTTTGGCCACTCCCTCCATAGCATTTGGATCTCTTCCCTACTGCGCTGTTCTCCATAGAGCCCACTGAACTTAGAATAGCCAGCAGACCTTCAGTTTAGATTTGTTTTCTCTTTTACAATCTTATCTGCCCTCCTTAATGGCTGAGAATGACACTATCTTATTGCTAAAATTAAAAGAGAGTTTCATACCTTGTGCAAAAATCATTGGCTCTCTGGGGCTTCATGCTTCTTTCCGGGCTGTCTTTACTGTCCCACTGTGAATCTTGGGCCACAGAATAATCATGTGTAAACATTTACATAACACATCGAATCCCCAAGTACTTCACCAAATGTGGATGATAATAATGGCTTTATTTATATAGAGTGTACCTCCAAAATGTTCTGAGGGCTCAGATAATTAATAAAATATTTTCCCTTTAAAAGTTAGAGGAAAACAAAAAATTATAATGAAATAGTTTCTGCAACTATAATGATATTATCATTAGCCCTCTGTGTCATGGAGACTCAGGACTTGGGAAGGGAGGGAAAAGAGTCCTTAATGCTTGGAGTTCAGGGTTAATGAGTGAAAGCGAGAGGGTTTTGGCTTTTGAGCAAAGGACAAAAGGATTGGCCAATCCTCTTAAATTATGAAATACTACTTTAAGGCAGTAGTATTTGCAAAAACTTTTTTTTTTTTTAGTACTGGGGAGTGAACTCAGGGGTACTCCACCACTGAGCCACATCCCCAGCCCAGTTTGGTGTTTTATGTAGAGACAGGGTCTCACTGAGTTGCTTAGCACCTTTTTGTTGCTGAGGCTGGCTTTGAACTCGCAATTCTCCTGTGTGCAAAAACTTTTCAAAGGAAGTAAATAGAATATTTCCTTCAAATAAACCCTTTCAGCAAATCTAAATCTAAGAAATAGATAATAGCTGAAAAACATTACCACGTACAGAAACTATTCTAGTTTTTAGGTGCATTTTCTCAGTCACTCCTCAGAGGAAAGTGACCATGGCACTCTCATTTTGTCATTTTAAAGGAGGACTTTTCAGCATGGAGACATTAAGGAACTGGGCTGGGCTCTAGGGGCTTGAACTTAGCAGGTATACCTAGGGAGCTCACCTGAGGAAACACTGGGGGGCATTCCCTCCCTCTGGTAGAGCACCTCTGTCTGGGGCTGGGATTTGAATTTGGAGGTTAGAGGTGGGTAAGAGATCCTAGAAGTCTCTCCTTTCTACTCCTAAGGCACCATAGAGCACTGGACTTTGGGAAAACATCATATGAAACTCACTTTCTGAAAGTACTTACAGGTGAAGGAATGATCTTTTAAAGGATGTATAGACCTCTAAAAAGGATGGAGATTTTACTCTTAATTTTGAGGTTCTACCATCTTCTTACATACTCTGGACATGAACGCCACACTTTTGTATACTATGAATTTTCTTCTGTTTCTCTGAAGTATTCCATTCCTGATTCCAATGGATCATACCAAATGGATCCATTTTCTACTAAGAAATAGGCCATTGGGATGATTAATTATCTTCAACTATGAGGGTGCTTACTAAAACAAAAAGGTTTGCCCTATTTGAAATTGAGCCAACTGTTTATAACACAGCAAGGCAACAACATTTCTGCTCATAAAAATTTTAAAAAATTAGGTTCAGTCTTGAGAAACTTGGCCAAAAAATGTAATTTTCCTCTATGTGACTAAATGAATTATGAAGTTTCAATTTCATTGTCTTTGACTTCTTTTTCTCAATTTTGATAAACTTACCCCTTTACATCAAATTATTTTGTTGTTACTTATAATGGTTCTTCAACAGCACCTCTCCTGAGAGTTTCCTATCTGTTGAGCTCTATGTACATAAAGTAATGTACATGATTGCCCTACTATTCCCAGAAACAAATCTCATAATTCCCCCTTTAACTAAAATTTCCTCCCTCTCCCTTTGGTTTCTTCAGTTAAAAAGGTAAATAACAACAACAACAACAACTCCCCCCAAACAAAACAGTACTACAACCCAATTCTAAGCAAAGAGGAAACCTTGGCCCTCCCCCAAACAAACAAACAAACGAACTAACTCCTATGAACGTGTGATTTCTGCACATATTAGGATTAGAGTCATGGTGACAGCATGTGGAAATGCAGAGACTCAGTTAGGAAATGACAGCGGCCCAGGGATCTGCATTGCCCACCAGGCCTCAGCAGAGGACACCCTGGGAAATGCTGATACAGAAGGGGAGGGTGGGCAGGCAGGATATTTACCTTGGTTCTATAGTATACCTTGCGGGTTTTCTTATGGTTATGGAAGATCTCATTGGAGAAAGACTGGAAACCCATCCTATGTGTTAATAGAGGAGCAGGAAGGTCCTAAAAGCGTGACTGAGCTAAATAAAGAAAAAAGTGTTTCCCATCAGCTGTAAGTTAAACCAACTAGGTCATAAGACTTTAGAAAGGTAAGTATAATGTCTTTGCAAGTTTCTCTCTCATAAAATCCCTAACTTCCTGGTAGCAGTACTTTTTTAAAAAAGTATTTTGCAAGGGGAAATACAAAATGAAGTTTTCTTCTCTTTTTTCATTTTCCTTTCTAAGTTCATTTCTATTTCTGATAGACTGTAGTTTCCTTCTAGGTATCTAATTAGGCTACATTTTCTTAATTTATTTTTGGTTTTGGTTTTGTTATAGGAAGTTTTGCTTCAATCTGTTTGTTCCTGATTCTGTTACTTCCTGATAAAGATTCTTTCCCATTTTTATTGTTTCAGCCTTTTCTTCACAGTTGCCTGCTCTTATTTCCTCCTCAAGTGGGTAAATTCTCTCCTTTTAAGAATGTGGCATGAGTAATTGCAAATGCATTCGGTTGCTGTAAAAGAAGCTTTCTTGGTCTTGTCGATGTGCCAGTTTTAAAGTTGGCAGATGGAAAGAGCTAAGAAATGCCTGCACTTGTTCTTGACCCTGGAAATAGGATGCAGTTTAACATGCTTTTCATAGCAGACCGCAGTGTGGCAAGGATGACGGACAGGGTTGCCAGAAAAAATATAGCACCCTCAGTTGAAGTTGCATCTCAGAGAAACAAACAGGGAATAAGTATGCCTTCAAATATTGTATGAGACATACTAAAAATTTTTATTTGCTTTTAACTGAAATGCAACTTTAACGGTGTGTCTTGTGCTTTTATTAGCTGGCAACCCTATGCTATATTGATTTTTAAATAAAAATACCAACATTATTGTGATCATTATTTTTCATTGATGGAGATCTGTGAAGATATCCTTGATGTTATTAACAAAGCATCTAAATATACATATTTGTCCTTAAAGTTTTTTAGTGTGTTAGTTGTTGTAAACTAAACATAAGATTAAGATTGCTTTTTGAACAAAGTTGTGATATGATTTAAGGCTTATATCTTTAAATACTAGAAATTGGGGAATTCCACTCAGTCTTCCTGTCCGAAAATTGGCTACTTAAATACATTTTTTAAGTGTTGGTGACACTGATATGTTGAGAACACTGAAGCTCACGTTTTGTAAAATGTGGAGACATCTTTTTAGTCTATTTATTTCATACAGAGTGAAGTCAGGTGCATTTCTCAGCTACTCTGGCGGCTGAGGCAGGAGGATGGCTTGAGTCCAGGAGTTTGAGGACAGCCTGGGCAACATCACAAGACCTTTGTCTCTTATATATATATATATATATTTTTAAGGCAGCTAACATACGCAATGTTTTCATGCTTTTGCCCCAAGCCACAGCTCCCAGTGTAAGAAATCGGTACCTGAATAGTTAGCCATTCATCTTTAGTTACAGGAAATGCATATTGTACATATCCTCACTTTAATGATGTCTATAGAGACAAAATTCCGAGATGGCTTTTTTCTTTTTCTTTTTTAGATAAATGAATGTAACTTTAATGGAATTTCAAGTGCCTTCCTGTTTTGCCCACAGTTCAACACCTGATACAATGAAAAGCCCATGAACAAAGATGTATTTTGGTGCTTCATCAATAACTTGAGAATTGCTATTATGGGACACTTCATAAACTAAAAAAAAAAAAAAAGAAAAAATCTGAAGAGCCTCTAAAGAGACAGTTTCAAAACCTGCTTAGTATAGTGAAAGACCCAATGTGTTATTATATGGATCAGTGTATTTCCACTGGTGCGAAGACCCTCCTAACAATTGGGAAGGGATGCTTCTCTCATTTGGAGTCTTGGTGAGCAGAACAGGAGGGCAAAACAGAGCAAAACTGGAGGATGGGAATGTTGGGTCCTTGCCAGGCATATTTTAAAAGTGAGAAAGAAAGAGAAGGAGGAGTTTCAAACCAACCGGCTGTTTTTCATGCCATTCAAAGGAATCACAGGCCAAATTCCATACTTCCAGTAGGAAAACAAAACAAAAACCAAAAACCAAAAACAAAAAAATAGAGCTTTAACCCCTGTACTGCCATGGCAGTTGAGATTTTCAAAGCTACGTAATGTTCTAATTTTCAGTCTGCCTTTGTTAGTGTTCACATCTTACACCAACAGGGACCAAGAATGCCCAGAGGAAAGGGATTGTCAGAGACTCCAAACCAAAGGCCTTTGAATAGAACCTGAAATGATCATACCATCTTTTTGTTTTGTTTTTCTTTAAATGGCGGCTTTAGATCCCTCTGGATTTTTCATGCTTAATGACAGGACTCGTCACTGGCTTTAAGAGGGAAAGTTGAGTTTTGGAGGAAAGCCAAACACAGTGGCCAGGTTGCAGTCAATGGAACAGCAGCAGTGTTGTCTCCTATAGGACTACTGCCTACCTGGAAGTCTGTTCTTGAATCAAGAGAAAAGGGTGAGCCTTCCATTACTACCACCTAAGAGAACACTTGCAGACCTGTGTGGAAGTAAAAGTGCAACAAATTCCCCTGAAGACAGAGAGCTAAACAGCCACTGTTAATTTAATTCAAGGTGGTAACTACACCAAAGGATGATATTGAGCAATAGGCTAAAGTATTTATGTAGCAACCAAATGATCCATTCAGCATGCCAAGCATTTCTCCATTTGTCTCTCTCGCCAGGCAGTACTTTGCACTGTGGAGGAGTAACTACTTCCTCTCTCCCTCTTTCCTTTAAAAAGAAAAAAAATCTCCAATATGTTGCAGACCAATACTTTGGTAAAATACAATAAAATTGAATTACTAAAACAACAACAACAAAAGCTAATTCATACAAAATATAAAACCCATTTTTAAAAAGAAAATTAGCTTAACATTCATTAAATTACTCTGCCAAATGGCTATGCATTCCCGAACTCTAATTGTTAATTCCTGATTGTTATAAACTGCAAAAATCAACCCACAGACCAGCGTTGGTCTACTTTCTACACTTTGGGGGACCTTGATAAAAATTATTCAGCAAAAATAAGCAAATAATTTATAGAGAGTTTTAGAGAACAGTTTTAGGATCTACACTGAACTTGATCTTTTAAGATCTAGAAGGTAGATTCCATCATAATCTTTGTTTTACAGATGAGGAAACTAAAAGAGAGAGGATAGATAAATGATCACTGTAGTTAGGAAATGGCACAGGCCAGATTTGGATCCAGGTGATCTGGCTTCAGTCACACTTCTACCAAGTATATAAGGAGCACCTTCTAATTGACAATCAGAAAGGAAGAGAAAGCATTTTTGGAATTGTAAATGTAATTCAACTGGACAATTAAATGAATGAGCATTTGTGATTTTAACAAACTGTTTTCATGAAACTGTTTAATTCATAGATCAAGGCAGAGGGCAGAAACCACAGGTTTACTCACAGATTACTGGTGGGTCATTGTTTACCTGTTTGTCTCTCCTTAAAAAACCACAATTCTTCTGGTCCTTTCTGAGCAAGGTAACTATAGAAATGACGGCCTCTTGCTTGCCTTCAGTACTTTTCTTTGTAAATAGCCATCCCTAATTAGTCCTTTATAGGAGAATGTAACTTGCACTTGAATCCTCATGTATGTGTTGTTTATCTATACTCCACTGGAGTTTACAAAAGGATTAAAGGTCTTTGAGTGTGTGGGCAACAGAAACCATACAGATACTTCTGGAGTCCAGAGGGGGATTTCTATTTGCCATATTAAAAAAAACCAAAACTTACATGCACATGAGTCCTATTATGGAGACATTCTCAAGGGAAAGAGAGACCTATCCAGACAATAATTATAGTAGGATTCTGTTGGCACAAAATTTAGCAAATACATCACTGGCATAGAATATGGCCCTCAGTATTTATACTGGTACTGGAAAAGAAAAACTGATTTAAAAGAACACTGAGAAAACAGAAGTATTATTCCATTAATGTTATTTGAAATATCATGAGAACTATATGGAAATTAAAAATATTAGATCCTCAGTTTATATTAGAAACCAAAATAAATACCAGGCAGTTTAAGTTAAGTGTAAAAGTAAAACCATAAAAAAAAATTGAGAGGAAAATATAAGGATAAGTCTGTTTTTTGTTTTTTGTTTTTGTTTTTTTGTGGGGGGAGGTACCAGGGATTGAACTTAGGAGCACTTGACCACTGAGCCACATCTCCAGACCTATTTTGTATTTTATATAGAGACAGGGTCTCACTGAATTGCTTAGCACCTTGCTTTTTGCTGAGGCTGGCTTTGAACTTGTGATCCTCCTGTCTCAGCCTCCCAAGCCACTAAGATTACAGGCAAGCACCTCTGCACCTGGCTGGATGATAAGTCTTAGTCTTGGTAATTTCTCTTCTGGCTTTTAAGTAAAAACAATTACAAATGAAATACTAAATAAAAAGTAATTATTAAAAATGTAAAGAAAACTCTTCCATGTTTTAGTTCATAAAAATCCATTTGTCAAAAACAAATTTTAAATATTTCATATTTTATGAAATAAAATTTTTTAAAAAATTTAAAATATGAAAGGCAAATTAAGAAACATATGTCTGTAAAGGAGGAAAACTCTGTTGATAATAAAAAATGTATGCAGATGCTAAAATCAGAAAATTTACAGAAGGAAATAGAATTTAAAATTAAGATGGAAACAGGCATACAAAAACTATCTCTGTAAGAACCAAAGAAATATATGAAAATGAGATATAGCATTTTACTCATTAAATTGGTGAACACCTTTAAGTGATTATATGAAATGGATAAATGAGATAGAAGAAAATGAGCCCACTTATATATGGCTGGTGAGGATTGAATTTGTTCTCTGGAATGAAATTTGGTAATAGGTATTACATTTAAAAATATTCTTCTTATTAGATCTATAAATTTCATTTCTAAAAGTTACCTTTTAAAATGATTTCTGTAGCAGGATATTCATGGAAGTACTAATTATATTAATGTTATTAGGGGCAAATGTCCATCAAGTTAAGATGTATTAAATACACATACACATAAAATGTAATATCTGTAAAATGGGGTATTATGAAGCCATCAAAAACATATTTTGGTGGAAAAAACTTTCAAAGTCTTTAAAAAATAAATAACCGATGAAGGAATGACATTACATGTTATGTAGAATGTGATATTAGTATTTTAGTTTGCTACCAGAGGTTGCAAGTTCAATTGCTCACACTTTGCAGACTGTGTGGAGTGTACAGCAGACAGGAAAGTAGCCTATTAGATCGGAATGACCTTCTTTCCTCTTATTTTGCTGGAAACAGTCATCTTGGTCTAGCTTTCTCTTTTACAATTATATCCCCTCACCACATGGTTCTTATTTCTTTTCTTCCATTCTTACTGAAGAAAAGACACAGAAAAATATGCCTCGTGTAAGAAAGCATATCACTGGCAAAGGAACTCAGCATGAAGGGGCAGGCAAGAGGACCAGGAGGCAGAGGGGAAGGCAAAGTGGAGGGAAGAGCTTTCTGAAAGCAGCAACCTATCAGCTCCAAGCTGTTCTTGCCATGACACCTGAAGCTCATGTTGCCAGACCTTGCACTTTATCCAGGAATGGCAGAAATCCTATTTTTTTGTGTGAATTTTGATTTTAAATTATTGTTTATATATTTGTATACACACACACACAGGTACGCACAATTCCAAACAAAATATATTGAGGGGCTTCAAGTTTGTGACTGCTAACATTCATACTTACATACATGAATGGAAAAAAAAGATTGCAAAGAAATGGGAAACAATGATACAACTACTGCCATCATTTTGGGAAATACAAAGTAGTTTAAGTCCTGTATTAGTGTATTTTTTACTACTATAACAAAATACCTGAAACTAGGTAGCTTATAAACAAATTCACAGGCGTGGAGGCTGATAGTCTGAACAGCCTGTGTATTCCTCCTGTGTATGCAAGGAGGAAAGGTCACCTGGCAAGACAGGAAGCCAGAGTAAAGAGGAGCCCTCTTACAGCAACTTGCTCTCCAGAGAATTAAGTTAGGGTGGCACAAAAACAACCTTCACCCCTTCTGATGAAGCCTCTGCCCATTGTCCTCACTTTGTCTTTTAAAGGTCCCACCTCCTAAACACCATCATAGTGAGGACTGGCCTCCACCACATGGACCCTTGTGTGACAGATCATAGCAAATTCTATTTTGAAGTCTGTCTCTGATCTTATTTTTAAAAATATAGCCATACATTTACGTTTTTATAGATCATGTTGTTAGTTACAACATCATTATTTCTAAGCTGTCAGGAGTGTCTTTGAAAAATAGGAGTCCAAAAATTTGTCTCATTTTTTGCTCCCTTTTGGCTTTACTTTACTCTAAAATAAATAAGCCTTTTTTAGGGAGGGGGGCTAATTTCAGCTATATTTTCTTTTCTCCTTTAAATCATATCTCCCTTCAATTATATTTAGGTGATATTAAACAATTTTCTAATCTAGCAGTAGAGTTCATTGATGATTCAATTTTGGCAGTGTACTGGCCACAGTTTCTTTTGCTATATAAAATATTGGGGCATCCCATAATTGAGCAGGTATGGCTTTTGAAATAGAAAAGGAAGCTTTAAGGTTTAAGCCAGCACTGCCTTGCCATCTCTTGGACACATGCTTCTCTGGATAGTTGCCTTACAGAAAGGGATTAGAAAAAGAAAGGCAATGTAACCAGCCAGTACAGTACTCAATCTAGGAAAAAAAGAATATAACAGGCTCAGCTGATTAAGGGTAATGATAAAATAACTGGCAAAAACTACGAAGCTCTCTCTTGATGTAGGGACAAAGAATGTTTTTCACAAAGCTCAAAATAAATTAATTACAGAATCACTACAGCATACACCCAATATTCTAGACACACTTCCAGAAGCTGGTTCCTTATATATTTAAGAGGGGAGTTTTCCTGCAAAACATGCTGGTCTGACCATTTCTCTCTTATTTATGAATCTTTTCTTTTATGAAAGAGAACAAGAGACAAAAATCTAGGATTCATTTTTAACCAGCCATTGTTTTTCTAATTTCTCTATTTTACTATAAAGCATGTTCTGTTTTAAAAGGTACTAAATAAAAAAAGAAAATGAAAATTGTTCAAATTATGATAGCAAAGGAAACAGCTGTATCCTTGCAGTTAGGTTGGCATTCCTGGACTAGGACACATTATAATTCATTTTCAAAGAAAGTCTTGATATAATAACCTTTAAAATGAGAACTTTTTTTAGTGTGTGATATCAAACCTTAAGGGCTTTTTTTCCACTGAAGCATTAAAAAGTGAGAATTCTTATTTCTTGTTGACAATGTTTAAATGAATATGTCAGTTTATAATTAGAAATGGAAGCAGGAACTTTTATAACGGAATATTTAACACATATTAAAGTTATAACACAAAGCCCACAATTCTTGTCCCATTTCCTTCTTGCTCTCTCTCTACAAAGTAGGTATCTCGAATTATTCATTTGCAAACTTGAAATAGTTTTCTGAGATGATGAGTGCAGCATGAAGGATGGAAGATGAGAGAGTCCTCCATAGCTTTCCTTTCAGTGTTTTCCTCCGTGTGTATCTGTGTACATTTACATGTGTTACAATAACACAATCTTTATAGGAAAATCAAGATTGAAGGGAACAAAAGGTATATGTTTCCTGTAGAGGCAGGTAGAGGGAGGTTACATTCACTGTGTTTATGATTTCCACTTTGCTTAACTATATAGAACACTTTGTCTTTTTCTTGTATAATATCACCTCTTCAGTGAGATGGCAGACCACCTGGTCAGGATGAAAATATATTTCTCCATCTCTTTCTTTACTTCTTTGTGACTTCCTACAAATAAGGTGAATCCATTTGCTTTCTGTTGATTTGATTTCCGTTCTTTGAGTTGAGTCATAGAGTACAAAGAAAAGTTGTAATAGCAGATTGGGTAATATAGATATGTGTATTAGTTAACTTTTCATTGCCATAACCAAAATACCCAACAAAAACAACTTAGAGGAGGAAAAGTTTATTTGGGACGCGTAGTTTCAGAGGTCTCAGTCCATGGTTGCCTGATTCCATTGTTCTGGGCCTATAGGTAGACAGAACATCATGGCAAAGTGGAGGAAGGCTACTCAGTTCTTGGGAGCCAGGATACAGAGAAGAGAGAGAGAGAAACCAGGGACCAAATATAATTCCTGAAAGCATGTCCCCAGTGACCTGTTTTCTTCAGCCACTCCCCATAAGCTCTCTTACCACCTTGTAACTCATTCAAATTATTAATCCATCAAGTGGATTAATCCACCCATTAGGTTACAGCTCTCATAATCTAATCATTTTACCTCTGAACATTCCTACATTGTCATATAAACTTTGTGGGGTATATCTCATATCAAAACCATAACAATATGTTTCAAGGTTTCTGCTCTATAACTTCCTTTTAGAAGAATTAGGCCCATATAGGATTTTTTTTTTTTCAGACAGATCAAAAAGCATGATTGGAAACTTTTTATCATTTAAACCTACATTGTGATTGTCCAACTGTGTGCCTTCCTGGTAGTTTTGAGTCATCTTTATTGATGACCACTAAAGATCAAGACCACATCTTTGTTAGTTCTATTAACTTATGTTGATTCCATATGTATTTTATTGCGAATACTGCTATAACAAACATAGTAGTGCAGATTTCTCTTGGACATACTGATTTCATTCAAAACTTATAGGTGATGTTAATGTGCAGGGTGGTTTGGGGACCACTGCACTACACAGATTTCTCTCACCACAAGAGTTCTGATAAGGACTGGCTGCAATGCAAACTTGAGTTGAATGCATATGCAAATTTTAGGAATCTTTATTTTATATTTGACAATCCTTTTTGATGTTTTCATCATAAAAAATGCAGAGGAATTTGACTTGAAAAACTTAAGACCATATAATTAAGCACTTTGAATTGTAGTGTTTTTCGATTATAGTTAAACACTTTTGGTTAAAAGTATTCATGGAACCAAGCCTGCCAATATGAAATCTGGTGGTAGAGATAAGGGCACACAGAGGGCAGGTACCCACACACCAAAACCTCCCCCACATCTAAATTCCAGAAACAGTGACCCAAAGGTAGCAAATTTGTAGTTGTGACCTCATTTTGCTCCAGGACAGCCTTGCTGGAGGCTATAAACGTGGCTGCTCAGAACTTAACTGCAGGGCATCTGGGTCTTCTGGAAATAATACCTAATTAATTTCCTGTGGTTACTGAAAATATCATAAATGGAGCAGCTTAAAACCTAAAATCTGTCATCTCGTAGTTCTGGAGACTAGAAGTTGGTTCCTTCTGAGGGTTATGAGGGAAAATCTGTCCTAGGACTCTTTCTAGATTTTGGAGGCTCAGACATTTGTTGCTTGTAGATGGCCATCTTCTGCCTGTGTTTTCACATTGTCTTCCCCTTGTACATGCCTGTACCTGTCTCTGTGGCTGAATTTCCCCCTTTTATGATGACAGTCATATTGGATTGGGGCCTATCCTGATGACCTCAACTTAACTTGGTCATCTGTAAAGACCTAATTTCAAATGCGGTTATTTTTATAGGTACCTATATATATGTATAGGTACTGGGTGTTAGAACTTCAATAACTTACCATGGGACATAATTCAGTAAATATTTTCTGTCAATCTTGTTATTAATAATTGGAAAGAATGATAATCACTCATGAGAAGAAATTTTTAAATTTTTCTGAAAAAGAGAAGGACCATACCTTAACTGCACATAGGATTTTAAAAGTTACAACTACAATGTATGGTCACTCTAACTCATGATCCCTTAGATTTGCTAAATAAGTTTAAAGTCAGAGAGTTCAAATACTTTGAGAGTACACCAATAAAGTACGAGTCCAGAGATGAACTTCATTCATTCAATTTCATCCATGTCTATTGCTCTCCCCAAGGAAATTAGTGGTCCAGTCTGATTCATCATTGATCATGAGACTGATGGTGTAGAAAACCTCATCCTTACTGGATGGACATTGTAAAGAATGTGAATGGTCTGGTTGTAAGAAAACAAAGAAAGGTGAATATGTCCTCCACCAGAAAGCAGAGCATCTAAGAGGAGATACTGAGGAAAAAGGGAAGACCTAATACTACCAATTTATGGACATCTCCTAAGTATTGTTTACTGGTGATGGGGAATTGGTCACTGTGATGGTTAACTTGTGTCAAATTGATTGTGACACAGAGTGCCAAGAATGAGCCTCATTTTCAGCTACATCTGTGAGAGTGTTTCCAGATGAGAGTAGCATATTATCTGGTAGACTCAGCCATGTGGACTATTGCCCTTCCCAGTGTGGGTGGGCATCATCCAATCCATTGGAAACCTGGATAGATAGAACAAAAGGCTGTGGAATAAAAAGGAACTTTCCCCCTTTTATCTGCCCCACTCATTGAGCTGGGACATTTCAGCTCATTTTCTTCTGCCTTTGGATTGAGATTTATGCTAATAGTTTCTCTAGTTCTCTGGCATTCTGACTTGGACTGAAGAAATGGCTGAGCTTAGACTTCTCAGACTAATTGCATGAACCAACAATTAGTTACATTCCTCTAGAGAATCCTAAGACAGACACTTAGGACTGCTATTTTTTTTATAAGTGGATTCACTTTCACAGAATGTTTTCTTTGATGAAATTATTTGCTTTCTCACTGTTTCTGTGACGATTCAAGAAGAGGAGGATGTTTATCAACAGACATGTTGATTTTTGAAACCTACTGAGCCCCAAGTGAAGTAGTTACTCATGTAATAACTCCAACCTAATACTTATTGGCATGTTAAACTAATTTGAGCTGTGATGGTGCATAGGATTCAAACTAATGGTGTTAAACAGAAGCTCTTGCACATACAGAGTCTATGGCTGTTTAAGCTCCTTGACTTTAGAAGTGTCCCTCCTGTTATCAAACCTATGGTTGGGAAGAGATCTCCAGAGTTCACCAAGCTCCTTGGCTAACCTGGCAGCACCCAAAAGTGCTGGGTACCTGTCCTATTCTTTAGAATGCCCAGGGTATGGGTCTCCAGGAAACATTTATTCTTTTTCTTGTCAGATATTCACATGCACAGAGTTGAGGGAGACTGGAGAGCCCCATTTGCCATTAGGCTCTAGATTTTATATTCAAACCAAACCAAACCAAAGAATCAGAGAATGCAAATCATATCAGCTGTGCAAATACGTGACTGAAGAGGTACTTTTCTCAATGGAAGTAGGGCTTTTCTCAGGAAGAACAAAGAAAAACAATGAAACCACAAAACCTTTCACTATAAGTACAATCAAACCTCATGGTGTACAAAGTTATGGAATCCCCCCTCTTTTCCCAAGTTACAACTTCAACCCTATTCCCATTAACTCCCAGTCCCAACCAAACCTTTCAGCAGTGATGGGGGCTTTGTGAGTGACTTTATACTCCAGAAAGTTCAATGTTTTCTTAACTCAAGGCTGGGGCTCTAGCTCAGTGGTAGAACAAATGGGAATATGATTGAAGTTGTAAGTTGGGAAAGGAGGAAAAGGGAAAGGATTCCATAACTGTGTATACAAAGCCCAGAGCTCAGTCATCAGGCATCACCCCTAATACACTTTTATCAACCCATTTTGTCCCATTGTCCCAGCTATGGAATATCTATTAAAAACTTAAATATGGTATTATAATTATTATAATGCAGTAATATAAATTAATATTAAGATAATTATGTATAAGCTAGATTATAGTGTCCAAATGATTTTAATGCACATGTCAATTTCATTGAAGTATCTGTAGAATTGAAAATTTGGGACTTCAGGGGTTAAATAGCTTTCAGGTCAATGAGTCCATTTTACAAAACAAGAAATTAATATATAGAGGGAGAGTTTAGTGAGTCTTAAAACCAAATGCAATTTAAGATTTCTTGGAGGAAGCCTTTAAAAAAATACCCATGCTTGGGCCTCATCCCAGAATCTTTGAATTCAGATCTCTAGAGATGAAGCCATAAGAATCTGCTTTAAAAAAGAAATATCATCAGCTGGAAATGGTGAAGATTGAAGTGTGAGAACCCTTGGGCTAGATGTTCACGGTCATTCCATTTGTTTCCAGCAGAGCTGGGACTCATGCTTGGTAACAAATGAAGGGAGGGGGACAAGCATGGGGGAAGAAAGAGAGGAAGAGCAAGCAGAGAAGGAGAAACAGGAAGAGAGCAGAGTGGAAAGAAAGGGGCCTCAAGAATAATAAAGGCATTGGATAAAAAATAAAGGAGCACCTCGACTCAGGCCCTGGCTTGAATAAGGATTCACTCAAACTGCCTGGGCCTCATTGTTATTGCTGGTACCACACTAACCGTATGTTACAGTTGTTTTATTGACAGTGTAGAAAAAGACCTTGGCAAAGAAAGCAGTGCAAAAGGAACTTAAAATTTTTGGCTTCTGAGTTTTGGACCTGTTCCTTAAGGCTTAGAGATATTTTACTACATGTTGAGGGTCAAATGGACACAGTGTAGGAACTGTTATCCATTATGCAAGGGTAAGTCATGCAGAGTACAGAGAGGGGGAAAGGCCTGAATGGAGAATGAACGACTCAGGCTTGTTCAAATGCCCGTCGTGACCCGCTAGGCTCTGCAAATTCCTTCTACAAGGTCTGCACTCCATGTCTTGCTTGATCTATCCTTGTTCTGTTTGCGTGCCCTCACAGGAGAGCGTGTGTAAGCGAGTTCCGCACAGGCAATTTGCTAAGCCTGATAGGGTATCTGGTTGGTCATCGAGACCCACTGTCTACAGTTTCACCTAAACTCAAATGTCATCTCCTCTGTGGAGCCTTCCTGGATTCCCAGCACAGATTTCAATTGTTCCCTCCTGTGTTCCTGTCACACCATATCTGTGGCTCTATAGTTGGCTGTAGCCTTGTCTTTCCTCAACATGCTGAGATTCTCAGAGTTCTTAATTATAGTTTGCTTTAGGTTCTAAACATTTACTGATCTATTACTTTCACATGTATTTATTGATCACCCTTTATTAGCCAGATCCTAGGCTATAGGTACAATACCATAAGGCATTTATAGTTTCATTAAAGAGACAGACAAACCAACAGGAGATTACTATTCAGAGTAATAAGTGGGCAATACAAAGCTCGGTTCACAGCACAGGTACCCAAGAAATCTATTTTTCTTTAACTTGACCTCATTTATTTATTTATTTTTTAAAATATTTTTTAGTTGTCAATGAACCTTTATTTTATTTATTTGTATGTGGTGCTGAGAATCAAACCCAGGGCTTCATGCATGCCAGGCAGGTGCTCTACCACTGAGCCACACCCCTGCCCTTCCATTTATTTTTTGAGTTGCCATTCTCTGAAGCGCCTCAGATCATTTTCAGTCCAATTTCAGTCACTGAGTTAAATCTCAGTTAATTCATATATTTTCCTCCTTTTTTCTAGGCTTCATAAATTCTGGGAACTTCAAGTTGACCCAGGCCTTGGGGGCAGAAGTGTCACTTGATGCAGGAGTTAGCTGTCCCTGAGTGAGGTTGCTTGAGTGTTCTTGCAGAAGGGCACTGAAACACCCCATGTTCTTGTTTACCTGCTCCCCCAGGTTGGATGGCTCCCTCCCTTGGGTCATTGAATCTGCTTAAGATTCCTGGCAAATCTTCCCTGTTACTATGCCTATAAAAGTGAGATACATTTTTCCATCCCTTACATCCCTTGCCCACTCTCTTGCCTCATAAACTTAAAAATAGGCTTGTCACTGTGCTGGAGTCTTTTTAAAAAATGGTGTACAGGATCCCTGTGTCCTGGATCCAGCTGTGCTGATGTCTGCACTCCTCATGAAGCAGACTTTTGTTTTGTTTTGCTTTGCATTGGGAGAATTCATAGAGACGGTTGAGATCTGAAGTTGCCAAGTAGAAATGAGTTGTGGCCCAAGACCACTGGGCAGGCAGAGAATAACTCTGAGGGAAGTGAGAGGAAGGCCAGGCAAGGAACACCAGATAGTTTATTAGGGTTGGGTGTGGAGTTAGAGCTAGAGAATAATAAGAAATCAGTCTGGAGAGAGAGGTAGGCAGGGACCAGATCACGGAAGAGTATAAAATCATGTCTAACTTTGTTTCATTCTCAAGGAAAAGGGGTGGGATTGAGGGTAGAGAAGCACTTACAGATTTAAGCAGGGGTGTGCATGTTAGAGAGAACTGACTTCAGTTGAGATATGAGCTGGAAGGAATCAAGACCAGAGGCGGGGAAACCAGTTTGGAAGTGTGAAATTGACATAGACAAGAGACGAGGATCCACATGGAGGGAGTTAGGTTGGGAAGAAAGAAGAGAAGTTGAACAGAAAGATGCTGTGAACATGGAATGAACCTGAATGGAGGGACCAATGTGATGTAGAGGTAGGATATTATGATTCTAGCTTGAGCATCTTATTAGATAGGGCAGCATTCTTTAAGACAGGAAGCATAGACGGCAGCACTGCTTTGGAGTCTGGGCTGCTCTTGAATTCAGTTCGGGACCTGTTGGATTTGTAGAACCCAGGGACATCTGTGCGAGGATGCATAGAGGGCAATTGTATACACAGGTCCAGAGCTTGGGAAAGTGGCCTGGGCTGAAATTATAACATAGAGATTGTTAGCAACAGAGAGATGGATTTAAAGATTGTAGAGTAGAAGAAATTTGCCTAGACTGGTTGGCACATAAAGTCAGGCAAAGTTAGGGGTAAGGACACAGTACTGAGGAATAGTCACCATTATAGATAGAAAAGAGAAGCCCACAAAGAAGACTGAGAGTCAGAAAATGGGTAGAGTAGAAGAATTAAACGAGAGAGAGAGAGAGAGAGAGAGCGTGAGTGGGCACGCTATCATGGAAGTCAAGGAAAGAGATATTTTAAGAATAAGGGAGTAATTAGGCCAAACAGCATAGAGAAGTACAGAGAATACAGAAGACTTGGCCTCAAGGAGAGTATGTTGACCTCTGCTAGGTCCCTGTCAGAGAGCAAAGACAGCAGAAATCACTGGCCAAAGAGTAAAAGGGAGGGCTGGGGTTGTGGCTCAGTGGTAGATCGCTTGCCTCGCATCTGTGAGGCAGTGAGTTCAATCCTCAGCACCATATAAAATAGATAAATAAAGGTAGTGTGTTCATCTACAACTAAAAAATATACATTTAAAAAAAAAGAGTAAAAGGGACACAAAGAAGCCACCATCCCATCATGCAGTGCTCTCCTCACTGGTCTCCCATCTCTGAACTGATTTTAGTTGAAAATCAGAAATGTTCACCATAACTTAGAAGATCCCCCCAAATCTTTCTCTTCCTATGACTCCATCTCCCCTTGCTTTCTTCCTGTTACCTTATAACCATAGGGACCCCTTTCTGTTCTTCAGATATACCCCAGGCTCATGGAAAATGTAGTGTGGAACTCGACTAGAGTTGATGTTTGGTTGTGAATATTGAGAGGATAAGGGGGGAAAAGATGGTGGTGGTGTCTGGGTGTGTGGGAAGGGAGAAGGGCATTTACGGACAGGGTGTAGGCCAATGTCAAGGGACTGCCAAATCACAGAAGGACAGGGTCTGGGCTTTGATAGACTCCCCAAGATTTTACTTTTATTGGTGTAGATTATTTGCATTCTTTAGAAAAGTTCCCCAGGTAATTCTTATATATAGCCCGGGCTGACAAACCACTCAAGTCAAAGAACAAACACGGTCAGATTAAGCAAGTTCAAGCTCAACATGCTTGTCAAATAGTGAGCCTTCTATTTAGTGGCTTATTTTTCACTGATGCAACAGGCTAAGCTTTAAATCAGAGGAATGAGCCTATATGTGTATAAATGCCTTTAGGAATTTTGAATGTCATAATTAAATCAAACCATCACATAAAGTGTTAAAAGCCTGAGCCACGGAATGAAGCAAAAGGTTTTCTGTTGAGGTGGTTCTGCTGGAAAAGTTAGAGAAAAATTTCTCACTTTGAGCTTGCATACTCATATCTGGGTGTTTATATATGTTGCTCTCTTGGTGTGTTCATGTTTGTGCCCTAAGGGATGGGACGTTTAGGGAGCCATGTCCAGGCATATATAACCCAACAAGCCCCCTGGACTTAAAAGATAGAAGAATACAAAAGGTAGGGGATTATTTTTCCCTCTCTGGTTTCATATTTCTTGAAAATGGACCCCACATTTATACTTAAAGTGATGGCCTATGTATTTATTTTCACCAGTTGGCTGGTCCTGTTTACTGAGTAAATGCTAAATCAGCAATGTGTCAGTTTAAACTATTCTATACTGCCTCTTCCATTCAGATTGGATAATATAAATCTTTAAAGGTATACATTTTAATGAAATGTTATTCATGGCATTAAATTTTCTTCTACTGTATGGAAATTAAAAGCAACATTTCTCTGGCCTAGAGCTAACTTTTATGACTCCCCTGGTACTCTCTTTTTTATCTTGATTTTTAAAGATGTTCAAATAAGTGAGTTTTCTTTTTACTTGACACATTTTCACATATGTTGCCTTGATCTTTCACATCTTTTACCCATATGGGAGCCTTCCTAGGAAATAAAGGATCTGTTTTTAATTATCTCATGGGGACAATTTAAAGGAGAATCCAGAGCTTCTCCTCTAGAGCTCTGCCTTTAGGAAGAATAAGAAGCAATAGGGAGTTTACTGCTGTTGGCTCTTGATAGAGATTTCTCCCAGTTCCCTCCGAGGTATCACCACGTCCACCTGTTCACTTGGGTACATCCCAAGTTCATTGATTCAGACCTTAATTTGTGAACACTTAGATTGGGACAAGCCTGCAGTATATGTGTGTGCTTATCACAATGATTTGCTCAGCAAAATTGACACTACAAAAAGATAAAGGGTGTTTCAACTGAGACTAACTTTTATATAGCTAAATTCTTTAAAAAGTGTCCATATTTAACAACCGAACAAGTGTCCTAATTTAACAATTTGAAGCTGATTTCTAAAAAAATCTAGAATCACTTAATTTATATTTTGCAACTGAAACTAGATTGAAAAGCCCAGAAGATTTCCCTAAGATTACCTAACGGGGTAGTGCAAAATCAAGATTAGTAGGCAAGTCTTCACATTGTCTAGTATGTAATCCTGTAATTCCAAACTCTATTAAAAATGAGATCTCAGAAAACCCCTATGCTACTCCCAGATGCATACTGCTAAGATGCATTCTACAACATTCTACAATCTAGACTTTTCTCTAATTCAAACTGGCCTTCCTATTCAACAGTCACATAAATGAACTTCTGTTCTACTTTGCTACAGTAAAAGACATGGAATTGTAAATGGGTTTCCTATCCATGCAGAGACATGAACTCAGAGAAGTGAATGACAGGTTGATGTACTTAGGAAGAATTTGCCTTACATATGTATGTATTAATCAGGACTTTTTCAGTAGCAAGAGACTGAAATCAATACTGTTTACTCTCTTAACTAGGGAGGATACTGGTGTAGTTTGCAGGATTAATCAGCACTTTTTCAGTTGTAAGAGAATAAAATCAATATTGTTGACTCCCATAATGAGGAAGGATACTGGTGCAGTACGAAGAATTAAACCTCAGGAATCAGAGCCAGGGTCAGGGACACAAATAGGGACTTAGGTCATCTTAGTTTACCTCTGCTTGGCTTTGTTTAGTAGACAAGCCTCTACCAATTTGGGAAAATGGGCACCAGTGTCCCGAGATTCTCCCCACACTGGCAACATCACTGTACACTGTGGCTTCCAAATCTATTTCTGAATCTCAAGAAAGTCTCCAAGTGACTCTGCTTAGGTTATGTGCATCTGGAGGACAAGAGTACTGAGGTTATGTTGGGTTATTGCAAATTGGGTTGGGGCAGATACAAAATCAAAACTTGGGGACAGAAAAGCTCCACAGAGAGACTAAAGCAGAAACTAGCTTAGTTAATTATATACAGAAGATAGTGATGGGAAGAACTAGAAGGTGGCTCATCTACTTTTCCATTTCTTTCCATTAAAGTGAGTTTTTCATTGATATTTGCAAAAATTGAGATGCTCACCCCTCATCCCAGAGCCACTGAATCAGGGTTTCTTAGGGCAGGGCCCAGGGCAGCTTGGTATTTAAATAGCACCATAGGTGTCTCTGATACATCCCTAGACAAAAACTACTCTTTTAAGTCATTATCATCAGGAGTCTGTTCTCAGAGACAGATAACATATCCAACATTCATTAGCCATCAATATCTTATCACAAATTAGTTCAACAGATTAGCTTAATTCACTTAGCTAGATTTTGGAGGCATGAGATAGAGGATGAATACAATGTGCTGAAGAAGAAAAGATGACCTAGGGCTGGCACCAATGGGGCCTGGGGTGGGATGAGATGGCATTTCAGAAGGGCCTGGTGTTCAGAACCATCTGAGCCTCATTCTACTTTCTGGCCTCAGTCTACTGTTCCAGCTCTCTCACAACTTCATTCAGACCATAATTTCTCTCCAGTCTCATACCTGTAGTTCACAGTTCTTCAGTTTTCTCTCAATTCATACAGGCCTCAACATCCCCTGCCCTCTACCAGTGTGGAGCATTCATCTGCTTCAGCTACTTGTAACCTCATGTCCTGGGCCTGTGCTCCTCCAGACCTCACTGCCAGATGAGTCCTTGCCTCTTCACTGGTGAAGAATCAAACAGTGACATTCCAATTTTGCATATAACATGGCTGGACCCTCAGGGCTGCCCTTCAACATTTGCTGTCCTTCTCTTTCTTTTTTAATGTTTGTGTTTATTTCTTATGTGGTGATGGGGATTGAACCCAGGCCCTCATGCATGCTAGGAAAGTGCTTTGCCACTGAGCTATCTCCCCAGCTCCAACGTTTGCTTTGTCTTGCTGCTTCTTTATCCTCTTATCATGAAAAATGAGGCCATCCCTGCCCTCTCACCTAGGGACCCACTCATGTCCGTCATAAAGTACTACTTCACAGGGAAAATTAGGGCCATCTAGTCCACTGAATCAAAGACCAAACTTACCTGCACCCAGACTTAGAAACTTACTGTTATGATTTGGATGTGAGTTATCCCCCCAAAACTCACATGTGAGGCAATGCAAGAAGGTTCAAAGGAGAAATGATTGCGTTCTAAGAGCTTTAACCCAATCAGTGAATGAATACCCTGATAGGGATTAACGAAGTGGTTCACTGGGGGCATGGCTATGGAGTGCATATTTGTGTCTGCCAAGTGCAGACCTCCTTCTCTGCTTGCTGATCATCATGTGAGTTGGTTTCCTCTGCCACACTCTCCCACCATGATGTCCTGCCTTACCACTAGCCCAGAGGAATAGAGCTGGTCTTTTATGAACTAAGACCTCTGAAACTGTGAGCTCCCAAATAAAATTTTCCTCCTCTACAATCGTTTTGGTCAGATCTTTTAGTCACAGCAGTGAAAAAGCTGACTAAAACATTTACTTATCTCTTTATCTTTATTCTCAGAGAAATCAATTGCTTCCTGTACATAGCCAGCATTTCTCCTTTCTTCTGACCTTCAAAACTCTTCTTTGGTTCTTGTTGAATCTCTCTCCTTATCCCTCCTCTTTTTCTCTGTTGGTTGCTCTATGTCTACTTACTTTTTACATATTGGATCCAGTTAAGAATATGTTCATGACTCATCCATCTCTTCCCTTTACATAATTATCTGGGTGATCTCATATATTCTTATATGTGTATTTTCTCTGGACCTGAGGTTTAGTTTTTAAAATTACATGTTGAAATATGAAATCCATGAAAAACTGAAGTTGACAAATGTTGACAGATGCAACAGAGAGAAGATGGTACATGGGAAATTTCCAATATTATGAAGGACAGGCACTGAATCCTAATCTACAGGAAAATCAAAGAGCAAAAGCACATCCTTGGTAGTTATATCTTAGTCTGCATTCCTCTCTAAAAAAACTTATTGGTGAATTGTGATTATACATAACAGTGGAATTCATTATGCCATATTTGTACATGCACATAATTTGATCAATTTCATCCCCTTGTACTTTCTTTTCCTCCTTTCCTCCCTCTCCTTATCTATTTTCTCTGCTCCACTGATCTCTCTTCCATTATTATTACATTTTAAAATTAGTGAATTATAATTATATGATTATATATTTTATTAGATTTAATTATATATTTATAATATATATTTGTTATAATTTACATTACAAATTTATAATATATTTATAATTTTGTATTTGTTCTATTTATCAATGTAATAATATATTTTATATGTGATTAGATATATTACATATAATTATATATTATAAGTTAAATATCTAAAAAAAATTTTTTTGTTGTAGATGGACACCTTTATTTTATTTATTTATTTTTATGTGGTGCTGAGCATCGAACCCAGTGCCTCATGCATGCTAGGCAAGTGCTCTACCACTAAGCCACAACCCAGCCCCTAGTTAAATATATTTATATGTTTAATTATATATTATGTATAATATTATAATTTTTAGGGGGGTACCGGGGATTGAACTCAGGGGCACTAGACCACTGAGCCACATCCCCAGCCCTATTTTGTATTTTATTTAGAGACAGGGTCTCACTGAGTTGCTTAGCACCTTGCTTTTGATGAGGCTGGCTTTGAACTTGAAATCCTCCTGCTTCAGTCTCCCAAGCTACTGGGATTACAGGAATGTGCCACTGTTCCTGGCTATTCTTATATTTTTAACTAGTAAATCTATGTGGATATTTGCAGCCCTGGCTTTCTTCTAGACATGCAGTTGAATGTTTCATGAGCATGTTTGTCTTAACTGATTGTATCACTTTTTCTGCCAAGTCTGTGTATCTTCTTATATTCTCAATGCCCGCTAATTGCACCATTTCCTCTGAGCAGCCCAAGTCAGAAAACTTCAAGTTATCCATCATACCTCTGTTTACCTCAATCTTCATCTCACCGATTCCAAAACACTGTGATGTTATCTTGGAAACACCTCTCTAAACTATGACTTCCTCTTAGCCCTCTGTAACCACACTACATGTTCAGGTATTCATAGTATTCATCGCACTTTGCTTGGACAATTGCAGTAGCACAGTAATTGATCTGACCCTGCTGCTGTCAATTTATTCTCCCCCTTTCAGCCAGGGTAATGTCACTAAGAAGTAATTCTGAGTTAGTCTATTTGGGAGTTGACAGTGAATTGAACTAAAGAGCTAGTTCCTTATGATGAGAAATATCCATTCCCTGGCCACTAGCTTCGGGCAGATTCTTCGCAATAACTGAGCTAACTGTGGCACTCCCCATGTATTCACCAGCCCTGTGCCTTTATCAGGGGAGCCTCTCTATTTGGTAGGCTGTTCCCATCAACCTTCCTGGAACAACAGCTGCTCAGCCTTTAAGATTTGGCTAAAGGGGCTGGGATTGTGGATCAGTGGTAGAGTGCTTGCCTCACATGCATGTAGCACTGGGTTCGATCCTCAGCACCACATAAAGATAAATAAAATATTGTGTCCAGCTACAACTAAAAAAAAAAGATTTGGCTAAGAAGTCATTTCTTCTGAGAAAACTTATTTGTCCTACAGGTTGGGAGAAGGACCCTATTTTTGTATGGTTTCCAGATAGACTGAGAGCTTCTCAGGACAAGGGACACATCTTAAGTCTCAGCATTCTTATTCCATAGTATAATGCCAAGCTCATGATAGGTGTGTAACACAAACCTGTTGAGGTGAAGGGCAACTTAGGGAAACAGTCTTAAAAGGATGAAAAAAGTAGAGAAAAACTGAGAATTGAAAAGACCGCAAAAACTCCTTTTGCTTATTTTATAATTTTGTTTATAGGGGAGCATATATTTGAAAGATGCAGGGAAGGACTGAGGCAGACTATGTTACTAGCACTGTGATGACAGCTTTTCCTTCATAATTTAGTAGGAAGCAAAACCAGAAAAGAAAAAGTAAGACCTGTGGAAGGGAGGAGATAGAAGCAGAAAAACCCCTATATCAGGCAGGCATCTTCTTTAGACCCTCTTAACTTACCTGTTTCCAGACCCTCTGGCCACTTGTTGCTGCCCAGCAGCTATTGTAGGAACCAACTTTGCATAGGTTCCATCCAGGTTCATGGAGCCTCAACCTGCTGGCACTTTGACTGGGACCTCTACCACATTACCTCCTATCCTCCACTCGGGGCTTTGCTTTTGGTGCTGAGGTGTGAGATGCCACTGAGATGGAGACAAGGACCCAAGCACACATGACCCAGGAAGATAGCAGAGTAACTTCCTCATGGGGCAAATCTTTGACAAATTGAGTATGGGGGCTGGCAGACATATTATTACTGCCGACTTCCCATAGATGGATTATCTGAAGAAGTTATTCGTATGGGCCCTTGGAAGACAGTCCCTCAAAACTGAGCAATCAGTCTTACTCCATAGCGAGCAGGGTTTTGCTTACGATCATGCCCTAGACAGGCTCTCTCTTCTTTGCCTCATGCCATCTTTCCCTCATCCTACTTCTTTTTTTTTTTTTTTTTTTTTGGTACTGGGGATTGAACTCAGGGGCACTCAACCACTGAGCGACATCCCCAGCCCTATTTTGTGTTTTATGTAGAGACAGGGCCTCACTGAGTTGCTTAGTGCCTCGCCATTGCTGAGGCTGGCTTTGAACTCGCGATTCTCCTGTCTCAGCCTCCCTAAGTGCTGGGATTATAGGCGTGCACCCCCTTATCCCATTTCTCTTGGAATATACTCCCCAACAAAGTACTAACATAAGAGTTTTATTTATTTTATTATCCTTTTTTAAAAGCCAGGCTCTGTTTCCTGAAGAATCCAGGCTGAAACAGTTGGTACTGTAACTGGCCCTTGAGAATTTACCTCCCAGTGGCACTTGGAAACCACTTGTTTTAAAAATCAGGCTTAGGAAGACACAGAAGACATGAATAAGGTGCATGAACAGGTGGCCCAGTGTATCTTGTCATTAACTTCTGAAGCACTGATATCCATCCTTCAAGTCTCACCTATGGTGACATGGAGGTGGTAGGTGGTAGGTACTACTTATGATCAAGTGAATGGTTCAGGACTGGTTTAGAGTCCACAGATAGTCTGAAACTCTATATTGGTGCCAGCCCAAATTGGGTCAATGCCACATTTCAAGTCTAATCAAGTATAAACCTAAAAGAGTGATAAAAGGAAGTACCCTTAAGGCGCAGAAATTCTGGAAGTTTACACTTAATTGCTTCTGTTGGATTGATAGAGAGATGGCCTGAGATGTGGAGATCCTTGGGGTGTGAATGTATATGAGAGTGTTTCAACCCTTGATAGTGGGAACAAAGTGGCTGTTCTATCAGAAGAAAAGACTGGAAGACTGGAAGTTTTGGGACAAGGAGGTCTGGAGAAAACATACATTGGTGGGCATAGGTGACTGGGCACAAAGCATGCAGAACCCTGTTTCATGGTGATGCCTACCAGAGAGAGTACACTGAAGCAGAAGCTGTCAATACCAGATGGGCAGGATGACTCACTCTGTGTATGTCACCCAGCTTCTATCTTGGCCATCTCAGTGCAGGTGTAAAGGACCCATGAACAGTAGCCACAATGACAGAGATGGAGATAAAAGCTGAGCCCCACAGCACAGGATCCCTCTCACCAAGAATGGTCTAGCTATTTATTGCTTTTGCTGGAAACCCAGAATCCCAGCATCAGGGATTGATGCTGAGGTGTCAAATGGCACTGTTCCCTGTGTAGTCTAGTTGATGCTTGCAACAGACACTTATACCAGATCTCTTACATCAGTTTGTCCTTCCCAGGATCCACATGTTCTCCATGTATAATAATTATTTTCCCCTTATAAGGCCTCAACTACTGATCTGTCCCATGTAAGATCATCTCAGACATACTTTATGACAAAGAAAGTTCAATTATGAGCAAATTAGGACACAGTCCTCTTGTTATTCTATGTGACTCATTGCCCAGAAACAGTTCTCCTTAGACAGCCATGGAATGGCCTATTAAGGACTCTTAGCAGATTCCAGCTTAGGGACAACATTAGCTAGAATATATGAACCAAGGGGATAAAAATAGGATTGGTGTTTTTACCCAATAAGCAAATTATAGAATTTGTGCTTCTTGTCTCTACACTTAGTTCCTACCAAATTAGAAGTTATAGTTTATAGGGTTGGTAGTTGGAACACTTCCTCAGAGGCACTTGATTTCTCAAGTCAGTGTGCCAGAGGCCAATACAGCAGTTAATGTAAATGAGTATCTTGATCTTAACTTTCAGAAGGAGTTTCAAGGGCTGCTGCCTAGCAGAGCAGGAAGAATGTCTGGAATCCAGAGGATTCACTGGTGTGTGTTTGGTGCATCTGTGTTGAGTGAGGATGACCACTCCACCAACCACAGCCCAGAGAGAAAACACAATCAGACCCTGGGAGACGAAGGTCTGGGTCAGCCCTCAAGGTTAACAGCACAGAGAAGCCCCAGAGCTGGCTGAGCAGGAGGGAAATCTAGAATGGGAGGTAGAGGGTGGATATTAATCATGGCCTCATGACCAACTGCAGTGGGTGGGATTGTAGTTTCTTTCACCTATCTTTTAACCTGAAGTCTCTGACATTGAGGCTGGCTGCCATCTTGAAAGGGACTCTGACAGGTTTCATATCCCCTATTAGGGCATATTGTTTTCATAGCAATGAAGCCTAAATTATGGTAGGGGAGTCAATATAATTCAAGGGCATGGGAGAACCTGGCAATTGGATCATTAGATCCTCTCAGTCTTGTCTATCTCTGGGCCCTGGGGCCATTTGCTTTGACCCAGCCATTCTCCATAACCAGCTCTGTATGAAATCAGGCAAATTTCATGTGGCACAGCCAACAGCACCTTATACTCAGCACCTCTTGCCTCATGCCCTGGGCCTTCTGGTAAAGCAAGCAGTGACTTGGGATCTGCCCAGTGCCACACTTGTAGAACTTACAGAAGTTTGGGGAGTGACAAGGTAAACTTCCACCAGTGAGTAATGGGAGCTGGTAGATAAATTCTTCCTCCTCCCCTGACACACTGTCTGAAGTTACAGTTGTTTCTATGGCTCCGTAGATGTCAGTTACACAAGACCAAGCTATGGGCAATGCTCAGTCTTTATCCCCGAAGGTGGCAGCTTGGCAATGGTAACTCGTCCCTGTACTGCTTCTCACTTCTTCCCCTTTCATGCCTCATTTCCGACTTTCCTGGGATTGTGTTTCCTAATAAAATACTACATAGTGAGCTTTTGCCTCAGGCTTCGCTTTCTGGGGAGTCTAGCCAAGCAGAATTCACATAAAAATGCAGAGATGTGAGATAGAGAGATTTAGCAGGTAAGAAGATCCAGAAGCAGATGCTTAGAAGGCAGCTGTGGGGGTCTGAGTGCCTAGAACACAGGGAAGAAGTTTTCTTTTCTGGATTGCATCATTTTCCATTTTCAAAGGAGAGTATTGGCATGATGATTTATAAGATGTTTGAAAGGACATTGGAAGGAGGGGGGAAATAAGACTAAGAGACATGATGGGGTCAAAGGGTGGCCCTTCTACAGGTGATTTCCTTGAAACTGACATCCACTCCCTCTGGTGCTTTCTTCTGCGGAGACACTGATCCCCCAGACTCAATGCTCTTAGGAAAACTTGGCTTTGTCTTTTCTCAGAAGACACACCTGGTTCAGGTTGTAGTGCCCCCTGTGTTGTTTGATTAGGTTTTCATGAGCAGTTGTGTGGAATTTTAAAGGGTTCTGCCATAAGCATATTTGTTTATGCTTCTTATGTATGTGGAGACCCAGGCTGAGCAGGTAAGAATGGCAAAGGCCAAAGACGCACCATGGGATATGGCACACACTGCCAAATGGAATTTCTGTGAAAAGTCTGCTTTTTTGAAAGAAGCCCCATTCAAAGCAGCTTTGATTTAGAATTTTTAAAGGATACATGGTTTCCCTTTCAAATACCAACTATCAGGGTTTTATTGTCAATGTATACAATAAAGTGTATCATAAACAGCCTCACAGCAAAACATGTTAATCTTCCCAAAGTGTCCCATTGACATCAACTTTCCTTTTCTTCCTTTTTGAAGTTTTCCATGACCCCAGACTTGCTCTGTTACTAACAGGAACAAATAGCTGAGTGAACACTGAAAGCAGGAAGTGTAGCTAGTCTGTGGGTTACCATTTAAAACTCTTTTAGACAGCAGCGCAGCGTGAAGCACTAATTCACTCCATCTACAATGCCATATCCATTAGCACTTTCTCATCCCGAAATTTAAATAGTCCAAAGCTCAGAGAGTCACTAAAGAGAGTAATTAATACAATAGCACAGTTTTCCATGCTTCAGGTGATATGATGGCTGCCTTACCTTTCACAAGTAAGTATTATAGGAGTCGGTTTCCTCCTGATTTTTGCATTTTTAATCATCCTTCTTCTTTTCTGTGTTCTAACATTCTCTTTCCACCTGGATTTTATTTCTTTGTCTAGTGAAAATACTTTGACCCCCCAGCCCATTCCCATGCTCATGCTTTAACACAACTTCATAATTCGAAGAACCATGTAATCATGAACATGATACACGAGAGAAATGATTTATATGTTTCAGTTTCACCTGCTGTTGTCTACCTTTCTGTCCTCTCTCCCTTCTCTGCTTTTGTACTCAGGGAGGTTGTATGGAGGGTACCGATTGGTTACAAAAGGGCCGTTCAGTCCTATGACCAACCAAAGTGGGTTTTCTGAACTGGGCTGCATGCCAGGTTGTGTGAGCTGGAGGGCCTCTGCTTCATAATTACAGACTATTGGACCCTTAGGGATCTCAATTTCCAAGTCCATTATCAAATTTATCTCATGTGCAACTTCACAAGCCTCACTAGAAGGGATAGGGTTGCTTTTGTGTACAGTAAGTGGGGTATTTAAAAGCTTTTGCAAAATGTTGGAACTGCTCAAATGACTTCTTTTCATAAGAGAAAAGCAGTTGCTCCATAAATACCAATTTAGCTAGCGTTTGGCACTTAGTAACCTCTCCTTTTGCACACTATCTCATTTGCTTCCTGTAACTACTCTCCAAGTTCCATAGGGTGAGTATCATTTCATAGATTTTCTCAAATGGGCAACCCGAGGCTCAGGGAGGCTAAGAGACTATGAAAAATTTTGGATTAAACTTAGGATTTCTAACATGAAATTCTAGTGTTAACTAGAGGCTTTATCTCTAAAAGTGTATGCGTGTGTTTTCAAATCTTTCTTTGCTTGAACTTTCTGAAATTGCTTGTTTGAGAGGATAAACACTCATATAAAAACCACCAACATAGATATTGGGGGTGAATCCAATCTGCTTTAGACCTAAGAATGTCCTCCCAAAGCTGGAGGATAGTCTTTCCTAGAACATTCTGGAATGTTGTCTCTGTTCCTGAGCATTAATTTGAACCATTTCTACATGCAAAATTCTAGCATCGGTCTATTCCTTTCTAGGACTCCAGATGCCTCTGCAATCTACTCTCTCTTTTTCTCATACACCAAATTCTCCAATTCCCTACTCAAATCTCTACTTTGTCTACTTCAAGTCATGCCTCAAAACTACTTCCATTTTTCACCTTCTGGCACCATTCACAAGTAAACACTGTGTAAGCACTGACTTGTATTTTATTCAGCCTAATTAACACTGCCTGGTCATATCCTTTAATTAAACACAGTGTAGATCCATTTTCTTCTTTTACCTTCCCTGATGCCAAAGTTTCCTAGCCTCCTAACTGTCCGGTCATTCCTTCTGTCTTCCTCAATGGATCATCCTTTTCTACTCAACTTCTAATGTTGCAAGTTCTCAGAGCTCAGGTGTAGATTTGTTTTCTGTGCCTCCTGATTTTATACTATCTTATCACTTTCAGTGGCTCCATTGACCATCCATATGCTTAGGATTTTAAGTCATATCTCCTGTCAGGCACTGTTTTTATGACATCATGGATCTCTTGAGAAACAGAACCAATTGTGTGTGTGCACATGTGTGTGTGTATGTGTGTGTGTAAGTATGTAGGTATCCAAAGTCTTGAGTACTAGGAGAATTGATGTGGTTAGTTCTAGTCAAGACGCTGGCAGGCTCAAGGCTCAAGAAAAGCCAGCCTTTCCATTCTAGTCTGAAGGCATCAAAGGACCGATGGCCCAACTCAGTCAAGCAGGAGGAGATTCACTTGCTCCTGGGAAGGTCAGTCTTGTTGTTCTAGTCAGGCCCCCCTCAACTGAGTGGATGAGGCCTAACCAACCACATACCTACCTAACTTATTTTCTTGTTCTTTTTCTTCCTTCCCTCCTTCCTTCCTTCTCTCCTTTCCTCTTTCCCTCCTTCCCTCCCTCCTTCCTTCCCTCCCTCCCTCCCTCCTTCTTTCCTTCCTCCCTCCCTCCTTCCCTCCTTCCCTCCTTCCCTCCCTTCCTTCTTCTCCCTCTCCCATCTCCCTCTCCCTCTCCTTCTCCATCTCCACCGCTTTCCTCTTTCTTTCTTCTACTAGGGATTGAACCCAAGGTGCTTTATCACTGAGTTACATCCTCAGTACTCTTTAAAAATGTTTAAATCTTGAGACAAAATCTTGCTAAGTTGCCCAGACTGGTGTTGAACTTGTGATCCTCCTGCCTCAGCCTTCCAAGTTGCTGGGATTACAGTATGTGATGCTGTGCCTGGGAGAACAACTTGTTTTACTCAGTCTACTGATTAAAATGTTAATCTCATCTAAAACTCCCTCATAGAAACACCCAGAATAGTATTTGACCAAATATCTGGGTACCCATGGCTCAGTCAATTTGATACTGGTGCAGCTGACCATTGTAGTTTTCAGGGACTTGCATTTCTAACTACATATTCACTATGTCTTTCTCACAGGTCCCTTAAGTTTAGTGAGTCAGAGACTTATTCCATATTCTTTTTTCTTCAAATTTATCCTTCAAGTATTCCTGATAATGACACTACTATCCACTATAAAATGACATTACTATCCACTCAGTGGCTTACATCAGAACCTGAAAGTCATCTTTTACATTTCCTTTTCTCAAGCCCCCCAAATCCTTGGTTCCAGCCAACTCCCTTTCTTAGGTGTTCGTTGTACCTGTCTACTTCCTTCCATTTCTATTGCTACTTCATTCAGGCCATGATAACATTTGTCAGAGTTATTGATCTGTGGGCTTCTAATTCCTACTACTCAGTTCCGTACCCCACACAGCACTGGGTAATCTTCTAAAATACTCATTAGATCATTTTACCACACAGCTTAAAATTCTATGACTTCTCATTGCTTGAAGGTGAAGTGCAAAGTCCTTAATAAGCACTACAAACTTTGCAGGATTTGACCTCTGCTGACACTTGAGCCTTATCCCGTGGATCTTCCTCATTCATTCAGCCCTGTCTGAGTTTTTCTCAGTTCCTCCGACATGCAGGCCTCTTTCTCTCAACACTTCCATAGATGCTGATTTCTGCTAAAATGTGCTTGGCCTTTTCCTCCTCGCCTGGACATATTCTACACAGTCTCCAGGGCTCAGCTCACACGTCTGTTTCCCTGGGAAATCCTCCTGAGTCCTCTGGTTACGTGTACTTGTTTTTCTTGGGCTTTTCCAGTACTGCTCTAACCATAGACGGCATTCATTCGCCACTTTGAGAATTAAACTTCAAGCCCATCTCCCATACCAGACTTTTCTCCACCTGACTTGTTTGCACCTTGTGAGTCAAGTGAATAGATGAACGACAATGAGAGAATAAATGAATGAATGCAATGAATGAGCCAGTACAATGGCTGATGCCAACCAAGTAACAGGAGAATCTCTTTCCCGTGCAAGTGGCAGCTTGGATCATGTGGAGAATCCAGAAAGCACTAGCAGTGAACTCCTAGAATCACATAATCTCAGGGATAAAGGGGAGGTCTAGAGGGATCAGAGCTGGAGAGGTAAGAGTCAGCACAACAATGCTAAAGATATGAAAAATTGGGCTACCTTAGTTACTATTGCTTTTAGAAAGAGCACCCTCTTTTCCAGAATATAATTTGCCTTCTTGGTATGGTTTTGCAACCAGGGTACACATACAGGAAAATCTCAGAGTTTTGTTTTCTTAGTTTTTGACCAGGAGGGAAAAATAAACCTTTGGACTTATGAAACTATTGGAGGAACCTTCTGTGACAGTGGTGCTTCTCCTATGTATTGTTAGGGGCATGTGGCTTCATGCGAGGGCAAGGCCCAGGGTGAGCCATGCTTGATGGCTCAGTGAATGGTCGCTGGGCTCCCAGTGAACTCGGCCAGTACCCCTAAGATCCCTGCTTTATGAAGGACGAGTTAGGCTTAGCATCTCTGTTTACATGTTTCTATATCACCTTGGTTTTCACACAGTACCAGGCCCTGGGGACTTGGTTTCAATGATGAATGTGTATGTTGTGCTCAGGCTCACAGAATGGATAGGAAAACTATGTTATAAAACAATCAGGGATGAGACAGCACGCATTGCTGTGAAACACGGATCTGTTCCGACTAAGGAGAACTTTGGCTTTTGGCAAGGTTAAAAAAATGTAGAGGATTGTCTGACGATTGGGAGATAGGAAAAGCTCTCTGAGCAGCTTTGTTCAACAAGGCAGTTTTAATCAAAAGACAAATGAAGTAAGAGAACACAGTGAATTGATCTTAGGGAAAGTGAGGCATATGTCAGGGGAACAAGAAATGTATGAAATAATAATAAAAAAGCCAAGGCACTCACTTTGGGCTACGGGGCTTATTTCTTTCCACATTATTTAAATGCACTCTAGTCTGTCAGTTATGCACTGGATGCCATCTTATAATTCTTTGTTTACAGCCATGCAACGTCTGAAATATATTTTCCCATTAAGCCTTCAAGGTCAATGACACACATAATTAACCAACTGATTTAGTGCATTTAATTTTCCTTGAAGTTCCAGCAAGGCTGTCAGTATCCAGCCTTGAGATTCCTGCTCCATGTGGACATTGGGACAGTGCTGGCTCCGTAATGGGACACGGATGTGCTCCACGGCTGAGGTTTTGTCTAGCAGCATCATGTGTCTACTTAAATGATGATGAATGCTGTCTTTGTACCAGGCAGGAAGATGTCATTACACTGACTCATGTTGCTGACCTCCCAGGGTTTCTCACTAAGTGTTGCCAAAGGGTTGTAGTACTGATAATTCCTTATAGAACTCTGGAGAGAATAAAGCATAGAGGCAAAGCCGATGGAAAATAAAGAGCCCAAGGTGAATTGAACCTTAATATACTAGACAGAGTGAGGATGGCCGGCTTCATTCTCTCCTCTTGTTTTTTCCCTCCCACAATTGTAGTCAGTGGTCCAGTTGTTATTTCTGCCCTCTCAGAGAATTCTTCACTTACTCCTATCTAGCCTTATACTTCACTTATCAATAAAAAGAATTTGAAATCTTCCAACACAGGGATATTATTTCTGCTTCAACTTCTTTCAGGATGCTGTGGTTCAAAACGAAAATCTGCAGATTGCTGATAGCTATGTCAATATCATTCAACTGCTAAACAACACCTTATTTGTGGTACCTATAGACAGAGTGTGGATATCCAGACCCATTGATAAATGGAGAGAAAGTCCTGGGGCTCAAACAATTTGCGTCCAAGAAGGGCCTAGTTTACAAATTTTGCTTCGTCATTATTGAAAGATTCCCTACAAGGTTGAAACTACATAAAATGTAACCATGTTTTCTTTTTTTGGTTTTTTTTTTAGTTGTAGATGAACACAATATCTTTATTTTCTGTGGTGCTGAGGATCGAACCCAGTGCCTCAAACATGTGAGGCAAGTGCTCAACTGCTGAGCCACAACCCCAGCCCCTGTAACCATGTTTTAACACAGTGGCCAGATAACAGGGGCAACACCACCACCACCTTCTTTTTCCCTCTACATTGTTTTTATTTTACCATAAGAAAGGGAGATATTTGCCATATGTATTATTGCTTTAAATCATAGGTGAATACTCAGTCTCCTGAAACCAAATATTTCAAGACAAGTAACGTCATCTTATATTTTAAGACACAGTTCATAGTTTTTTTTCATTGTTATTTCTTTTGGATTGTAGTCTATTGAATATCTTTTCACATTTTTAATAAGGTCATACTTTGCCTTATGATGGGATATGTTCTGAGAAGTGCATTGGGGGATGACTTTTTGTCCTAAGATGAGTTACACAAAACTTGATTATAGGGTCTTGGCTGTGTGGTTTGTAATGTTATCTATGTGCCTGTTGTGCCATTATGAAGAACGTGATGTCTTTATCTTTCACAGTCATTTTTCTGTTTGATTGCATGCCCTTCCATGTGTGCGTGTATGTGTGTGTGCGTGCATAAATAGCTAAGTACATGCTTGTGCATTTTTGTTGTTGAATTGAATGAATTCACTGAAGTTTTCTTAAATTATGGATATTGATCTTTTGTCCCGTGAAATACCAAAATCATTGATTCTTCAAGTCAATCTGAATTTCAGAGTCTTGATATTAATACTGTTCTAGGATGATAGTTCCTAAAATATTACAAATCAGAAAGGAATTTAATCAAGTGAGAGTTCAAGAAAATAAAGATGAAGGAATCAATAAAAATATTGTTATTAAGAGTTTATTTCAATCAATGTAGGTTATTCAAAGTCAACATCATCTCTGAGACATTTACAGTAGGAAAAAAACGATTCTTCCTTAAGCAGCACTGATGTTTAGTAAAAAAAAAATGCTCATCAAATACAAAATAAGTTTATGTGATACAGTATAGATTTTAAGCATTAAGATTTAACATACTTACTGTAGGAGAAGTGAAAATAAATTTTCTAGGCAGAAACTATGAGGTTACTTCTGTGTTCAGGAAAAAAACAAACTCCAACTTCATCCCAAATATAATGATTCTTCTACTCTACATATTTAGCTCTGGGGCTATTGATAGGGCTCATTCTTAAAGAAAAGGCATCTTCTTATTCTATTTCCAAGATTGAAATGATGAACATGGTATTTCCTTAATGCCAACCACCATCATGGCAATAGAGAGAGATGGTGATTGTCACTGGTGATTGGTGAGATAGATTTTCTTAAACACTTTTAAATATAGATAGAGCTTTTAAAGGTGTGCTGCATTAGAATACTAAATGACCTTGGAAGTGTAGTTTTTCCCAAAAGAAAACACATAGAAATAGAAAGAAATAGTGCCTGCATTTTTTGGGGAGTAAACATGTCCTTTGCACTATTTTAGGTGCACAAAATATGTAAGAAAACTATGCTCCATGCTCTGAGAAATGGATTGTTCTAAAATAGCTACATTTTTATTAATTTTTCTCTAATAATATACCAAAGACATTACTACAGAAAAAATAGACACTTTGCTCAGGGAGCATTTTATATTTAACAAATCCAAAAGGTGACTACTGAATCAGAGAGGTGGTCATTAGATAGGGTAAACTTTGGTTGTGCTCAAGAAGAAAAGATTTTTTGGAAAGTTGGAGTAGGGGCTGTTGCTGGTTGCCTATGTAGCATCTATTATTTTATTTCTTCAGCCCAAGAGTGCCCCAATTTTGTTGAAGTAACTATTGCTTATTTTCTACTCAGCTTGGGCATCTAACATGCACCTCACCTCGCCTACAGTTCTAGGAGTGAGAGTAATTGGTTGAGCTAAGTTTTTAGCAAAGGTCATGGGCTATGACTTGGCACAAGAGGACAGGAACACCCATGAAGGGCCATTTTAGGAAAATGTTTCCCTGCTATGCTAGGAAAGGTTACAAAGTTTCTCTTTTCCCTTTGGAGTATTTGTCCTGTGCAAATGTTGGGTCTGAAACTATTGCTAATACAAACAGCATGGGAACCCAGTAGACATGGAGGGCAGAGCTCATGAAACACAAGATGATGGAGCAGCAGATGAAGGCAAATCTGAAGCATGTCCCACCCCAGAATTCCCAGTATTTCAGGCCAAGTTTGACCTATTGTTGAAGTCTGTTTGGTAACTTGTAACCAAAGCCATCCTGCATAATACCATTCAAATTTAGTCCTCTAAAAAGAAGAGGAAAAAGGAGATAAATATGAGAAAAGAAGAAACTCAACTCACACTTGAATAATCAGAATATCTGATATAAAATGATGAAAGGTTATAACAATGATCTGTTAATAACCTCCTAATATGAAGATTTTTAGTATATTTTGATATTTTAAGCCTTTTTCCTATCACTTCTTTCTTTTCCCCCCTCCTTTCTCTCCAAAGTTTTCATCCTGATATTTGTCTTTTGTAAATATGACCTTGGGAGACATTTAAAATTACTGATTCATGTCATCCTGGAAGCCGGTGAAGACAATCTGTGCCCACAGGAAGACAATCATCTATTGACAGAAACAAAGCCTGAAAGTCTTAAAAAAACCAAGGATAACTAACATATGTGCAAAGCAGATATTTCATGCTGGGGATTCAAGAGGGTGTCATCAGAAGGTAGTGTCATTTAGGCTCTGGTAACCAAAAGAAACTCTGGAATGTCAAGAGAGACTTATTATGGACTTTGAAGAATAAGAATTTAAATATACTAAAGAGGGCTGAAGCTAGAAATATAGGGATACTAATGGTATTTAAACTTGGTTGAAGCCTAATAAAAGAGCTTTGTCTAAAGAATTTAGACTTGAACTCGTGAACACCAAAATGGACCTGGGACTACGCACTCTAAGAGAACAGAGTTTTAGGAGAACAGAGTTTAGTCTGAAGCAATTTCTTTATGATCATGCTTCCTCGTATTGCTTACTTGAAGTTGGACTAGAATATTACTGGTCCTGGGTTAGATCTCTAGAAGTGGAGTTGGGGTGGGGATCTGGACTAGTGTTCAATTTCTCTTCTAGTAGCTTAAAGAACATGAAGGACAGTACTCTGCTATATCATTTAAGAGGTGCATTTTTTTTTTTTTTAAAGCTCAGTTTGCACATATCTCCAAACAAATTTTATTTATATTTACTTTTATTAAGAGTGATAAAACATGTCTCAACAAGCAGCAATTTAATTGCATCAGTGCATTTGACCTGTTGAGCAGTCTGTTCATAATCGACCCTCATCTTTAAATGTACATTGAAAATACAAATTAAGCATCCATGTTAAGCAATCTGGCCTGTTTTCTAGATGTCAAGAATTTTGCTCTGGAGTTTTTTTGTATAAATCTTAGAAAGGGGCTATCTCTTCACATTGCCCAATGAATAAATTTATCTTTAATTTGGAAAGTGAAGACCAGGTGCCTACATCCCCAAGGTAGTGATATTTGGAAAAATTTTACAGTTTCAAAAGTCAAATGCTCATCCTATGTATTCTCCCAAGAGACTTGTGACCTTCTTTATACAAGAAAGATATGCTATTGTTATTCAGTTGCACAAGAATAAAAGCTGTAATCAATGAATTAACATGATGTTCTTCCTGATCTGTGGCTATGTTTATCTTCTGTGAGTGAGTTTACTTTTCAAAAGGCAAAGTTCATTTCAGTAATACCAAGGGCACAAAAAGATGTTCTACTTCTCCTAAGTGGACAGAATTGGAACTGATGGTGGAGACTATTGCCACTCTGAGGTCAAATATTTATTCTATCTATCTATGTATCTATCTTATTTTTTTGGTGAATCACTCCACTGCAGAATCACACATGGATATGCATACAAATGGATAAGTAAAATCCTCCCTCACTATTATTCTACAGCCCCCCGCCCAACAACTTCAGCTACTAAAATTTACTTACAGAGTGAAATTTTAAAAAGCATGACTCTATTGTCAAAGGGAAATAAACTTTGTACAATATTATTTCATACTGTGACATAAGATACAAACTCACCAAACTAAAATCTTTCACTGAGCAATATTTATCATTCTGTTTGATTGTTTCATTTTTTAAAAATTTGTTCTAATTAGTTACACATGACAGCAGAATGCATTTCAACTCATTGTACACAAATGAAGCACAACTTTTCATATCTCATGATGCAGAGTCACACCGTTTGTGCAATCATATATGTATATAGGGTAATAATGTCCATCTCATTCAAATGTTCAACATCTCTGGCAATTAGAGAAATGCAAATCAAAACTACTCTGAGATTTCATCTTACTCCAGTCAATTATCAAGAATACAAGAAACAATAAGTGTTGGTGAGGATGTAGGGGAAAAGATACACTCAAACATTGCTTGTGGGACTGCAAACTGGTGCAACCACCCTGGAAAGCACTATGAGGATTACTTAGAAAACTTGGAATGGAATTACCATTTGACCAAGCTATCCCAGTCCTTGGTTTATACCCAAAGGACTTAAAATCAGCATACTACAGTGACACAGACACATCCATGTTTATAGCAGTTCAATTCACAATAGCTGAACTATGGAACCAACCTAGATGCCCTTCGACAGATGACTGGATAAAGAAACTGTGGTTTATATACACAATGGAATACTACTGAGCCATAAAGAAGAATGAAATTATGGCATTTGTGGGTAAATGGATGGAGTTGGAGAATATCATGCTAAGCAAAATAAACCAATCCCAAAAAACAAAAGGCCAAATGTTTTCTCTGATATGTGGATGCTGATCCATAATGGGGGTGGGTAGAGAAGAATGGAGGAACTTTGGATTAGGCAGAGAGGAATGAAGGGAGAGGAGGGAGTGTGGGAGCAGAAAGGATGGTGAAATGAGATGGATATTATTGTGCTATGTAATGTATACCATTTAATATGTGACGTACTCAGAGAATTAGCTATTCTATATCATCTTTCATTTAAAAATGGGAGATTTCAATCCATACCATGGAAACACAGCATCTAACACCTCACTACAGGGTCACATCAGTTAAAAAACTGTCTTTAGAACATTATATTCTGCAATGTTTGAGCAATTAGAATTTATGTAAACAAAATGATACTGGTTTGTAAATACTGGAAGTAGAATTCTCCTGAACCAGGGATTAGCAGTTAATAATTCTGAGACTCAGTATTACACTTTAATGCCTATTATGGTGAAATATTTTTAATATCAACACTTCCCCTCTTGGGTAATATTGGTAAATTATTTGGTCTGAATTATTTTCAATCTCCAAAAATATAAGGAAACACCACGTCCTATTATGTCATAGTGCTTTGTCATATTTCCAGGGCCAACTTTATTTAAAACCTCTAACCATTCACATGACTCTGATGGTGTCTTAGAGCACAAGGAAGATTCCATAGTATGATAGATGGATTCTCAACGGTTGGTAGAGACAGGAAACCTCCAGTAACCCAGGGCTGAATCACAGACCAGACTCTCTTCAAGGGGAGCACAAGTCAAACAGATTCGATTTGGTGCATACCTCGTTGTAAATGTTAGAAAGCAATCTTGTCTGCATCTACTTGAGAATTTTTGGTTAAAAATACCAATGGATTAGGTGAAACCTCACCTTTGCCAAGTCAATAACCAATACAATTTGTTGTTATTGACACATATTTTTTCTCAGCAAGGATGTTTGGTTTCATCAGTCTATTTGATTTCTGAATATATTTAAAACTTTAATCAAAAAATACAACAGGAGAAATAACTAACAAAGACCAAATTCATCCCAGAAAACACTTAATTTCTCACTTAATATTTAAACATTTTTTCCATTAACATAAATTGGAAATATGACATTTCACAAACATACCTAATTTAAATTCACTGAAGCATATTAAACTTAAAGGAGTACAAGGTTTTGTGCTGGTTTTGTTCATCTATATCCTCATCTTACTCCTTTGTGACCAGGAGTGGCCATTAACAAGGCTGAATAATAAAGTTTATAGCCATAAAAGGGAAATAACTTGACTGGTCAGTTTTGGGACTGAACCCAGTGCACTGCCTTATTAGCATGAAGCTATACTCCAAAGGACTCTGGAAGAAAAAGGCAAAAAGTACCGTCTGGACTGAATTACAAATGGTGGATATAGATAATGGCTTTGTCTATGGTGGTCAATTTCAACCCTTAAGCTGTTATAATTGTGTGCCATTCAGATACAATCTGATTTTGTGTCAGATTTGAAATGATACCTGAGTTGGAATTACATTCTTCTATTTTCCAGGACATCCACTCTTCTACCTACCAGATTAGAGTCAGCTAACTTTTTGAAGGCAAACTTCCTCCCGGTACAAAGCATGTTCCTTGTTTAGCGTAATTGCACACAGGGCAGGGAGACTTATTTTTAAACAAAAGGAAAGGTGGAGAAGGTATTAGAAAATCCAATTTATAGATACACTCCCAAACCCAGATTACAAAAAGATCTCCTACAAGCTCAACCCCGAACATTTCTGAGAGAAGTAGATATTATTGGCACAGTGGGATCTTCTTAAGCCTGCTGGATTCCATGAAGAGCTCAAGGAATATTCAGGGATTTCTAGACATCTCCAAAACATGTTTGAAATCCTGATACAATTATTTTGAGAAGTGATATTTGTTATTTTTTGCAGGTCTTTGTATCAGCTTTAACAAAAGGATTTGGATTTTCTAGATGCCCGTTGGAATAAGAATGGAATACATTTAGTGACTCTAGAGACCTCAATATACACCCATGGCAACTAACTCTGAGCAGTGTCTCACCACTTGAGCTTCAGGATGCCCCTACCAGCTGGGTTTTAATTAATGACGAATCAACAGACAGACAGGTGACAACCATTATATTCTCCCACCTTATCACTAGGGCTAGAATTAGCAACCCAATTTTTAATTAAATGTTCACTTTCTCTTGCTTAATTAACTTTATATGAAGATGGAATACTCATGCACACAATATTTGCATGTGTGTAATTGTTTATTAAATTTTTCCAATTCCTTGTTTGACATCAGAGTATTCGATGGGAAAAGGGATAGTATTTAATCCAAATTAATCTAGTGTAAATTTAATGTTCTCCAGTAGTCTTAAATGTGAAATATTTTCCTGACCCATGGTAAGTGCACAATAAATGTTAGTTAACAATTACAATTCCACTTAGGATCTTGTTTGCCTTCCTGGTTGAGTATCTCTCTGATGTTTTCTGTAGTTTCCCCGTGAGCCCTAACCAAATGATATACCAGCTATAAACAATTGTGGTGCTGATCTTTCCAGTGACTGAAGAGGAATTAATGGGGCTGCTTTTCATAGATCATTCCATACAGTTAAGTTAAATGGAAAGGGTCATTTCTACTTGTTCTTTGTATTGTCCCAAAGTTCCTACTGTGGTGCTCTTTTCTCTCAAGCAATTATCACAAGCCTCAATTTTGAACTGTAGGTTCAGGTCATCATCAAACATTTTCAAAAAATCTAAAAGCATAGAGAAAATAACTTTAAATCTTATTGTTTGCAAACTGTATTTAAAATGCTTACAAATTTTCTTCCACTCTTTTCTCTTTCTTTGCATTACTACTCTCAGTTTCTTAATCAAGCTGGTATCATACTCTACACATTCCTGAGTAGCCTTCTTTTCCCTTCTGCAATTTAAATTTTATCTCATATCATTATTTTTCAAAACTAGATATTTGCAATGGCTGCTTAGCCTTTCCTTCTATGAATATGTACTATTTTCTTCCTGTGTTAGATACCTTAGATTGTATCAATGTTTTGCTATTATAAATAAATGATACTATTCTTTGCACATTGATTATTTAAACACACTGTTGAATGAATGCTGTCACTCAGGTATCATGGAAACCATAATGGACAGCCTAGAAAGCCGTAATTTAGTTCGTTCTTGAGGCACTCTCAGTAATTCTTGGCTTGGTCCTCATGACATGGGCTGCCATGGGGACAGAAGTCAACATGCCTCTTGCAATAAAGTCAGACTCTTAGCAGCTCTAAGCTGCTTTTATATCCAGTGCTAACTTCTCCTAGATGCAGAACCATGAATCGTTTACAACAACAGAACAGTAATATGATACCCACTGGACATGATGTAAGCATTGTAGGTTGAATAGCCAGGTGTCTATTTGATATTTCATTTGGTTGTCTTATAGGCATTTCAGATTTAACATGCCCATAATGAACTTTTAATTCCTGCCCCAAGTCTCCCAAGAAACAAACAAAAATGTCACACATCTCTCCACTTTCTCCCCAACTGTACCAAAGTCAAATGGTTTGAGAAACCCGCAACTGAGGATCCCTCTGGATATGCCCACCTGCCTCCTGAACAAGCAAGCCCTGCTGCTGCTGCACAGATGTGCATGCCATCTATCATCTCCTTGCCACTACCACAGCCACCACTGTGCTAAGCCACCATCAGCTTACCGTGAGCCTTTCTTCCTGGTTTCCCTACTCCCACCATTGACTTCTTCGAGGGAGAATTTCTTAACACATACACAGCCCAGGCCCTTTCTTTCTGGAAAAAAAAGCACACCACCACCTTTGTGCTTAGCACTTTTAATACAATACAAACTCAGACTCCTCACCATGGCTTACAGGGAGTCACTGGATTCACCCCCTTCCACAGATCATTTTGTAAGTTCCATGTCTATGTGGTGGTTCAGATCCTCAGAACATCTACCTAGACTGTCCTTTTTCGTCCTGTGTCCCTGACCATCTTTCTTCCCTTCCCTGTTGCTCTTTACAAAACTGAATCCTTCTTACCACTTCAGGTCTAAGTAACTGCCACCTTCTACCTAAGCCCCAGTCGTTGTCAGCTTGACCGTCCCCTTTCTTTCTCCGTCCTTGCCCCAATCAGCAAATGTGCTCTTGTGTGGCATAAGCATGGGAAACTGAAAAATGCACTGTTAGGTGATTTTTCTGTATGCACATCACAGGAGTGAATGTACATGGTCTAGAGGGTCAAGGTCCATCACCAACCTGTCCTCTTGATGCAACTAAGAGATGCAGTAAACACGAGATGCATGAAGCTGCTGTCCGTGAATGTGGCATGCAGTTTTACTGTAAGCCTTTTTTAGTAAGTGGGAGGAGTGCACTCTAAAATGATGATAAAAGTATAGCAAATACCCCAGAACATAGTTGCATATTATCATCAAGCACTATGACTGTATGTAATTATAGAGCTATCCCTGCATATGACTGGCCATGCAGTAGGGCTGTGTATAGCAGCAATACCATGAACATGAGTAATGTGTTGATCCATGATGTTACGATGGCTATGATGTCACTAGTGATAGGAAATTTTCAGCTTCATTATAATCTTATGGGACCACTATCATATATGCTATCTGTAATTGATCAAAATCTCGTTATGCAGCACATGACTGTGCACATACTTGTTGACCTACTTATTGTTGTCTTTCTCCCTACCCTAAAAACTCCTGGGGAGCGAGGGGCACACTTTCTACTTGATTTAGGCGCTCAGTGCCTAGCACAATGCTTAGCGCACAGGAGACCCTTGGGAAATATTCATTGAAGGGGACCTTATATTCCATGACCTATGGTGGGTAGGGATAACTGAGACCAACTTCCATCTCTAGGTCCACCAGCTTGCAGGCTTTCAAAGGACAGATCTTCTGGGCAATACCAGGTTTGCTTTCATAGTTTTCCAAAGTTCCCTGAGAGATTCCTAGCCCTGAAAGAAAATCTTGATTGCTATTGAATAAATTTAACAGCATTTTCTAAGCACTTACTGTATGGTAGCCAGAGCCTACATAGGTGCTGTACTCTGATGCTATCCATATTTCACTTAGTATTGTAATGACTGATGCCATTCATACTTCTGTCTGACACATACTGATACTGGTGAGCAAAGACTATGCTTTGGAAACTGTGAAAAATATGATTCAGGGATACTGTAGTTATCTATTTGGGGTACATTCTAGATATTTAAATTATTAGCTTAACAATTAAAAAGTACATTGATTTGATTTTATTAACTTTTATTAAGGACAGCAACTCTAAATCCAATACCATCTAAATCTTCAATTTCAAGGTCTTAGAGATTAGTAGCAGGCTTAAAAAAATCAAGAAATTGCTTCACAATGATTGTTGGTATCTGCTCAGTTTTAAGCAGAGAAAGGTCAGAAGGATAATGAGAATTCTTTTACAACATGCATTGGAACTTAATTTCCAGGTTTGGCCTCATTCAAAGTTAAAGTTGAAATAATTTGCTTAAACCTCTGAAATGTTTGAGTTAGAACTCTATGTAAGATGGCTAATCAATCTGGAATCTGGGATTCTAGTTTTTTGGCTGAGCTTTTTTGACACAGCGTCTTTCCAAGAGGCTGCCAGCATTAGTCAAATTCTTATACTCTCCATAAGCAAACAGGATGATTATAACACATTTTGACAAATAAATGCATCATTGAATATTAAACATCTGATTTTCAAAGTCAGTGTCAATATTGTCCATGCTGTTATTCTAGTTTTCTGCAGATTTTACTTGTTGCCCTTAAAGAACACAGACTATTCCATTCTCTTATGAACAAATCCTGCTGCAAGATTTAAAGGCAAAAGACAGTGAATGCGAGTCCTGAAAGGCGAGCAGGCAAGGCAGCTGATTTGTGTTAGATGAATGGTTAAGATTTAAGTGACGTGAGGATTCATGCCCTGGACTGGCCATCTAATTAAAATGAGAAATGGTACAAGGCACAGAAAGAAGCTAAGCAGATTAGGATATTAATAATCAGGCAAAAATGCAAAATCAGGACACTATATTTTAAAACGTTCATCTCCATCCCTATGTCATCCAAACCAAATGACAGGCAGGAAATAATATCAACAGGATGCAGGCGACATTAAAAAGTGCTCACAGAGCACAAAATAGATGGGAAGACCAGATTATCATTACTGCTCCAGTCCAGAAATATTGAAAAATTACAAAGGGTTATGCAACTTACCCAAAGATACCTACGTCAAGGTTAAAGATAGGGAGCATTGCTGATCGGCTGGTTCCATGGTCTTTTTAGAAGGGGTCATCCTCCAATAGGCAGAGATGGGCAGGAAAAAAAATCCATAAATAGTGAAGCAGAACAAAGAGGGTTGGTTTTTGTGCAGATAGATGTACTCACTGGAGGGAAATGGAACTGGTTTAAAATTATACTAACTATTGGCAAGCAGGCCAGTTAGGAGGAGGTTAAACACAACACAGAAGAGAAACCCCCAGGAGGAGGCCTGCTGCTTGCTTGCAGAGAAGGCTCTGCCAAGCTCTGTACTTCAAAGGGAGCTCAGTAGGGGTGTGGAAGAAGAGAAGAATTTGGATGAACATGTGAAAATGTTTACATGAATCTAGGAGAAGAGATTGAACAAGCGCACACGGACTAGAAAATTGCCTTGAAAACTATACAAAGAGATATGAAAAGAGTAATAAAAGGAAAATAATTGAGGAAGAAATGGAGGCAAAGAAGTCGCCGCTGTGACTAGTAAGTGTTATTTTGCAGAGTCCTCGCCCCTGTTCTGTAACTTTTCTGCTCACTTGCTGAGTAATGATGGAAAAAGAGAAAATCACAAGTAGGCCATGTCCATAAAATAGGCCTCTGCAAACATCTCTAGTTTTTGTCATAGAATTTTCCCCACCTATATATTTACACGACATGGTTTTGACGGATTTGACAGAAGGCATATTCTGCAAATCTTTTATGGAAGAAGTTTTTCCCACAGGACTGTTCTCACATTCATGCTTCTGAGTCTGCTTTCCAGAGCCATCATGCTCTGGCTATGTGCTGTGAGTCTGCTGTTTGGAGAACTCCATATATAAACCTCAGTCAACAGGAAGGGATGGTAAAATCAAAACAAGAAAGGTGGTAATTGGCTTTCCATTTAGGTGAGGAGGGGATTTAGGTAGGTGACCATCCCTCTTCCTCACAGAGAGCCTCTCTTTGACTTGCAAGTCTTCATTCTGTAGTCAGAGTCTGGAGGCAAAATAAAATGAATGACAACTATTGACTAAGTAAATGTCAGATGAAAAAGGGTCCATCTCTTAGAGACACTCAGTAAATGCTTGCTGAAAAAAATATGGAGGAATCATTTTTACTAGTACAATGAGCACAGATATATGTATATGTATGTGTGTGTGTGTGTATTCAAGACAAAAAACAAGCAGTATATTCTAATTACACAGACCTTTGGGAACTGGTATAGTGAACAGGGAATGCTTGGCTGGGTGGGGTGAGGAATTGTGTATCTTCCACAGTGGCTATATGTCACAGGAATAATCACTTGCACCAAGTTTTCCTTGCTTAGGAACAATTAGATGTCATGGGAATTGGTTATAAAAGCATGCTTCAAACACTTTGGAAATGTGCTAATAAAAAAAAGTACTAAATTACATGTGCCATTACTGTTAATTTATGACCAAAAGATTTCTTCTTACTTCTTGCAAATGTGAATAATTATACCTAACATCTCCAGGGACTGAAATTATATGCACTTGAATGATTTAGGATGCAAAATGATACTGATACTTTTTAAACTCAAAGAGTAAAAAATATGTATATGTAAGAAAATGTGGCTTCTAATTCTATTCTCCATATGGAGGTGGTGGGTGAGCCCAGAACATTTGTCTTTATGTATATGCTTGGGACTTGAGAATTTATTTGAGCAGCTTTGGGTCATTTTCACTGTTTTCAGATCTGTGTAAAATGGTCCTAGGACATGGGAGGAAAAAACATCCAATTACAAAAAATTTGATATGCAAATCTGGGTAGAACATAGCTAATGTGTAGAAAGAAAAGGAGTTATTAAGAAAAATTCCATCTCTACATTTCACATCCTGGAATTATCAGAGGTGACCAAAGATGCTGGGTTGGAATGGCAGAGCAGAATCATTTTATTTATGTGACTATATTTATGCTTCCAGAAATCTGTTTTCTCCCTAATTTCTCATTGGAATATTTGACTTAAGTGGTGTCATTAAGAGTTCATTTGGTCTGAATGGTACCCAACTAAAGGTAATAATCCTTTGTGTATGACATTGTAATCATTTCCATAGCAACCACTTATGGGTGAAGATGTCACAAAGAGGATTACAGCTTCAGGTATGGAATAAACAACAAGAATGAAACATCACTAAGACAAAGATGCTACTTGTGCATTGAATAAATGAGTGGGAAATAGACAGAATGCAACAGCAGTGTTTTCTAATTCAAAAAGTCATTGCAGGCCTAAGCTGCCTGTCAGTGAGGGAACCATCAAATGTAAATTTGGGCAGATGGTACCTTCTCATCAGGGGTGATAATGGTCCAACTACATATAGCCATTTTGAGATTAGAGCTATTCTCGGTTTCTCAAAGGGCAGTCCCTTATCTAGCTGCATAGCATGAAACATTTTGCAGAAAAACTCTATTATTGTGTATACCTGTAACTTGTCATTTCTGTTTTTCATCAAAAAATGGTCCAATCTCCTCCAGTCCAGAGAAACTTGCTTTTAAAGACCATCGCTCAGTCTAATGGAGACCTCCCACTGATCCACACAGTAAATCACAGTGGACATCTATGGATGCTTTCCAAGATAGGAGAGACATTTTTGAAGGAAAGACTAATACTACCATGGGAGCAGAGAAATATCTGGATTGTAGAAACACCTTCTCAAAAAGGAGGTAGAGAACTTGTTTTTTACAAGACCTAGAGAATTTTCCTTCACTGTTTACCTAGAAAGTGGAACAGTCATGGGCACATAGTAGATAGTCAAAAAGTTTTTAAGCCAATGAATAAATGGATGTAGCAATGGATCCCAGGAGAGTAAACACAGAAATGGCTATTATGTGGCTCTCAGAATGTTTCTCCATGAAATTGAAATTCTAACTTCAGGCCCTAAGCCATAAACTTGAATCTCTCCTTTGCATTAAGCTGTCCCTCTCCTCCTTTGCTAATAAGAGATCAGAAATTCTGCCTTGCTGTATATTTCCAATGAAGTGCAAGGTCCTGGCTAGCTAAAGAAAACTGCCCTGATTATGGAGAGACAAGGCTAGTGAGCTATGCAGAGACCAAGGCATGCTGTAAGCACCAGTAAGCACTAATGTTATCCCTAACAATTTCAAGTTAAAACTTGTATCTGACTTTGTAGCTAACCCAATGCTACACATTTCTTCTCACCTGATTTATTCCAAGTTGATTTCACCAGAGTAAAAAAGTTCTTGTTCTCATTCACAGGGATAAACTCCCACATGAGAGGGGTCTGAATGTGAGTAGTGAGACCATGTACATAAGCACTGAGAAGGAGCTCTTTAGCTATGGGCAAAGAGCTTTGAAACTATGGTAGTTACAAATGTTACTACCAAATGTAATTATGGTAGGCAAAGGCTTTGTAACTATGTCATCAAATTTGGAGATCATAAAAGATGGATGCATTTGACTACCTAAAATATTTCACTTGGCATCAAAACTAAACAAAACACCATAAACAACAGGTGCGGGCAAGATGAAAGGAGGGAGGAGTCACCCTGAAGGAATTCCTAGCAGCAAAGACTGGAACAATTTGAGCAATAAAATAAATGATAGTTTTGGACAATTGCCCAAAGTTCATGCTGATATAAGCACGTAAATAAGGGAGAAGTAATATCTCTTCTTAAAGAATTCTAATTAATATCTATAAAAAGAATGAAATAGGAAAGTTACCATTGGGCAAGCAATGTGGTAATCATTGTTGCAGATAAGAGCTACAAAATGGATGTTTAACTTAGAGGGCAAACATGGAGAGATCAGGCCATTTGCATAGTCTCAAGATACTTTCCCCATAAGATGAAGAATTTCAAGAATTTGAACAGTAATTTTACAAGTGGAGACACTGAACCCTGATTTCACCCAGTGATCAAGGTCAACTTCACCAGTAACAATGCACATTGGCCTCATGACCACTTGGATATGATGTACTGTCATGGTCAAGGCCACTTCAGAAGGATTTTTTGTCCCAGTGCATAGTCTCCTTCCAATCAAGAGAAAACAAACACAAAATGAGGGAAACATTACAAAATAACCAATGAGCAGCTTTTGAAAACATTAAGTTCTTTGTTAACTTTGTTTTGTATTGTGTCTGTTTAGAGTGTACAACATGGTGTTTGGCTATTCACATACACAGGGAAATGTTACTATAGGTAAGCAAATTGACTATCCATCATCCTCTATAGTTCCTTTATTTTTTTCCATTTTGAAGTGAGAGCACCAAAAAATAAATTCTCTTAGTGAATTATCTGTATACAATATACTATTAACTATGGTCCTCTTGCTGTACACTAGATCTCTAGACTTATTCATCTTATAAAACCGCAAGTTTGTACCCTTTAGCCTATATCTCCCCATTTCCTTCCCCTCCTCACCTCTAGAAACTACTGTTCTACTCATTGTCTATATATTTTACTTTTTAAAGAATTCACATATAAGTGGGATCCTACAGTATTGTTCTTTCTTGCCTCTCTTATTTTACCTAGTATAATAGCTTCAAGATTCATTTGGGTTGTCCCAAGTGGAGCTGCCTCCCCCTTTAAGGCTGAATACTATTCACTGTGTGTATATGCTCCTATTTCTTTATCCATCAATCAATGGGCACTTGGGTTGTTGCTGTATCTTGGCCATTGTGTGTAATGCTGCATTGAACATGGGAGTGCAGATGTCTCCCCTGGTGCTGATTTCATTTCCTTTGGATATATCCCTGAGGTGGGATTGCTGGATCATCTTTTAGGAGCCTCCCTACTCTTTTCCATAATGGCTATCTCAATTTACATTCCCATCAGTGAGTACAAGGGTTCCCCTTTTTCCTTACCCTCACCAATGCTTGCCATGTCTTCTCTTTTGCAACAGGGAAAGGGTAGTTTCTTCAACAATCAAGGTTAGAAACTAAATATCTATACACAAAAGAATGATGTTGGACCCTGATCTTACAACATACACAAAAATCGATGCAAAATGAATTAAAGACTTAAATGTAAGATCTAAAACCATACAACAACTAGAAGGAAACAGGGAAAGTTCCTTTGATGTTAACATTGGCAATGATATTTTGAATATCACACCAAAACACAGGCAAGAGAAGCAAAGATTTTTAAAAAGTGGGGCTACATCAAACTACAAAGCTTCTGCAAAGCAGAGGAAATGATCTACAAAATGAAAAGGCAACCAAAGAATGGAAAGAAAATGTTTGCCAATCATTCACGTGATGAAGGGGTCAATATTCGAAATATACAAAGAATTCACATAACTCAAGAGCAAAACCAAACCAAATCAAACAATCAATCAAACCAACCACCACTACCACCACAAAGCAAATTTAAAGATGAGCAAAGGAGCTGAGTAGATATTTTTCCCAAAGAAATTGTGAAAAATCCCCAACAGGTATATGAGAAAATGCTCAACACTGATAGTCACCAGGGAAATGAAAAGCACAAACACAATGAGATATCACCTCACACCTGGTTTAGGATGATTATTATTGAAAATGTCAGGTTCTTAGAAACAAGGAGAGTCATACTGTCACTGTTAGAAAAATTGGAGGAAGCTAAGGAGACATAACAGCTAAGTGCATCATGGGATCCTGGATAGATTCCTGAAAGAGAAAAAGGGCAATAATGGAAAAACTGGTAAAATTTGAATATGTCTGTAGTTTTGTTAATAGTATTGTGTCAAAGTTAATTTCCCAGTTTTGATCATTTAACTATGTTTGTGCAAGATGTTAACATTAGGGGAAACTGGGTGATGAGTCAATGGAAACTACTATTTTGGCAGCTTTTCCTTAAGTCTGAGGTTATCGTGAAATAAAAAAGGCAAAAACAAAACCATGCCAAGTGCATGTGGCACAACAATATTTATTCCATTTCCCATGTCCTTGTATACTTTTAGGAGATTGCATTGATCACTAGTTAAGATAAATTTGTTTGTTTATTTATTTATTTTTGGGACTGGGGATTGAATTCAGGGGCACTCAACCACTGAGCTACATCTCCAGCCCTATTTTGTATTTTATTTAGAGACAGGGTCTCACTGAATTTCTTAGTGCATCGCTTTTGCTGAGGCTGGCTTTGAACTCACAGTCCTCCTGCTTCAGCCTCCTGAGCCACTGGGATTATAGGCATGTGCCACCATGCCCAGCAAGATAAATATATTTAGACATTTGGAAGATGTCAAGAACAACAATAAATATCAACTAAACCAATTTTTTAATGTAAGTAATCATTATCACACATTAGAAAGTACACAAAAAGACAATAATCATCTGTAATCACACTGTTAATGTCTTAATGTTCATTTGTCCAGATTTTTCCATAGACATGTATATACTTAATATGGATATATGTGCACATGTAATTTTTGTCATCAGATTCTATTTGACCATCTGCTTTTTTTTAACTTCAAAATAAATTATGACATATATTGTGTAAATACATATGTGCCTACAGTTTCATCTTTTCTCTTCTAAATAGACTTTTAGAAAAGCTTTAGGTTTACAGAAAAATTGAGAATATTGTACAGAGAATTCCCATATGTTCCACATCTGGTTTCTCCTATTTTATACATTTGTATGGTACATCTGTCACAGTTAATGAAGGACTAATGCTATATTAATGTTAGCTCAAGTCTGCACTTGGTTCAGATTTCCTTAGTTTTTACCTAATGTCTTTTGTCTGTTCCAAGGTCTCATCTAGGATGAACACTGCACTTATTGGCCAGGCCTCCTAGGGTTCTTTAGAGTGTGACATATTCTTAGACTTTGATAATTCCCAATGACCCTGGCAGTTTAAAGAAGTACTCACAGGTATGTTGTAGCATGCTCTCTACTGAATCCGCCCAGTGTTTTTCTTGAGATAAGACTGGAATAGGGGTCAAATTATCATGCTGTACACCTTAAATATATATGATTCTTATGATCAATTGTATCTCAATGAAGTTGAGGAGAAAAAGATTAGGGTAATGGAACTTGGGGAGAAGATCACAGAAGAAAAGTGCAATTCCCTTCCCCTAATATCCAGGGGTTTATGATTGCTGATATTGACACTGCTCATCAGGCTAAGGCAGTATCTTTCTGGCTTCCCCGAAGGTGAAGTTCCTCTTTTTGCTCCTTTTCTCTTACAGTCTCTTAGAAAGGAAATCACTATGCACATCCCACATTTAAGGATACTCTTTAATTTTAATAACTTCAGAAATATTAATATATTGCAGTATATTTAAGCAATTTCTTTTTTTTTGGCAGACATCTAGAGATTTTCAGTTTTTAATTACTCTCAAGGTCCTTGCCATACACCCTGACCTAGTACATCTATCTTTATGTATCACTGATCATGTCTTAGGATAAAAAGCAAAAGTGAAATTGCTGGATTAGTGTCAGCAAAGAAAGGTTTTTGATGCCTAGTGCCCAGGGGATCTCTGGAATCTCTTCGTCAATTCACAGTTCTGCCAACGGGCACTGTGAAAGCATGTCATTTCTTTATACCCTGTATGTGTAGCTAGAGTGAGTGAGGGTGGGGTGATATGGTGATAGGTGGTGGGCAGAGACCAGCTGTGTAAAGAGTTTGCCTTTTGTTCTCTCTGTCATAGGAGGCCATGGGAAGCTCCTTAGCAAGCCAGAGATCTGATCTACTTTGTATGATTTGTATGGTTTTTTCACTTCTTAAAAAACATCCCTTGGATTATGGCTGGGTATTTCTTTTTGACCTTAGCTCAGAGGTCATCACAGTAAAAGGCAGTAAGATAGATGACCTGGTATGCTTACTTATGCCAATTTAGCTTACCATCAAGTAGGGAAACGCAGAAGGTAAGACTGGTAAGAGAAGAGGGAGTACCAAGATGATTTATTCAGAGGGAAGGGGTTGGGTGGTGGGGTGGAATAGAGCAGAAAATGAGAAAAATCTTCCTTCTGCTGAAGGCTTTCCAATGACTCTGCTAACAAAGTCGCCCTTGCCTGCTGCACTTAACATACTGCCTTGGAATGCAGAGCAATGGGGAGATGAAAGTCCCAACTCGCAGACAGCAGACTGTTGGCTGCGGGTTTTGATTCTTGGCAGAAAATACATTATCCAGGGAAGGGAAAACATAAAGTGGTATAGGAAAGAGCTGTTCGGCGATAATGGATACAATAGTATCTGAGAGATGCTGCATCTATCTTTTGCTGTGACTTAGTAATTCTTCATGCAAGATGTTTATCACGCGTGGGATGACAAAACGATGATATGAAGTACCAGAATCTCCTAAATCTTCATAGCTTTCAAAAATGAGGATTAAAGAGAATTATAGAGACACTATAGAAGCCATTAAGCAGAATCATCAGATAATTTTTTTTAAAGATTTAGGGAATACATGGGATCAATACAAACATTTAAATGGAAAATGCTAAAACTTCTTATGCTTTTTTTTTCTCTCTAAAAGGTCTTGTCATTGATTGAGACATAGAAGTACCAAGGTTCTTTAAACATCTCTGGAAGAGCCAGATGGTCCATCCTTCATAGGGCCTACTGAGATATGGAATTAATTTTTAATTACTTATTTATAATTTATAATTACAGAGATAGGGCCAGGTCATTGCACTTGAGTAATTTTCTCTGTGGGATTAAGTTGAGCCATTTGGAAGGCATATTGACTCTTTGAATCCCTAGAGTATTAGATGCTTGCATGCGGGGGTACCACATCATCATGACTTAAACTACTAACCATTTTCACATGAAACTTCTTCAGCACACTGTTCTTGGTTTTCTCATTTTTTTATTGTTGTTATTAAAACATCTTAGTATCTAAATCATGCAAAATTGATGGTCAACACATTTTGACCACTAAGAAGGCTGAAAATACTGCCCCAGAAATTCTTCTCCCTCTAATCCCAAACTTTTTCATCTTGCCATATAGACATGGTTTTGTGAACCAAAACAACCAAGTAAACAAATAGCCCAACATATTTTCCTTCAACTGTATTATTTCTTTGTAACTACATAGAGCAGTTTAGGAGATGTTGTTTGACAGATATTCAATATACTGGCAGGCTTGATACCTCTCTTCAACCAGGCAACAAGACATGTAAAACATATAGAAAGTGGGGGGGAAAAAAAAAGGAAAAGAAAAGAAAGAAAGAAAAAGATAAAGAAATGAGTTTAGTGCCAGAAAAGGAAAAACAAAAACAAAAAACTGATATAGAGAGTCTACTTCATCCTTAGCACCTTTATCTTAAAAGCAAGCAGGATTTAATGAACATTTGTAAGAAAATAACAAAAGAGCAAAGAGTAAAGACTTGCCAGTGTATTGGAGCAGATCCTCTTGTGGGACTCTGGGTATTGTTCTGGCTGCCCAGAAAGATTCCAGGACAAAGAAGGAAGACTAGATTACAGGATGACAAATTTCTCAGTACTGCACTAGGTACTCAAGAAAATCTAGTCTAATTTCTTTATTTTGAAGATGAGAAGAATTAAATCCATTGAAGTCTTGTCTTATCTAAATTTATATATCAAGTTAGTGGTAGGCTTGGTCATATGTTGGGTACATATTGAAGATGTGCTGAGTATCATTGCATTTGAGGTGGAGAAGAGGTAGTGGCAAGTTAATTGTCATGAAACTCATTCAGGATCTTGTACTGTTTTCCTAATAAAGGCTGAAAAAACAAAATATTTTTCTTATGCTAGGAAAGGATAAGGAGTGATAATGGTTTCCAACACATGAGACATTCTAGGATGACACTGACCATTTATTATTGGCATACAGGTGCAAACAAGAACAAATGGGTCCATATTACCGCAGAATAGAATTCAGCCAAAAATAAGAAACAACTCTTTGGGTGTCATGGTGATTAAGCATTGAAGTTATAGAGGGAATTTGTGGATAGTATAAGATGAAATATTTATCA
>PVHX01001837.1:0-61356 GCA_004024805.1 Geosciurus inauris
GCAAATCCTATTCCCCAATTGTGACAGACCCAACTGAGGTTTTCAAAATTTACAGTATAGGAGAAATGACTTGATTCAGGTAAGTAAAGTGGCCTGTTGAGGGGGAGTAATCTGCCAAAGGTCATGCAGCCTTTCAGTGTTATAAAGTGAGATCCCAATGTAGGATTCCTGGACTCCATCATCTTCGCTCCTGATTATTCTACACTGCCTTCTCTGCTGACACCAGCCCCACTAGAAGATAGAAGGCTGATCCGGGTGCATAGAGAGGCTCTGGCACCAGAGGTAGGGCTGCTGAGTTCCAGGAGCAGCAGGAATGCAGCCTTCCACTTCCTCAGAGGAGCACTTCCCACTTCTGGGTCATTCCTGTAAGTGCCTGGCTCCAGCTGCAGCTCACAAGGAAGCAGCACTTGGAGAAACATCAGTACCTTCTGGTGTGGGCAGGGTGGTGAAGAATGTTACTGCTTTGCTTACTTAGGGACACAGTGGTGGTGGGGAATCTTCAGACTTAGACAGTACTCAAATAGCTTGTACCCAAAGGCACCTCTGTAACCAAAACCTGGAGCAAGAAGTGAATCACTGAGCCGGGCGTGGTGGCTCACACTTGTAATCCCAGCACTTAGGGAGGCTGAGACAGGAGAATTGTTCAAAGCCAGCCTCAGCAACGGGGAGGTGCTAAGCAACTCAGTGAGACCCTATCTATATAAAACACAAAATAGGGCTGGGGATGTGGCTCAGTGGTTGAGTGCCCCTTAGTTCAATCCCTGATACCAAAAAAAAAAAAAGTGAATCACTGGAAAAACCAACACATACATTAATTAGGTAGAGCCTTCCAAGGACAGCCTGACAATGTTCATTGAGTTACTACCTCAAGTGATAGGAGTTGTCAGTTGGGAAATGCTTAACTTAGATGGATTCTTGTCATTTGGGGATTAATTCACTTCAAGTCATATGGGCACATTGGAAAACACAAAGAGGCAACAGAAGACTTGGATCTTAAGTCTGAATCTCATTGGTACTAGCTGTACCACCTGCACTTCAATGAACCTAAGGCTCTGCAGGGAGCTTGCTGCCTTTAAGGGCCTCCTTGGAATTCTCTACTTGGCCAGGCCTCTGAGTCCCTGCAGGCCTCTTGTCTATTAGGAAACTTGCCTTGACTCTGAGCTTGCCCTGAAAGCTGTATGCAGCCTCTTTGGTGATCCCACACCCCACAGACATCAGCGAGCAGCCCATTCCTCACACCCCTCTTTGTGAAGTTTTTGAGGACAAGATGGCATTTTATTTCTGCACTCTCAATACCTTAGTGTTTAATACTTGTGGACTATAGTAATTAGAGGTTTTTGTTTTTTGTTTTTTTACAAATGGTTATATAAAATATTATTATTATTATTATTGATACTGGGGATTGAACCCAGTGGGCTTAACCACTAAGCCACATCCCCAGCCTTTTATTTTTTGAGACAGGGTCTCATTAAGGTACTCAAGGCCTAAGTTGCTGAGGCTGGCTTTGAACTCACAATCCTCCTGACTCAGCCTCCCAAGCTTACAGGCAAGTGCTGCCATGCCCAGCATAAAACATTATTCTTAAACTATTAATTACTAAATTATTAAAACTATTAAAAAGTCAGTTTCCTTAAAAAAAAAGTCTGTAAAGAATTAGAGGTAACTACCTTTGGCTTAATGCAGGTTTCCCCAAATTATCTGTGTAATTCATTTATGTTAACATTTCATAAACAAATGTTATCAAGCAGAAATAGGACACAAAGTTGCGCACAAAAGTTGGTAAAAGAATTTTATTATGTGGCTTAGGGAGGCCTTTGCATTCTAACAGAAAAGCATGTTTCCACACCTCATTTAACCTAACAAAGTATCTATTTGTGACTTTACTGCATGGCTGCAGCACTATGTTATGAACATCTGAGTTTCACATGTACTTCGGTGCAATTATACAGTAGACACATCTTCTTCCAGGAAATAAAAATATTCTCAGTCTAAACTCAAAAGGGAACAAAGATATTAAAAATGAACAATTTAAAGTTTCTGCACCACTTCATAAAAGACTGCAATAAAAATCAAAACAGTATGCTGCTTAACATACAAAGAAGAGACATCTGCCACAGTCCAGTCAAACCTCTGTAGGAATGATTTAGCATCTGGGTTTATGTTTACTGCACTTTCACATATGACAGGTGGAGCTGTACCACAAGGAAGAATACTCTTATTTGCACAAGAGGTTCAAATATTGGACTCCAGCACAGGAAATGTCTCTTGGGGCTTAGTAATATACAAACAGATAGAAAAAAATTGCCTTAAGAAAATTTCACAATTGTTTGACCAAACATCTGAAACGTTTTTATCACAGCTTTCATATTTAAAAAAAAGTCTCCTCCAGAGATGAAGCTCCTTTATGAGACAAAACCTAGTCACTATCATCTGACCCATGTTCTGAGCCTCGATCCGAGGCCTCGTTATTGGATCCCTCTGGCTCCGATTCATTGGCAGAGCCCTGGCCAGAACCCTCGTTATCAGACCCGCGCTCCGACTCGCGTTCCGACTCGCGTTCCGACTCGGCACTTGGAGAGGCCGGGCGGGAGTCGTCGTTCTCTGAGCCTGCCGAGGGGCTTCTCCCGGACTGCACGGACTCATCCTCGGACTGTTCTGAGCCTGAAGGCCTTCTCTTTCTGGATGGCTGGTCGCTGTCGGAATCCTCATCTGACTGCTGTCTTCTGGGCCTGCGGGGACTGCCTGCCTCACTGCCAGACTTGTTCTGGTTCTCATCAGAGTCGCTCTCTGAGGAGGCGTGCCTCTTTGGCCGTTCATCCTCATCAGAGTCGCTGTTGCTGTTGCTGTTCCTGGGATGTCTGAAGGAGAAAAATGCAAGTTAGATACTGAAGGCTCTGGCCACCTCGGGCTCTGATGATTGGAGGATGCATTTTTAAAAAATAAGGACACTTAAGTTTGTATTTTTTTTTTTTGTACCAGGGATTGAATTCAGGGGTACTTGCTCACTGAGCCACATCCCCAGCCCTATTTTGTGTTTTATGTAGAGACAGGGTCTCACTGAGTTGCTTAGCACCCCACCATTGCTGAGGCTGGCTGTGAACTCGCAATTCTCCTGTCTCAGCCTCCCAAAATGCTGGGATTACAGGCGTGTGCCACCGCGCCTGGCTTCATGTTTATCATTGCTAGGTACTTCAGCTACACGTCAGTATACAGGGTGACTCTCACTGGCTCATGGCAGGTACTTTTTGTGACAATCTCCCAATTTTATATACCAAGGAAAAGGAAGGGATTTATTTGTAATCTTATAAATAAATTAATAGCCACCAAGGTAAAACCAGTATCTCAAATGGCTGCTAAGATTCTCCAGTCTCAAGCTAAGAGTGAAGTCACTATTTTTTTCTGTCCTGGGATTTCTATCCTAGATCCCCTGAACCGTGATGAGACTTACTCAAGACAGGAAGCTGGACTAAGCAGGTCCTTCAGCTCATGTACCTTTGCTCCCAAGCTCCCCCACTTCCCCCCACCATCAGCTGATACTTGAAAGGGAAAAGGAATTGGGAGTCTTGGCTTCCTGGAATCATGGAGGCAGCTGCTGTGGAAGACACACACTTCTCCAGCATTTTCAGTCCCACAAAGTTCAGTCTAAAAAGGTCAAATATACTATTCTCTTCAGAAACTAATACATCCTACAGAGGACAAAAAGGCTCTTTGCACCTAAATCTGAAAGAGGAAACTAGACACGCATTATATAACCCAGGTCATTCTGAGAAAACATGAAGAATGACTGAAAGGGGGATGCTGTACACTCATTCTGTATATTAAAGTTCACAGGTCCTGGGGCTGGGGCTGTAGCCTAGTGGCACAGTGCTTGCCTAGGACATGTGAGGCACTGGGTTGATCCTTAGCACCACATAACAATAAACAAATAAAACAAATGCATACTCTCCACCTACAACTACAAAAAAAAAAAAGTTCATAGGTCCTCTATGATCTATTTCACTTCATTCCATTTGACGAAATACACAAACATATTTGATGATAGGATGACGTTTAACTGACTCAAGTGCCTCAAATAAACTTGGCCTTGACCCCGGGCACAGGCCTGGCAACAGCTCAGCCTCACACTGGACTGACCTTTCTACCTTCACATTTTAACAGACTCATTCTTTGAAAACTACACATTTCATTCCATTGATCATGCATGCAGCAGACCAGGGTGACACTGTGGGGGAAAGGGCAAAGCAGTGTGTTAGGGAAAGCAATCCAAATTTGTTCAGCTAGTGTCTTGAGAGCAGAAGAGAATTGCACATCCTTACAGATGGATTTCTACACATTTCTACCCTACAAGGCCAGTCCCTCAGCAGTACCCTTATTCCCCTCAACATGTTAACTTCTCACTCCTGCCTCACCTCTAAGTCTCAACTCAAACATCCTTTCTGTTATAAAAAATATCTCTTAACAACTTTCATCATCAAGTCCAGATTAGGTATGGTCCCTAGAGCAATAAATATAAAACTTAAGAGATAATACTCATCCCAAAACAATGTAGTTTTGGTGTATTTCTTATTCTCCACTGCTTCTTAAGAAAAAATCTCTTGGGGAACTTATGGGTCTATGTCTTTTTCTCTGTATCTCTGGCATTTAACACACTGCATCTCAGAGGATGGATATCCAAATGTCAAAATGAATAAATGAAACAATAGCCACAGAGGAACATGGTATAGTGCAGTATTAAGAGTCCTAGTGCAGGAGTCAGATGTGGGGAGTTGGGGAGGCTAAACCTGAGGGAAAAGTTTAGGACAAATAAAATCAAGTACTGCTTCACCAGATGGGCTGTGAGGTAAAGTCCTGTTTAAGCACCCTAAAGTAAGCCCTCCAAAGACTAGAGTTGAATCACCACTGCCTAGAGCAAGGGAGGAAATGAACAACCACAAAGCTCCCTACCTCCACATGGCCAGGACTAGGCTATTCCTACTACATTCAGTCAGTCAATGGCAGGGCAGCAAAATCAAAGTTCATTTAGCAGCATGTCACCTAGGAAATCTCAGCTAATATCCAGGAAGAAATAAGATTTCAAAGATTTCTTCTAAGAGGGAGAAACATGTAGTAGGATAAAATAAAGGTTGGAATAAGACATCTGCTAAGGTTTCTTCTAGTCATAAGATCCTAAGAAGCTGGAGAGAAAAGATATTTTGGCACAGTGACCACTCCTAGTTATCTCTTTCCTCCAATTTTTCAAAAGTCTGTTTTCCATCATATTAAAAAAAGAAAAAGAAAAGTCTATTTTTCCTAGTCCAGACAGGGTGCTTAACAACCATTTTTGGTTTACCCACATCAGTAGAAAACTTTACCAAGGGAAAGATTCTTACCCCTCATCAGCAATTTTCAGTTTATCCTCATCTGAAGAATCATCACTTGATGATATTATGGCTTTGGATTTTATTTTCCCCTTCATTGAAGGAGGCAGACGTTCTGGCTTGGGCTAAAGAAAGAATGTCAAACATAATAAATTAGTCAAGACTCTTACATTAATTAGGACATCTTATTAAATTGGGTTTGCAAAACAATGATATAATCACAAAGCCACCAAAAAACTTTGAAAACAAACATTTGTGCTTGAAGAAGCAGCAGGGAAAGAATAATTCCAGTGTACTGTAATCTTTTATGTCTATCAGGGGACAGAAATTTAAAAAAAAAAAAAAAAAAGATTATAAACTTACAGTCTTCTTCTTTTCTGCTCTTGGTTGACGGCGCTTCTTTGGTCTGGGCCCATTTTCTGTTTCATCATCATCTGAGCCCTCTTCTCCCTTCGGAGGTCTTAAACAGCGAACATCAAGAGCTTGTCAAGATGCACACATGCCTATGAAAGCTAAGACTACTTGACTGTAAAGTATCACCCTCTGGATGGGTGCTGACCTTAGCCATACTGTATACTTAAGGGCAGAGGCCACAACTTACTCTTGTTGCACCTGTTTCAATCTGCAAAATCCCCTTACTTAAACAATGTCTGGGATAGTCACTGTTGAGCTCCACTCATTAATCTTCATTTAAATCCTGGCGTTGGTGGAGTGACTAGAGAATGTGAGAAAACATCCAGGCCCCAGACCTCCACATCTTCCTGCTCCTTTTTCCCTCCCAACTACTGATTCCAGGCCTGCTACTAATGTCCTTATCACAGTTCTAATTACACAGGTCTGTGTCTCAATGAATTCACCTGGTTCTTGCCCAAGTATAGTCAGCTAAGGGCCAGGAAGGGCATGTGTAGGTAATACAGCTGAGTGAGGGTTCCTGGATAGGGAACAGTACTGCTCAGAGGGCACCCTTGATCTTACAGCAGATGATACTGGGTAGTTTAAAGGGCACTTTCATACATGTTCACATTTTGTGCATTGAGCAAAACCATGAGGTGGGCATCACTGCTCCTGTTTTACAGACATGAAACAGATTCAACTGACTTGCCAAGATTATCATGCATGAGCATAGACATAATCCACATCTTCTCCTTCTATATCACATATCTTTTCTAATAAGTATTGTAATTTTAAAATCACAAAAATGGTGATGACTAATTTGTAGCTCAGAAAGATGGAATGGAAATTAAGCACTCAGGGGATTTTGTAATGGGGTCTGTCTTAGGATTAAAGTTGAAATTGGGGCACAAAAGGTTTCACTGTTAGGGAAGATGAAGTGGTTCATAAATTCTGCATATATTCAGAAGATGAAAGGTCTTCTGCCACTTTTATAAGGTTATTTAAAATACTAATGATGAGAGTACCTTCTCCTCTTTTTCTTTTTCCTCTCACCGCCCTCCTCCTCTTCTCCTTCTTGTTCACTACCACTGCCCTTTCTTCTCTTCTTCTTTTTGGATATAGGTAGGTCATCATCAGTATCATCATTGACAAATTCATCAAACTCTCCTCCTTTCTTGGAACGCTAAAATCCAAACAAGAAGACAATCCATTCTTTCAGGCTACTGTAGTGTGGTTACAGGTTAAGAATAAGCCACACAATATTCTTTTTTTGGGGAGTGTGGGGGGCACCAGGGATTCAACTCAGGGGCACTTGATCATTGAGCCACATCCCCAGCCTATTTTATATTTTATTTAGAGACAGGGTCTCAGTGAGTTGCTTAGGGGCTCATTAAGTTGCTGAGGCTGGTTTTGAACTGGTGATCCTCTGGCCTCAGCCTCCCAAGCTGCTGGAATTATAGGTGTGTGCCACCACACCCAGCTGCCATATAATATTTTTCGCTATCATTTGGCAAATGAAGACTCTCTTACTAAGCTACATGAAAGAAAGGCTGGACCAGGCCCATTTTTGAAAGACTTGACATGGAAGAATGTTTCAACTTTTAAAAGGTTGCAAAACCCATCAACTCAAGAGGTCACTACAAGGTAAAAGGCACTTAGCTAACCCTGGAATGCATTTCTAAATACAAATATTCAACTTATGATGGAATTATGTCCTGACATATGCACTGTAAGTTAAAAATGCATTTAATACACTTAACCCACTGAATATCACTGCCTAGAAACACAACACGCTATAGTTTACCCTCATTATCACGTGGCTGACAGGGAGCTGTTTTACTACCACTGCTTTGCATCGTGACAGAGTATCGTACTGCATATCCCTACCCAGGAAAAAGATTAAAATTAAAAATTAAAAGAACAGTTTTTTCTGAATGCTATCATTTTTACACCACTATGAATTCAAAATTGTGAGCTGAACCATCGTTAAGTCAGGGACCATCGTGGTTGGCCATGTGGCTGAATGGTAGAGCACTGGCATAGCATGTGTGAGGCCCTGGGTTCAACGCCCAGCACTACAAAAGGGAAAAAAAAAAAAAAAAAGGAATAAGTCTATATTAAATGCCATTTAAAAAATTCTGTGTTGTAAGACTCTCTAAGTAAAGGAAACAATTAAGGCTAAGACCCAAGAACAGAGTAAATTTAACCAATTGTCTTCATTTCTGAAAGCCAAAAGACAGACTGATGTCATCAGTAACGGCAGGAACCCTGTCTTACCCGTCCACCGCCTCCACCTCTTTTCTTCTCTTTTGTTGCTTCAGTCTCACCAGTAAACATAAGAATATTTTTGGTCTTCTCCACATACTGGGCCCGCTGTTCCAAAAGTTTCTTTTGCTCTTCCTTTTCTCTGAGACGTTTCTCTTCCTATGAGGGAAAAAAAAAAGTAGGAAAAAACAAAACAAAACAACCAAAAAGCTCATGGTTATAATCCTAAGCAGAGGACTTTTTTTTAAACCAAGTGTATACATACATACAATTTTTAAATTCTAGTATAACTGAACAATAGATACCTGTTCTTTAAGAAGTTTCTGCCTTAGTAGCTCCTTTTCTTGCTCTTGCTTGGCCCGCAACTCCCGTTCCTCTTCATCCTGTTTGCGTGCCCGGGCTACATGGTACTGGGCCTGACTCAGTAAATCAGAACATTGCCTAGAACGTTCAGATTTAGAGAAACATGAACACTATATAGATTGCTCAAAACTTTGAGCATCTGTTTTCCTTACATGCATTTAAAAAATTTTGAAGCAGAAAAATTGGCTGATATCTATATGAAGTTTTAATTAGTAAAATTAACTTAGTTTATCATAAGTCAATACTGTCAACTATGTTGGCAAAGCACAGCTATAATGATTTCTAACATTAATTTCACATATGACTCAAAAGACAGGAATCGTATCTTGATTCTAGTGACTGAGAAATAGTGAAATAGCATTTTTCTTCACAACTCAAGTACTTGTACTAAATCATTTTGCCAAATTTCCTGAAAGGAAAAAGCCTTAGTACAGGTTAGGGAATCCCCATGAAGAGTGTGAGAGACTAACCTTTGGAAGGTCGGGAACCCTGTTCACTACTGTGACACTCTCTCAGTCCACATAAATATCATTAAAATAGGTGACTGCTCTATGTCTTCCAAAAACAGTAACATTACCTGGCTTCTGTAGCAGCAAGGGCCAAATCAAATCTCATTTTATCTCCCACTTTACTTAAGTAACTGAAGTATCTAAATGGAATGATAAAATAAAATAATTTGCTTTAAAAAAAGATTCTAAGGAAACAGGATGCGTTAGATTTTTATAATATATTCTATAGAAACAGTCTGAGAAAAGGTTTACATATTTCCCAACTTATGTGAAATTATTTAATGTATAAAGGTCTACCATTTCAATAAGAAAATCATATACCTAACTCATTTTTAAAAAGCTTATTAATACACCATTCAGTATGTTTAATAAAACATAAGTTCATCTAAAAAATCAAAGATATATTTAATATTATCAGAAAATTCAGAAATATACAAAAAAATCATGCAATGAATGTTTAATACACACTAAGTTTACTAAATATGTCATATGGACGTAAGAGGACGTAGGACATGAAAGCACCTATAATTTATCAGATTGGGCAAGAAATGTTAAATAAAAATGTATATACAGTTGGCTGGGTATGGCACACCTGTAATCCCAGCAACCTGGGAGGTTGAGGCAGGAGGATCACAAGTTTGAGACCAGCATCAGCAACTTAAAATAAAAGGACTGGGGATGTAGTTCAATCACTAGTACCAAAACAAAACAAAACAAAAAAACAATGTATACACAATTGGGAGAAAACCTGAAGGAATGTCTGGTTTTAATTTCATCACACATGAATTACAAAATAAATAATATAAGGTTAAACAAATTTTTAGATGAAGTGAATAAATCTATTAAGCAATATTTAAGAGATACGATCTTAATTCAATCTCAACAAAGATAAACATCACCCTAAAAAGACACACTGTTGTAAAAAATAAAAACCAACATAAGTGGAGTCTAAAAATTTCGTGTTTAAAATGCTGGATCACATTATTGTCAGATTAATGAGAAATCTAGGACAAGTGTGCAAAGCTAACCCTCAGCTCTGGGGGGTCAGGCTAGCTACATGATATAAATCTGGCAGGATAAGGGCTATGGTTTGGTGCCCCCTGGTGGTAACTATCTGCTTTGTTTTTAATATTGGTTGAATGATTCTGATGGATGTTTTGGGGGGTGGGGGGTGCCAGGGATTGAACTTAGGGGTACTCAACCACTGAGCCACATCTCCAGCCCTATTTTTGTGTTTTACTTAGAGACAGGGTCTCACTGAGTTGCTTAGCGCCTCGCCATTGTTGAGGCTGGCTTTGAACTCGTGATTCTCCTGTCTTAGCCTCTCAAATGCTGGGATTACAGGCGTGCACCACTGTGCCCGGCTCAAATAGTGGTTTTTGTTTTGTTTTGTTTTGTGGTACCAGTAACAAAACCCAAGGTATCACACAGTGTTCTACTAGTGAGCTACATCCCCAGCCTTTTTTCATTTTTATTTTGATAAAGATTCTCAAGAAACTGTCCAGGATGACCTCAAACTTGCAATCCTCCTACCTTGGTCTCTGAGTAGATGTTAATTATAGGCATGTGCCACTGCACCTAGCGAGACAAACAGTTTTGAAGAAACAAATCATTTCAAAGGTGGTTTCTATAAAATCTTTACCGATGTGCAAGCTCCAGTTCTTTCACAGCATTAAGTACTTCCTTCAGATTACTTTTTTCATCTTTCAGGACAGAGGTAGCTAATCTTTGCAACACCAAGGCCACATTAAACATAAGAACTGTATCACTGGGTGCTACATGTCTAGCCTGTTAACAAAAAACAAAATAAAATAAAGAAACAAGGCAGATATCTCATATGATCTAATGACACGAAGGATTTTAGTCAAATAAGTGTGCTAGTACATTTACACACACAAAAAATACAATGCAGCACAGGAATGGACAGGAGTAACAATGAATTCTCCCTATTACCTTCAGCAAAGTCTGTTTGCACTCCTGTAACTTGCCACACTTGAAGAGGGCCCGGGCCAAGTAGAGCACAACTTCAGTATTTTGATGTTTGTAAAACTTTCTAAGGCAGTTTTCATACTTAAAAAAAAAAAAAAAAGGAAAGAAAAAAATTTAAAAAGCATAAGAGATTAAGTGATATTTTCATTTTGTAGCAGAATTTTAAAACTCTGTGAAAAGGTATTCTACTCTGGTTAATTTCAGAGAATAATTTGGGAAATGATATATTTTTTACATTCATCAGGATAAATTTTCACAACATAAAAATCTCATGCTAGAAAAACAAACCTATCAACTTCTTTACTTCCCTCCTCCCTTTTGCTTCTTCCCTTCCTCCCTCCCTCTGTTCCCTTCCTCTTCTTTTTTGTTTTTTCCAGTGTAAGGGGTGGAATTCACGGCTCACATATGCTAAGCAAGCACTCTACCACTGAACCACATCCCCAGCCCTGGAAATTTTTTCATATCCTTAGCAATACTACCTAGAATCTATTCATTGGCCACTTACATTAGAAGTCATATACCTGGATCCTTTCAGTTATAGTCTCTAGCACCTTTCTTTAGGATTTGTGGAACCTACCCGAAAGGAGCATAAGAAGTCTTACAGTTCTGTTTTGTTAATTTGTTGGTAAAACCAATACAACAATACCAGTGTTCATTGTGACATGAACATGGCACTTTCTGACCTGGAATACATCTTGTCAAAGGTAAATGACAAGATGATTTCAAGAAAAATGGTAAGAGAGTCCCCCGACCCCACTCTCCCTAGTGATTTACTTGTGTTTATAAAAGGCAATATTATCATTTTGAGATAGGAAAGTCTATATATAAATAAATGAATAAATAAAGTAGGTCATTTAACCTTTTTGAAACTCAGTTCAGCTTTAGCAACTGAAAAAAAATTAAATCCTACTTTTCCTGGATACTTAATAGTATGCTAGGTATGTTAGTGCCAAGTACTGAATCCTTACAAAATTCTATGTGGTTAAGGTACAATTATCTCCCTTTCATAGATAGGGAAACTGGGTCAAAAAAGATGTTCTTTGCCCAAGGCATGTAATTAGTGGCAGAACCAGAACTCACATCTATCAGGACACCAAAGTTTGGCCTTATCATTATATAATTATAAGCCTCTGAATAGACACAGTATCAGAAGAGAAGGCATGCAGCACCATAAGAGGGCCAGAAATGGTTAAGGAATTTTGTTTATCAATGAATGTGACATAAAGATATCTTGAAAGACAAGATATTACCATCTGAACAGCGCTGATATACTGCTTTTGCTCCACATAGATGTGTGCTAAGTTCAACCACACATCACTGATATCTGCTGTTGCTTCTCTTACTTGGGCAAATACATCACGAGCTTCACGGAAATATCCTTTGTGGGCCAAAACAGCTCCTAAAGTTATAAAAAGGCTCACATTTAAAAATTTCCTAACCATAGCCAGAAAAACAACTAAAAGCACAATTTTAAAACAACTACATTGATATATTTACAGAGAAAAACCAGATTTATAAACATGCCTCTAAAAGTATTCACTTCACAAACCATTATGGATACCCAAGTCTTTTAACTACCTATGCCATTAGCAGCATACAGATTCTTTGCATCGTTTCTGAGAACTTGCTTGTAGATGGCCAGAGCACGATCTTGATGCCGCTTTTCCTATAAGAGAAAACAAGCGTTATTATTTAAAAAAAAAAATTTTAAACAATGCAGAGTCTCAGTTTTGCTTAAAAAGATAAAAGAGATTACCTTTTCTCGGTCTCGGGTGGGCTGATGCAAAGTTTGGAGCCACACATTGCCAAGGGCTAGCATAGAGTAAGTGTCACTCTGTGTGGAGGGTTGTTTTAATATCCTCTCAAATTTTTTCTGGCCTGGACCCCATTCTTGTTTCGCCAAATGAAGATTACCAATCAAAGACCAAGCGTCTGGATGATCCTGAAACACACATGTAAAAGAAGCAAAATCAGTAACTTAATGAGCAAGATCAACCATCTTTCCATGATAGCTGACAAATAAAAAGGTCTATAAGATGTGTTATAACAGTGGTTTTCAAATAGAGTTGAGACTCATTAGTGAGTTGCAAAATCAGTTTAATGTATAGTTATCAGTATACAAAGTATAACAGAATGGAATGAAGTAAAAATATCACTATTCTGCCCATTGGTGGGAACAAATGATGATTTGCAAAACTTTCAGTTGTTTATGTACACATACATGTGTACTAGACAGTAATGTGAAATCTTTTTCTGACTGTGGGCTACAACCAAAAAGTTTAGATGACCTCTGTGATTCCATTTAAAATGCTAAAATACTATAAACTTTTTTCATAAGGTATAACTAAATCCCATGGGAAGAAAGTAAAAAAGGATAAGACACCTGAGCCAGGTAATACGTTGATGAATAGGTGAAAGGATAGGATAGGAAATAGAAGAAGGAAAAAGGAGAGATATAGAAGAGATTTATATAAACAACATGGTCCTTATTATTACATGATTAATCATGAAACCTACTATACTCTTCAGTATCTTTAATAAATAAGTGGGAAAAAAAAAGACCAACCAAAAAAACAGATGGATGCCAAGGTTACTAGAAACATGAGTCATTAAAAGGAAAAACTGAAGCTGGGCGCAGTGGTGCAAGCCTGTAATCCCAACACCTAGGGAGGCTGAGACAAGAGAATCACGAGTTCAAAGCCAGTCTCAGCAACGGCGAAGTGCTAAGCAACCCAGTGAGACCCTGTCTCTACATAAAACACAAAATAGGGCTGGGGATGTGGCTCAGTGGTCGAGTGCCCCTGAGTTCAATCCCCAGTACCAAAAAAAAAAAGGAAAAGCTGAGAAAGGCAGAGTAGCACATGCCTGTAATTCCAGCTATTTGGGAGAGGCTGAGGCAGAAGGAATGCAAGTTTGAAGTCAGCCTGGGCAATTCAGCAAGACCTTGTCTCAAAAATAAAAAATAAGAAGGGCTGAGGAAGTAGCTCAGTGGTAGAATGCTTGCCTAGCATGCACAAGATGCTCAGTTCAATCCCTAGTACAGAGAAGAAAAGGAGGAGAGAGAAAGCAAGGGAGGAAAAGAAAGAAAAGAGGGATAAAAAGTGAAAATAATTATTTCTCAATAGTCAGTATTACCAACCTGATTAATCTGAAGAGCTTCCTTAAACCAGTCTGAAGCCTCATAAAAGTTTCCTTTATCTCTAGCCATGGCTCCTAGACGCAAATAGCCTGGAAACCATACATTTGAAAGTTTTTATGTTCAAAATATTAGCCATAAATTATCATAACTTTAAAGTCATACTTATGAAAAAATTATGTTTGTTAACACCCATATAAGGAATAGAAAGTCTCACAGGTGAAGAAACATCAAATATCAATCTAATGAGTTAGATTAATTCTGGAATCAAGTCTCATGTTTGAAATCTAAGATTCATCTCTTCCAGTCCATTCCAAATGCTAGCTGCCCGCTGCAAGTCCTTACCTCAAGCCAAGTTATTTTAAAAGTTCTGTTTGCAATTTCTCTCTAATGTACACTACTAACAATGACTTTTTCTTAAAAAGCTACTTCTCATATGAAAAATAGTGAAAGCATGAGCTACTAGGGACCATCAGTTAGAAGACTTGAGTTCTAACAATGGCTCTTCCACTTAAAAATGTAGCCACACAAATTTAAGTTGTTTTCTCTAGAAGATCTCTCCTCAAGAAACTAATAATGGGGTGGGCGCAATGGCACATGTCTGTAATCCCAGTGGCTCAGGAGGCTGAGGCAGGAAGATTGTGAGTTCAAAACCAGCCTCAGCAATTTAGCGAAGCCCTAAGCAACTCGTGAGACCCTGTCTCTAATAAAATATAAAAAAGGGCTGGGGATGTGGCTTAGTGGGTAAGCGCCTCTGAGTTCAATCCCTAGTACCAAAAAAGAAACCAATAATGGCTATTGCCCATCAAATCAATTTAAATCCAATCTGTCATTCAACTTATTTATTCTAAATCACTTTTGCATCCATGATGGCACGACAGATGCCAAAAAAAGCTTCCAATGTAACTAGAATCAAAACATGATGTTTTAGGTTTTTTAAAATAAAGTACAGAAGTCCTCATTATCCTTGAATGATTCATTCCAAGACCCCAGGTAAATGCCAGAAACTGCAGATAGTACCGAACTCTATAATTACTGTTTTTTTCTGATATGTATATACAAAATTTATCTGACAAATTTTAACTTATAAATTAAGATAGTAAAAGATAAACAGTAGAACAATTACAATATACTGTAATAGAAGTTATATGAATATGGTCTTTCTCTAAGAATCTCTTACTGTATCATAGATCTTAGTTAACCTCAGCATACAATTTATTTATTTTTTCTTCCTTATTAACTGAGATGGCTACTAAGTCACTAACAGATGGGTAGCATGTATAGCACTGATACACTGGACAAAGGGATGATTCACATTCTAGGCTAGATGGATTAGGATAGGATGAGATTTCATCACACTACTTAGAATGGTATACAATTTAAAACTTATAAATTGTTTATTTCTGGAATTTTCTGTTTAACATTTCAGGACAATAGTTGACTGTGGGCAAATAAAACTGAGGAGAGTGAAACCACGGCTAAGGAGGGATTACTGTATGGTATGTAAATTATTTTTAATTATACACTTTGCATATTTTACAATGTCTAAGTTGTAAAATCTCAAACTAGGACATTTGAGTAATAATTGTTTCAAGGAAAACCGCTTCTCTTACTATTATAAACACTGTGAAAATTTTGATATGAAATCAAAGAAGGGCAGCTACAAAAGTAAATCCACTATCAAAATATGACAACAAGCCGGGCGCAGTGGCTCAAGCCTGTAATCCCAGCACTTAGGGAGGCTGAGACAGGAGAATCGCGAGTTCAAAGCCACCCTCAGCAATGGCGAGGCGCTAAGCAACTCAGTGAGACCCTGTCTCTACATAAAACACAAAATAGGGCTGGGGATGTGGCTCAGTGTTTGAGTGCCCCTGAGTTCAATCCCCAGTACCCCCCCCAAAAAATATGCCAACGAGTTGCAAAAAGCTTAACAAAGGTAGCAGACCCACTGAACTGGGTCTGCTGATAGCCTAATCATTGAATGTAGTTCAAGTGATTTTCATTGTTTCTTTTATTTTCTAGCATAAATGTAAGTGAAGCTATACTTTTTTTTAAGGCCACAGATCTGCCATGAACAAAAGGGGACATAAAAACCTTCAGAACATACTACTGTTTCTAATACTTTTTTCCCAATTAAATTTTTGCTGCTATTGTGGAAATTTTATTACATAAGCAAAGTTTAGAATTCTTACAGTCAACATAATTAGGATGTTCTCGTAAGATGTTTTTATATAGTTTTTCTGCTTCATGGAATTCACACATCGCCTCATACAGCCTGGCTAAATTGTACGATGTGGTAACAGAAATGGCATTATAATAATGTTCATCATGCTCAGCTTCTGCCTTTGCACGATCCAATGATGCCAAAAAATATTTCTGTGAGGAAGAAAAATTACACTGTTAAGATGTGATACATCTAAAAAGTATGCATTCAATTTGATCAAGTATAAAAGAAAAGATTTCAATTTTCCTACCTTTGCCTCTCCTAGGTTTCCAAGTCTAAAATGGAGGGCACCAACATTATTCAGAATCTCAGGGGGGACATCAGCCTGCACTTTCTCCTGAAGGATTCGGGTTGCTGTTCCATAGGCTGAAAGGGCACCCTGTATTTTGTCAGTGGAAGAAATAAGGTACGTGTGCAAATCAGAGGGAAAGAGTATACACCACACTTACAAAAAACACATTATATATGAGATGAAAAGCATGACTACAATACCTGTATATCAGTCTGTTCTAAGATTTGTGCCAATTCAATCCACGCTTCAACATCATCGGGATATTGTTCGGTAACCTTCTTCAAATGGCCCTGGGATAAAGGAGATCATCATATTAATGCTGTACAAATAAAAAATGGTGGCTAATTTAACCTATTTAAGTCAATTTTTTTTTTATCTCAAGCAGAACAAGCTCATTTAACAAAACAGCTTCTACTATAGCTCTACTAGCAATAGCAAGAAATGAGCCAGGCACAATGGCACATGCCTGTAATCCGAGTGGCGCAGGAGAATGAGGCAGGAGGGTTGTGAGTTCAAAGCCAGCCTCAGCAACTTAGCAAAGCCCTAAGCAACTCTCTACATAAAACATAAAAAAGGGCTGGGGATGTGGCTCAGTGATTAAGCACCCCTGGGTTCAATTCCCAATGCCAAACAAAACAAAACAAGAGATAAGGACTCTCAAGATTTTTCAAAATTTACCTTGGCAATATCTCGTTTTTCTTGATCTTCTGAGGCAGCATAGAGAGAACCAAGAATTTTCATAGTTTCATAATTATTAGGATAAGCTTTCAAAACTTTCTCAAAGCATTGAGATGCATTTTCTTTGTCACCTCGATAAATATACATTTGTCCCAAGCCAAAAAATGGCAGCACAAAAGAGGATGAGGCAAACTGTGTGGCTTGATAGTAGTATTGAAAAGCCTGATCATAATCTTCCTAAAAACAAACAAACAAGGCCAAAAATATGTACCAAAAAAGGGTTAAAAAGAGCCGAAGAACTATAAATGAAAGGACTAGATATTTAGAGATGTTATAAAATTATATTACCTGAACGTGGAATGATCTGGCCAGCTGATAGCAACTTTCTGCTTGCATAGCCTCCACTTCTGTATTATGGAATGCGTGGAGAGCCAGGTGCTGTACTTTACTATAATCCTGAATAACAGAGATGAGAAAACCTTGATGTCTTAAGATTAGCTTGGATTAGCTAATCTTAAGTAGTAAGATTAGCTAAATAAATAGTAATACTTCATTTACCATTCCCATCTTCTCCCTAAATAGTTGTCCATTAGTACTATAACCATCATAGCCTAAAGCTTAATCAATAATTCATATGAAAGTACACTATGCTTCTACAGCCAGAGTAAAGAACTGTGGTTAGTAGCTATGTAGACTTAGGCTATTAACTATGCCTCAATTTGCTCATCTACAAAATGCGGAGATAACTTCAGAGAATTGTTATGAAGATTACAGAATACTTGGAATGCATTTTTAAAAGTGCTTAGGATTTAGTAAGCATTGAATGCATATTAATAACGATAACAACAACATAGTAGCTCTTACCAGTAAGACTTAATACATTTTTGTGTGCTTTTATCTAAATTGCTATTTAACTAGTTTAAAGTTTGTAGTATAATTTAGTACTTGGTTCCAATATGGTAGGTTAAATTTTCATATTCATTTTATAAAACTGTCAAAAAAATCTTGGTTATATATTTTAAGATACCTAAAATATCACTGCTTCTGCAGAACTTTCAAAATGTATCACGATCAACATGCAAACACAAAAATGTCAATGACTCCTTGTTATCTACATTTGTACATCCAAATTCTACTACACAAATGCCCCACTCTCTGGATCCAATGCATTGCCAGTCAAAGGCCCACCCTATGCTATGATCTCACTGAACTAAGCCCCTAACACTATTTCAAAGAATTGTATCTTTCCCTTTTCAACTGCTTAGTGCTCACCTCCTAAAAGCCTAGTTTGAGAGCTCTTCCGTTGTGGTGAAAACTCTTCTTAATCATTTGATCACTTCCTCATTTTTCTACCATAAGTGGGCAGAGACCTTTATTTTTACATTTACATTTGCTTACTCAACTATGTTTTCTATGAAACTTAACTCCTTGAGTGCAGAAACCATGTCTTACTCATCTCCACATTCATGTCACAGTGCTACACACAGTATAAATGTCAATAAATATTAAGTGAATGAATGAATGAACAAATATACCCAACTCCAAGCAACTAATATAAAGTAATTCAGAAAAAACTCACATTTTCAAATTTCTTCCTAAGTTAAAAATAAAAAAGGAATCAACTACATTCAGGAAAACAAAAATCATGATTTAAATATAAATGATTCCTCTTACCTTTTTGAAGAAAAAGTGATTTGCCAAGTGGTTCAATACCATAGGGTTGCTGGGATCAATAGTATAGGCCCTGGAAAGAAGTTGGACACCATTTTTGATGGAATCAGCCTAAAAGAAAACATTGCAATAGAGTGGAGTGAAAACACTACTTACTTAGCACTTCTCCAAAATTTTCTTTATACTCTCAAGAAAATAAGGTTGTATAATCCTAAGTTCAGACACCAAGATACAATTCTTACTATAGTTAGTCTTCACCAAGGATGACAAATTTCAAGTAAATCACTAAATTGTTAGAATTTAGTTTTTTGGGTCTTTTAAAATATTTTTTAGTTGTAGGTGGACACAATATCTTTACTGATTTATTTTTATGTGGTGCTGAGGATCAAACCCAGTGCCTCACGCATGTGAGGCAAACGCTCTACCACTGAGCCACAATCCCAGCCCGAATTTAGTTTTCTTAACAAAACATAAATTATAAGCCAGATGTGGTGATAAACACCTATAATCCCAGCTATGTGAGAGGCTAAAGCAGGAAAACTGTAAAGTCAAAGCTAGCCTGAGCAACTTAGCAAGACCTTGTCTCAAAAATAAAAAAATAAAAAGACTGGGGATATAGCTTAGTTTTAGAACAATCCAATCCCTAATAAAAATCAAACAAACCAACTAACCTTAATTATAGAAGCACATTCACTATAAAGAATTCTCTATTCTCTGACATTGGGTTCATATAAGAAATATATTTGCAGCTGGGTGCAGTGGCGCATGCCTGTAATCCCAGCACTTTGGAGGCTGAGATAAGAGTATTGCGAGTTCAAAGCCAGCCTCAGCTAAGCAACTCAGTGAGACCCTATCTCTAAATAAAACACAAAGAAATAGGGCTGGAAATGTGGCTCAGTGGTCAAGTACTCCTGAGTTCAATCCCCAATACCAAAAAAAAAAAAAAAAGAGAGAAATATATTTGCTATTATAGTCTTAGACAGTTTATACTGACCCCAAGGGCAAATATTAGAAAATATTCCTCAAACCTATTTTTCAATAGTTTTAATGAGCTTTATTGAACTATACACTTTATATGGTATGTTGAGAGACAGCAAATTATACCATTTTGCCATTGTAACAAGAAATATCAGCCTCTTATGAATTTTAAATATCTATGTTGCGTTTGCAATGAAATTCCCCTTTCAATCCTCAATATTCCACCTTCCAGGGGGTTGTCTCACTTTTTCCTCTTTTTATTCTCCTCTTCAGTTCTTGAGATTTTTTTTTTTTTTTTTTGATACCGAGAATTGAACTCAGGGGTACTTGACCACTGAGCCACACCCTCAGCCCTATTTTGTATTTTATGTAGACAGGGTCTCACTGAGTTGCTTAGCGCCTCGACGTTGCTGAGGCTGGCTTTGAACTCGCGATTCTCCTGTCTCAGCCTCCCAAAGTGCTGGGATTACAGGCATGCGCCACCGCACGTGGCTCAGTTCTTGAGATTTTTCTACTTTTTAGTTCCTGTCTCAGCTGTCTTCTTGGTGTGACAGCCATATTTATGGATTACACAACAACCATTTTGTCCCTCTTCCCCTGCTAAGAAAATGGAAATTTTATAGCCTGGGGAGAGCTTTTGATTTCAGGAAGGAAAGCCCTCTTCCCCTCTTCCACAATCCCATTACTGATATACACCAGTCAAGATAATCTATTCCAGTTGGGCACGGTGGTGCATGCCTGTAATCCCATCACTTTGGGAGGCTAAGATAGGAGGATTGGGAGTTCAAAGCCAGCCTCAGCAATAGTGAGGCGCTTAAGCAACTCAGTGAGATCCTATCTCTAGATAAAACACAAATAGGACTGGGGATGTGGCTCAGTGGTCTAGTACCCCTGAATTCAGTTCCCAGTACCCCCTCCCCCCAAAAGATAATCTATTCCCCATTTCCAGAGACTGGTTTAAAGCAGAGGTTCTCAACTAGGAATAATGTCATTTTTGGTTATCTCAAGTGGGGAAATGCTTTAACAGTGCTGATGCTGAGACACATTGTGACCCTATTTTGGACAGTTATAAATAAGAAACATCATGGGGAACTTCTCAATATAAGAGCTTCTCTGAGAAATCCTTTTATCCTTTCCATTTTCTCCTTCCTTGTAAGACCAATGTAATAATGAGATGCCTGGAAATGTGATTATGGGTGACAGACATGATGAAGAAAGGCTACACACACTGTGCTGGGGTTGTAGCTCAGTGGTAGAGCACTTGCCTAGCATGTTTGAGGCAATAGGTTCGATTCTCAGCACTGCATACAAATAAATAAAGGTCCATCAACAACTAAAAACAAACAAACAAACAAACAAATAGGCCACACACTGAGGAAAGGTGGATGGAAAGATATTTTTAAAACCCTGGGTTTGATGACACTGAAGTACCAAATCTGAGAGCTTAGATATCTGGTTTAAAACCCTTATGTTTTCAAGTCACTGAACTGGTTTTGTTTTGTTTTGTTTTTGGTTACTTGCAACTAAAAGCATTCTAAACTGATACACAGGTCTACAGTCCTTATCTAAAATTCAAAAACTAGTTTTTAAAAAAATACTCAAGATTTTGTAACCGTGGAGCAAACTCATTTGGTGGGAACCCTTTACCTGATTTGTGAGGCTATCGTATTAGTATGAATACTAACCATTTTGCCATAGAAATATGTGCGCAGTGCCCCAATAACTGAAGTATTACATATTATGCAGTACAAGTATCATATTAACTTTTTTATAATCAAAAATCTTGATTTCTAAGACATATCTGGCCCTGAGAACTTTAAACACAAGACTGTAGGCTAGACAAATCAGTCAAAAACTACATACCTCTTTGTTGTTGAGTTCTAGAACAGCCAGGCCGACCAATGCTCCCACACATTTGGAATTGAGTTCTAAGGCTCTGCTGAATGCTAGACGGGCTTTCTCTAGTTTGTTAAGTTTCACAAAGCAATGGCCCATTCCTAAACGTACTTCAGCTAGAAATAAAATAAGATAAAGTCATTCAATCTGTCAAATTAAGCATTTTTAGAGTTCAGTTACAAAATATTTAAACATTTTCTACTTATGAGTTGTAAAATTCCCCAAGTTAGCCTCAGTATAACTACACTACAAAATTGCTTGGCCTACCACAAATCTGATTTCACTAGAGATTAGATCGTACCATTCTCTACCTCTCTCCCCTCTTTCTACCATAGAACAGAACATCTATAATAATATTGATATTTTTCTTATCTCCTAACACCCTCACTACATTTGACCTTTATCAACATGCCTTGCTCAATTTCGAATTCTTGAAGAGCAATATTTAAACAGAGTAAAATTCCATTAAGATCTCAAATACTGTGTCCAATTCCACATACATGGCCATCGTTCCCTTCAGAGCTGGGCTTATATGTGGTACCTCATTTCAAGGCCATTCAGAACACAAACAATCCCTACGTAAGGCCAACCTCTACAACAGTCACTGGATTCTTTCTCATCTATTTGAGGATACTGCTGTACCAACCCTTCCCTATTTTTCCTGCATAAAATATATTTTTCTTCTCTACTGGATCATCCTCATTCACATACAGATATTCCTGCATTTTATAAATGTACTCTTTTTTTTTTTTTACAGTGCTGAGGATTAAAACAGGGCTATGCATAGGCTAGGTAAGCACTCTACCAACTAAGCTATATCTCCAGCCCCATAAACATCCTTTCTAGATTCTATTTCCTTTTCCAGTTATCAATTTATTTGTTCTTCCCTTGGGAATTAAATTCCTTGAAACATATAACATTTGCTGTCTCTAATTCCTTTTCTTCCAGTTTTCTCTTGAATCTATTCCAATGAGGTGCTCGCTCCCACTATTCCAGAAAAATTGCTTTTATGAAGGTTATTAATGATCTATATGCTCTTTAATCCAATGATCAATTCTCTGCCTATATTTTAGTTGGCCTAACAATACACTTGTTCTTTCTGGAAATGTTCTATACTGGCTTCAAGAATATTGCACTTATTTTGTTTTCCTCCTACACCTCTAGTTGCTCTTTCTAGGGTCCCTTTGCTGACTCTTCCTCATTTTCCTCACCTCTAAATATCAGAGTGCTCTAGGGCTGCTCCCCAGAGCCTCTTTTCTTTCTTTCCTTTTTTTCCAATATTTGTTTAGAATTAGCGTAGCTGCCCCAACCACCTTTTATTTTGGGTTTTTGGGCATATATGTTTCCCCCAACCACTTAGGTTCAGCCACTTTGGTCCTTATATTTTAGGTAGAATTTCTTTTAGCAGCACTTAACTGGATTTTTTTTTTAAAGCCAATGTGGTAACTTTTATCTTTGTCCATCATAGCTAGTCCTCATGTTTCTTATGATTCTTGGTAACTTTGGAGTGGTTTTTGGCCTTTTGCTTTTTGATTTTTCTCTGTCCTGCCTTCTTTGTTTCCCTTCACACTAAGCCTTCAATGAGCCTCCCTTTTAAAGAAGAGTCTTGATGAATTGAGGGCATCATTCACTTGCTGATTATTTGGTAGTGGAGTGTCAAATTCTATATCCATGATGAAAAGAGCAAGAATTTACTCACTGGCTCTTTGTCTGCAGATTTTGTTTCAGTTTTCTTTTGCTGACTTTGTTTTAGTTACATGATGGTAGTTACATCATTTTACACATGATGGTAGAATGCATTTTGACACATCCTACATAAATGGAGTATAACTTCTCATTCTTCTGGTTGTACATGATATATATCTTAATATATTTATACTGTGGAGGTTTTTATTGTTCACCTTATCATACTTCTCTAAAACAAAAATATATTTATAAATTAAAATATTTTGCCTCAGCAATGGCGCTAAGCAACTCAGTGAGACCCTGTCTCTACATAAAAAACACAAAAATAAGGCTGGGGATGTGGCTCAGTGGTCGAGTGCCCCTGAGTTCAATCTCCAGTACCAAAAAAAATTTGCATTTCCTTTGTTCATATAATTCTGACTGCTACACATTTTTATATAAGTAGTGATTCATTCAATATATATTAACAGTTTGATAAACAAGTCAGTATAAAAGATGAAAATAAATTGTAAACCACATCACCCAATGAATTTGAGGGATTCTTAAAATTCATGTCTACAGATGGATATTATATAGTACAAGAATGAGACACTTCAGCATCAGTTCTGTTCATATATTTAAAATTTTTTTTTTAGTTTTAGATGGTCACAATACCTTTATTTCATTCATTTTTTTAAGTGTGGTGCTGAGGATTGAACCCAGTACCCCACACGTGCTGAGCAAGTGCTCCACCACTGAGCTACAACTCTAGCCCCTGTTCATATATTTTTAATAGGAGTACTGGAAAAAAAAAAACTTATATGCATGGTAGATGGGATTGGAAGGAGTTGTGTTATATTAGTGTCACTCAATTATTTGAACTGCCCCCAAGAGTGATACATGTCAAGTATCATGTATCGCATATTATCAAATGCTATTTCTTTTTTTGGGGGGTGGGTACCAGGGATTGAACTCGGGGGTACTCAATCACTGAGCCACATCCCCAGCCCTATTTTGTGTTTTATGTAGAGACAGGGTCTCACTGAGTTGCTTAGCGCCTCGCTGTTGCTGAGGCTGGCTTTGAACTCACAATTCTCTTTTCTCAGCCTCTCAAACTGCTGGGATTACAGGTGTGTGCCACCGTGCCCGGCTCTCATCAAATGCTATTTCTAATGTTTCAACTTTATTAGATTTTCCTTTGATATTCTTGAAACCAAAGAATTGGAAACCATTTGAATTGCAAAAGGGTCATTTTTATCCAATTTGCTTACAGCCATTCACTTTTCATATTAATTTTTTTTTTGGTACTGGGGATTGAACTCAGGAGTACTCAACTACTGAGCCACATCCCCAACCCTATTTTGTGTTTTTGTTTTTTTCAATTTTAGAGACAGGGTCTCACTGGATTGCTCAGCTCCTCACCATTGCTGAGGCTGGCTTTGCAGTCACTGATTCTCCTGTCTCAGTCTCCCAAAGTGCTGTACAACATCAACATTTTTAAAACTGACTCCTTGGTTGCCATTCAGGAGGTCTTGCCATCCTGGGGCAATTCACAGAAAGATGGATGAAAAGTTACTTGTTTACTTAAAGTGGGAGAAGGTGGTTTGGGGATGTCCAGGGCCTTTTTTCTGTCTACACTCACTCCCCTGGTAATTTCATGTAGTCTCATAGTTTTTACACCATCTATATGTTGACAACTTCCAAGTTCATTACTTCAGTCTAGACTTCTTTCATGAACTCTTGAGGGTCTGATCCCTTCACTTGTTGCCTCTAAAAGCCATTTCAAACCTTGTGTGTCTAAAACTAGCTCCCCTTGAACTATTTTTCCAAATGTGGTAAAATGTAACTACACTCTTCCCATTGCTTATTCAACAGTTAACTTTGCCTTTTACTGTCTTTATACATCACATCTACTCTATTAGCTCTCCCTCTGAATTACACCTAGAATCTGTACCATCAAACACTTGTACCATGGCCACTATTAGCACTCAGATGAGCCACAATCACACATGACCTGAATGACTGTGATAACCTTCTCCCTAGTCTCCCTACCCTGTCCTTGTCTACTTACCCATATTCCCCTCTAGACTCAATTCAGAAGCTCAAATGATTCTTGTACCTGTAAGTCATATTATGCTTTTCCTCTGCTCAAAGCTCTCCAATGGCTTCTTAGTTCTGTTGCATTAAAAGCTGATATCCTAGCCAGGTGCAGTGGTGCACGCCTATAATCCCAGCACTTTGGGAGGCTGAGACAGGAAAATCGCGAGTTCAAAGCCAGCCTCAGCAACGGCAAGGCGCTAAGCAACTCAGTGAGACCTTGTCTCTACATGAAACACAAAATAGGGCTGGGGGTGTGGCTCAGTGGTCGAGTTCAATCCCCAGTACCCTCCCCCCCAAAAAGCTGATATCCTTATAATAATCTAGTATGTCCTACATGATTAGTAATGGGTTCTATCTTTGATCCCATTTCTTACTATCCTCTCCTCCCATCCCATTCCAGATATTCCTGTTTCTCAATCTTTCTTCAGTACCTTTGCACCTCCTATGATCTCTCTGGGAATGATACACTCCCATATATGTGCATGACTCTTAAGTTGTCTTAGGTCTTTACACAAATGTTACTATCTTGGATGAATTTTTCAGGTCACCCTTTTTTACCAACTCTCAATGCTTTTTTGTTTTATTCTTCTTTTCAGCCTTTGGCAATATCTTACATAGTATATATTTCTCTCATTTATCTTCCCCACTGGAAGTAAATTACATAGGGTAAGGACTTTCGTCTCTGGTTCACTGCTACATTTCCAGGGTTTAGAACAGTGCCTAGCATGTAGTTGGTACTCAGTAAACATCTCCTGAACCAATGACATTTTAGAAAGTGTCATGGTTTGAATGTGAGGTGTCCCACAAAAGCTCACATGTGAGACAACGCAAGAAGGTTCAGAGGAGAAATGATTAGGTTGTAAGAGTCTTAACCCAATCAGTGAATTAATCCCAATAGGTATTAACTGAGTGGTAACAGAAGTGATAGGGGTGTGGCTTTGGGGTATATATTTATTTCTGGCCAGTGGAGTTTCTCTCTCTTTCTGATCACCACGTGAGCTGCCACACTTTTCCGCCATGATGTCCTACCTCACCTTGAGCCCTGAGGAAGGCAGCCTGCTATCTGTGGATTGGGACCTTTGAAACCATGAGCCCCCAAATAAAGCCTTCCTTCTCTACAAATGTACTGGTTGGATCATTTAGTCATAGCAACAAAAAAGGCTGGCTAAAACAGCAATAAAAGTAGTATAGGGAAAAAGATTATAATATGATCCACTATCCTGCTATAAAATCAAAAAGATAACACTAAGAAAAAATAATCTTTAGGGAAGCTGAGGACTTAAGGAACTTAGCAAGACCCAGTTTCAAAATAAAAAATGAAAAGGACTGGGAATGTGGCTCAGTGGTTAAGCATCCCTGGGTTCAATCCCTGGTTGCCCCACTGCACAAAAAAAGAAAAAATAATCTTGATTCTGTCATTTCAATACTATAATAGGACCTTTTTATAACTGACTTCATAAGCAACTATCAAATTACCAGTATTTTAAGTTGGGTCACATACAGATTAGACCTAAAATAAAGTTTTTCTTTTACCTGGGCATCCTGGATTAGTACGTAATGCTTTCTTATAGTAAGCAAGAGCTCCTCTGTAATCCTTCTTATTGAATGAAATGCAAGCTTTACCTATAATGATTTAAAAAACATAAACACATACTGCCTGATTAATATGAATTTACTATGCTTTATATTAACTTACCTAAATTAAATACATCTCTTAATAAGAAATACTTAAAAATAATGAACATGATTTCATATTAAAAACTTATTTTCTATAAAAGTATATATTAATTTATGTCTAAGACAGAACATCCTGTCTTTATATTAAATGTTATAACAGAACTATTGCAATAGCTTGTAGTTGTCTAAGTAGAGATTGTTTATTGACTGTCTGGAAGCAAATAAATTATTTTTAAATGGTATATATTTTATTTTTGCAATTTCAACAATAATCTGCTGTAGATAGTTTTATTTTTAACAAGATAAAGCTTTTCTACTTTGCTGTCCAGTTCAGTTATTAAGGTGCTGTTACAAAGTGATACAGTTTAGGCATATGCTGAAAAAAATAGTTTCCTAATAATGGTTGCAAAGATTACTCACCAAGAAGGGCTGGGATATTATTTGGAGACTGGTTGAGTACAAAATGAAACTGTGCATCAGCTTGATCCATTTTGTCACCTTCAAGTAGGCAGAAGCAGGCTCTTCCCAACAAGTGGTTCTATAAAATAATGTATCACCTTAGACTTTACTAAGGACACACAATAAGTTACCATAAATGTGCAAATGAAAATGAAAACCTTATAGGAAAGAGGTAGAGCATAATACAAATTCCTCTCTCAATTGTAATGTTCAAGCTACCAATAAACAGGTCTTCATTACAATATGAGAAATTATCCCAAAATGTAAAACCTCTGTACCAATAATAATGACAAAAAACAATATTTAGATTCCTTAAGATATGGTTGAAATTCACCTGGAAATGTTAGAATTATTGATGACAGTACGTTTTATATACTAAATTTGTCTATATTACTTCAATAGTAAGTATAAATATTGAAGGAATTCCAATTTCAATGAGGAACACTTCTTTTTTTTTTTTTTGACTATATCAACATGGTTATTTCAAGAAATATTCTTTCAAAAAAATCTGCTGCCTATCACACACATTTTTCTTTCATATAGTAATTTTACCCTTTCAGAAATTTCAAGAAATTTGACTTGCTTTACCTGATCATACATAATAATTTTATCAGCCATTGTATACAGCAAGGTTGCCTGTGTAATAAGATCTTTCTTATTATCCTTATTCTTTTCTTTTCGAGCCTGTTGTACATAATAGGCTGCCAATGTATCCAAGCAAGTCATCTGGTCTTTTTCATGGTCTCTATAGTCCAAATTACCATCTATACGTGCTGCTTCCAACAACTTTACAAACTCTTCTGTTTTTCCTTGCTTGTAGTACTCCAGCTATAAGGTGAAGGATCAAATTAGAATCATTAAAGCACATGTCCATATTAAAAAAAATACACAAATATTTATAGCAGCTTTATTTGTAAGAACAAAATACATGAAACAGTACAAATGTTGACTAACAAGTGAATGAATAAACAAATTATAGTATAGCTATACAACAAATACTACTCTGCCTCAAAAAGAAGTAAACAACATGGATACATCTCAAAATAATTATGTTGAGAATAATGTCAGAACAAAAAAAATACATATTGTGTGATTATATTTCCATAAAATCCTAGAAAATACACACTAAATCTTTAGTAATATAAAAGAGAGAAGCGGTTGCCTGGCACTAGGGGGTTGGAATACTATTTAACTTAAATGAATTCTGCCCTTATACATACTAATTTACCAGCAGAGTAGCATACCATTTAGGAAACTAGCTTTATTTTTCCACAAATGATAATTAATTTCCATATGGATGGTATAATTGATTTACTTATCATGTACCCAAGCTGGCTATTACTATATCTGAAAACAGAAACCATATATTTTCCCAGTCAACAAATAAAAACTATTTGCTACATGAACACTGACCGCCAAAGCAATCCATATGTGCAGTTGTGTGTGTTCCTGTTTCAGAATACTGATAACTTCATCTCCCTCCGGTAACTGATCGAAGTCAAGTTCGATGACCTAAAACACAAAATGTAGGTTTAATCTCTCTCTCTGTTTTTTTTTGAAATTCACATTTTTATTTTTGTTTTTTCTTGACTATATATCAACACACATATATAGAGGATACTCATTTTCAACAGGGTTGAGCCAACACACATTTTTTATAAACATGGATTAATTGTGCAAATTAATGGGTTTCAGTGACAATTTCATACATGCACATATTGTGCATTGATCACGTCCACCCTCTCTTCTATGCTTTCTTACTCTCCCTTATTTCCCCCTTCCCCTTGCTCCCCTTCTCAATTCTATAAAAATCCCTCTTCTACTTTCAGGTCTTTTTTTTTTTCTTAATTTAGTTTCCACATTTGAGAGAAAATATATGTCTGTGCTTGAGCCAATATGTGTTAATATTTAGGGAGCACAGGACAGACAGACTACTGTAACGTTAAAGCAAAAGTCTAGAGAAACGAACAATACTGGTAATTGTCCCCAAATCACTAGAACTATAAAATGCCACAAATGCTTTGCTTACTCAAAAGTAACAAAACAAAACTTTATTTCATCTATAAGTCCAACTAAAGTGCTGATAAGCACCCAGGAGAATGATGCCATAGGTCTGACACCTTGGAGAAACATGACTCTAGAGGCCATGCAAAGTTGAATGCCACTGTACACATAAATCATGGAGGCAGGATTTGTGTGTCACAGACACTACTGAATGTAGGCACAAAAATAATAACAGGAAAATGTTCTGGAACTAGATAAAGGTAAATTTCACAACTTTGGGAATACTGGATTTGGGGGCTAGGGCTGTGGCTCAGTGGCAGAGTGCTTGCCTAGCATGTGTAAGGCACTGGGTTGGATCCTTAGCACCACATAAAAATAAATAAAATAAAGACATGCTGTCCATCTACAAGTACAAAAAAATTAAAAAACAAGAATACTGGATTTTATAAGTGAATTATATCTCAATATTATATCTCAAGCCAACCAAAATAAGTGCATGAAATACCCAAAAAGACTGAACATCAAAGCTAAGCGATTAATTCAGACAAACCAAAGGCCACCCATGAATGAGGCAGTATAAGGAAAAGGGGGTTAATTCCATCAGCACGCAGTAGTGGCTAAGTCTTGAGCTCCCTACCTCGCACATCTTGTACCATGACATATTCGAGTTTCTAAGGCAGAAGGGGCAACCTGCTATATATTCCTAGGGAAAGACACGGAATTCGAGTAGCAGGTGGATCACGGTGACATCAGCGCCCACCTCTGTAATCTGTGAGGTGCTTCAGTTTGTAGGCACTCTCACGCCCCTGCGCCAGTGAATCGGGGAAAAAAGAAGAGTACTGTCAAATAAAAACAGGTTGGAGGGGAACTTTCAAGAACTCCTCCTCCAGTGACTTGCCGGGATGCAGCGCAGGGGAGGAGGAAGAAGCTAATCAGGGCTTTGGTTGGGGATTTCGATCGAGGCTCCTGCGGGCGAAAGGTGTGCCCTCTTCGGAAACGAAATTCAGCGAAGTCGGTAGGGGTCATCGTCCAAGTTCACGACCCCCAGCCCCTCCACACTGGGCACCTACCTCGTCAGTGTCCCGGAGGGGAATCTCGATGGAGCCCCGTGACATGATGAGATCCAAGTGCGAGCGAAAGTAGCGCTCGCAGCTCCGCAGCCGGTAGTCCTCGCTTCTGGCTCGTCCAGGAGGTAACGACCGCCCAGGTCGTGACTGCCGCCCCGCGGCGTTGCCGGAGCTGGGGCCTCTCCTTCCCGTCAGCAGCTAAAACAACGAACAGCGGACGGCGACCGGTCACTTCCGGAGGCCCCGCCCCCTGCCCCGGAAGCACTGCCCGCGGGGGCGTGTCCGACGCGAGCTCCGCCTGTGGCTCTGGTTTCCCTCTTCGGAATTACAGCTCCGAGCCTGTTGGCGTGTCCGCAATAGCTGGCCCAAGAGCCTGCGGGACTTCCTAGGCCCTGTGGCTTTTGAGTCTGAGCCGGTCGCTGGCGTGGATCCCACCCAAAGTCCGGAAGGCATAGCCGCTTCGCCCAGCGGTGGGCGGGGCCTCTGGCGGACGTGGCCTCTGGGGGAGGAGCCTGGCCAACCTTGTTTTCTTCACAAGATTGTTGAGCACAATTCCATTCAGTCGTTCATCCCATCCAATCATTAGTTCATCGTCCGACAGCTGCTATGTGCGAGTCATACCGCTGTTATCGTGGTCACCAGTTTTTTGGGTTTTTTTTGGGTCGTGGTCACCAGTTTAAATAGGTTACAATGAATTCTGTAATCATGGTGATAATACATGTAATCCTTTTTCATAGTTCTTTGAAGTTTAGAGGATCTATTAAATTAGTGATTTAAATACAATTGTGGAGGAATATAATTAAATCTATAATAAATGATTACATTACAAATTTGATTAAATTTGTTTGTAATCAGTGTTTTGACTACATTGGAGAAGATTCTCATAGAGAGCATCAGTTTTACTTCTCATCTGTTTCTCAGATGCATGCCCTTCTATTCTCCACCATCTCTGTTGAGCCTAAACCACTATCATTACTCATCTGGATTACTGCAATAACTTTCTCTTGTACTGAATCCTTTAACTATTCTGGCCCTAAATTCCAATTGTACTTTAGCCATGTTACACACTCAGATTTAAAAATACCTATCTTTTTTTTTTCTCCTAATTTAAAACTCTTAAGTGGAAACTTTGTTAAATTTATGTTTTGATTTATTGGTTGTGTAACCATTTTAATGTTTGAGGGTAACACTGTCCAATACAAATACAATGCTAATAAAGTGTAACGTAAGATTTTCTAGTAGCCACATTACAAAAGTGAAAAGCAAATGAAAAAGATTTTAGTAATATATTATTTAATCCAATGTATCAAAGATACTATCATTTCAAATGATAAGCAATATAAAATTTAAGATAATTTACATTTTTTCATATTACATCTTAGAAATCCAGTATATATGTAACACTGGATCACTTCACCTTTAGAAAACAGCCCTCACTACTTATTTTAAAAGGGACGTGTGTTTCTTTTCCTCTTCTCCCTCTCTCTGTCACTAACCTGGAGGGGGAAAAAAAGACTACCTTTTCCCATCCTGGACCAAGTTATCTGTCTTTGAGTGCACACCCACTACAGGAAGGAGATGTCACCAGAAGATCTAAGAAGTGATTATCTCATAAATTAACAAGTGAATTTCAGTACACCATCAGGGCACACCTGGACACCTTTCAGAGCACACCTGGAATGCAGCCTTTGAAGAACTTCCTTAAAAGCCCTCTGTTCTCCCTTATGGGCAGAACCAGTCTCTAGGACTGGATTCCCTTGTGCTTCTCTGTAGCTAGCAAAGCAATAAACCTTTTCCCCTTTTCTCAAAACTGTGTCCTTGTTATTACATTGGCATGAATTGGCATCAGGGGCAAGAACCAAGCTTTCACTAACATATATACTCAATTCAGTTGCTTAGTATTAACTGGGTCTATATTTAAATCTGCTAAAATTTTTTAAATTTAATTTATTTATTTATTCTACTTAGTTATACATGATAGCAGCATGCATTTTGATTCATTGTACACAGATGGAGCACAACTTTTCATTTCTCTGGTTGTATGTGATATAGAATCACAACATACATGCAGTCATACATAAAGCTAGGGCTATGATGTCCATCTCATTTCACCATCTTTACTGTCTCCCTGCCCCCTCCCCTCTCCCACCCCTGTGACCAAAGTTCCTCCATTCTTCCCGTGTCCTACCCCACATTATGGATCATCATCCACTTATCAGAGAGAACATTCGGCATTTAGTTTTTTGAGATTGCTTACTTCACTTAGCATGATATTCTCCAACTCCATCCATTTACCTGCAAATGCCATAATTTTATTCTCTTTTTTTGCTGAGTAATATTCCATTGTGTATGTATACCACAGTTTCTTTATCCGTTCATCTATTGAAGGGTATCTAGGTTGGTTCCACAGTTTTAAAATTTGCTAAAATTTACAGTTGAAAAAAATCCACATACTTTAGTTTTTCTACAATTTAAATTAATTAAAAATAAAAAATTTAAACTCAGTTCTCAATTGGATAAGTCATATTTCAAGCACTCAACAACTCCATGTAGTTAGTGAACACTGTGTTGGACAACACAGAACAGTATTTCTAAGAAATATGCTTAATACATTTTAAAGTTTATAAAGTGAGAATTAAAAACATAGCAGTGATTGTTATTCTCCATGCCCCCAAACATCGCTGGTATCAAAGACCCTACTGATAAGTTTGGTCTTTCAGCTATTGAAAACTAAAGGTATCTTAACTAAGAAGGCAGAACACTATGAGGCAGAACTCAATTTAGATTGGGATTTGGAGGGAGAAACATTTAAGTTGCAACAAGAAAAATAGCAAGATTTTGTTAGGTAAAGGACAGAGAGGAATGTGTTTCAGTCAGAGAAGACAGCACCCTGGAGAAGAGCTTTTTGATTTTGAAAGGCAATGTGGCCGGAACATAAACAAATGAGGGGAGCTGGTTGTAGTGGCACATCCCTGCAATCCCAGCTACTCAGGAAGCTGAGGCAGAAGGACAGACTGTTCAAGGTCAGTCTGGGCAATTTAGGGAAAACTTCTCTGAAAATAAAAATTTTAAAAAGAGCTGGGGATGTAGCTCAGTATCAGAGTGCCACTGTATTCCGTCCTCAGTACTGAAAACACATGAATTAATTTAGAAATAAATAAATAAAAATAAGAGGAGAATATCATGAGGTGAAGTTGAAGACAAGAAATGCGCTGATTATGCTGGGCTTTATCCATATAGCAAAACTGATATCTTGCATTGCTTCTAGTGTAAGTTAAATGTAGACATCACACCCCACAGTTAGGAAACACAAAATACTTTTTGCTCTGAAATAAGCTATAAAAGAACACTATTCCACTATTTATTGTGTCCAAAGTGAGTGAAATATTCAGCATTTTCCATATGTTACTGACTCTTTAAACAAAAACAATTTAATTGCTGACTTTGAAAATGCAAAAGTCTGAAGATATAATTTGGGGAGCACAGGCAATTATATAAGAAAACTGCCCTTTTTCCAGTAGAATCCAACTAACCATAAACCTGTAATCTGGGTGCTTGGTGTGTGTGTGTGTGTGTGTGTGTGTGTATGTGTGTTTAAAGCCTGAACTTGCTTATGAAATTTTTTGGGGGGGAGGGGTGCTGGGGATTGAATTTAGGGGCACTCAACCACTGAACCATATCCCCAATGCTATTTTGTATTTTATTTAGAGACAGGGTCTCACTGAGTTGCTTAGGACTTCACTAAATTGCTAAGTGCTGGCTTTGAACTCACCATCCTCCTGTCTCAGCCTCCTGAGCCACTGGGATTACAGGCTTGTGCCACAGCTCCTGGCTTGAACTTGCTTATAAACTTTTGCAAGTAAACTTTTTCCTAAATGCTTTGGTCTCTGATAATTTCTTTTGACATAAGATATAAGGTTTTTCCTTAGATGCTATATGACTGAAAAGTTTTAAGTGATGTGTCTATGTCAATGAGAGAACAAGAGAGAATTGATTTTGTGGTTCTAAAAGATCATTCTGACTATGTGGTAGAACATGGATTAGAAAGTATCTGAGAGATCTGGGTGCGGTGGCGCAAGCCTGTAATCCCAGCACTTTGGGAAGCTGAGACAGGAGAACTGAAAGTTCAAAGCCAGCCTCAGCAAGAGCGAGGTGCTATGCAACTCAGTGAGACCCTGTCTCTACATTAAAAAACACAAAAATAGGGCTGGGGATGTGGCTCAGTGATTTAGTACCCCTGAGTTCATTCTCTGGTACCCCCCTCCCCCCAAAAAAGAAAGTGTCTGAGAAGATGTGGGCAGATCACTTGGGAAACCACAGTTCCAGTGACAGGATATCTAGGTATAGGTTTAAAGCAGTGGAGGTAGAAAGAAGTGAATGGGTTTAAGCTGTGTCTCTGTCTATCCATTGATTGATCAATAAATAATCACAAGGGCTTGCCAAGGTATCAGATATAAGGGTATCTGAAAAAGTAGTATCAAGAAAAACTTCAGTTTCTGGCATAAACAATTGGTTAAATATGTGTCATTTCCTATGATAAGAAAGATTAGCGGAGGAGCACATTTGGGCTATGATAGATTTTTAGTTGAATTTCCAATGTGTTGTTCACATTGTCTTTGAGACATCCTTCTAAATTCAGAGCTGAGTCATCTAATAATTTGATTAACAGGCAGAGAGGCCTTTGCTAAGTCTAACCAGATAGTGGTGGGTGAGAACAGAAGGTTGTCCATATTCTAATGACTTGTGTTTTAATTCCCACATGGAGACATTATTAGAGAGTCTGGGCTTATGTTGGAACCCTTAAAAGTCCACACCCTAAGTGAAAGGGGAGGCTAAAAACAACCCCACTGTTAGAAATACTGCGGTGCTGCAAGAAGAAGAGGAAAGGAAAGGAAAGGAAAGAAAAATTAAAAATCTCGAAAGTGGGTGGGCAAGGCAAATTTTTAAAAAAAAATTTTATTTATTTTTAATTTTTTAAAACAGGAGAATGCATTTCAAGCCATAGTACACATATGGAGCACAATTTTCCATTAAGGCAAACTCTTAACCCTGCCAGACGGGTGAGATACGGAAACCTGGCTAACATAACCAGCTTGGCCCTTCACTCTGATTGGAGGAGTTTGGGGTTACAATCTACGGGATTGGCTAATCTTAAAATTGGGGTGGGCAAGGGGGAAGGGCTATAGTTAAAATGGCTACCATTGAATCCAATGAAAGCTATATTCTGACAATGGACCACAGAACTTCTATTTCTCATACCGCCAACACAAATGCCAGCCTGGTTCCTGGGTATAACAGTTCAAGTTGGTACATAGGTCTGTATCCCAGGTAGGGTGCGTGTTGGACATTACTTGCTTGTCTGGGAGTCTCCAAGGACGAGATTAGCATAGAAATTATCCCCAAATGTGTGACATTCTTGGCATGCCTAGGCTGGTGGCTTCACCTCTTTGGTTGATCCTTACATCCTCTGATAGTAATTAAATAATAGTAACGGAACAGGTAGTGAATGTTTGTGTCAGAAATTTACATGCCCAAACTCATTGAATCTTTAGAACAACTCTATGAAATGAACACAGCACCATCTATGCATGGTTCCTTGTGACCAGGGTGGGAGAAGGGTAGTTATATCTGTCTAATAGGATTGGTTTAAGAATAAGATGAAGTGGGGGGAGCGGGTTAGAGAGAGGAGTGGCGCAGGCCTGTAATCCCAGCGACTCAGGAGGCTGAGCTCAGCAGGAGGATTGCAAGTTCCAGGACAGCCTCAGCAATTTAGTGAGGCTCTAAGCAATTTAGCGAAACCCTGTCTCAAAATTAAAAAATAAAAATAAAAAGGGCTGGGAATGTGACTCAGTGGATAAACATCTCTGGGTTCAATCCCTGGTACCTAAATAAATAAATAAAATGATGTGTTGTGTATGTTAGGTTGATGCTTATCTGTCTCTGCTTTGGATGCTGCCACCATCTATTATGTCTCTTGGGTTTTTCTCACTTCAAGTGTGCCACAGACTCTCAAATTCATCTCTTCCTCACTTTCTTCTTGTCCCCAAAGATAGGAACTGACAAGAATTTCTTATTGTCTCCAAAAATAGTTTGGCATTCCGATTTGGAAGATTAGTATTTATCACAGCATATTTACCCCTTTCTCTTTAAAATGCACTGTGTGTGTGTGTGTGTGTGTGTGTGTGTGGCGTTTGCAATCTTTCCTTCCCTTTGACTCTGACCTTCTAGAAGAGATACTTTCTGAATACTCCCCTCTCCCAGTGTAAGGAACCTAGACACCCTCAACAGTGTTAATAGTAGATAAATAGTAGATAAATAGATTTTTAATTGCTTTATAAAAACCACAGTTGGAAGCATAGGAAAGGACTTTTATTCTCAAAAACAAATGTAGTTGTGGAATTTTCATGTTATTACAGCATATAGAGGAAGCTTTCTACTTAAATGTTTAAATAAATATTTTTGAAGATATTTTCAGGATCTCAGAAAGAGAAGATTGCTCTTCACATTCATTTCTAAAAGTTGTAATAAGCATTTTAAATTTAAAGAAAGATGAGTTAGTTTGACTAAATTATCTTAGATTTTATATATTAAAAGATCAGTGTTTATAAAATGATTTTAGACCTATTTAAAAATATTTTTTCCTGATTCTTAGTCTCTATTTATGTATGTTATAAATATGCTACTGCATCCTGGAACTTGCCTGGGCAGAGAAAAAGTTAACATGCTCTCCAGTGAGAATTTTTATTTACTCCTGGGGTAAGTATAACAATTTAAGAAATTCTTTAGGTATAACAATACCAAAAGAAGTATAACAATTTAAGAAATTCTTTCCCAACTATCCAATCTGCTTACCCCTTCAATTAGTGTGGAAAATCAACTTGACTGTGTTTATAGTTTGGTCAAATTAATGGTTTAAACAGTGTACCTAAACTTAGCCAATTTATCAGTGTGTTTTGACTGAGGAGGTGTCAAGGCCAGGTCATAATGACATATACAGCCTGGAGGACAGGCTGCTCCCACACAAGAAACCTGCTTACAAAGCCAGTTTAAAAAAAAAAAAGTTTTTTTTAAATGAAGTCTTAGGATCAAAATTTCAACACTATTTTTATTTTCATTCCTTTTGTTTGAGAAAATTGTTTTCCAATGTTAATAGTATTTTAAAATAACTATTTTATGATAAGATGAAGCAGAGCTTTTCAAATTTTGGAGAGATTGTTTTCCCTTTTCTGTTTCAGAGACAGGACTGTCCCTCACAGCAAACCTTTTCAAACTTTAGTGTATTATAAGCATCACCTAGAGAACAAGTTAAAACTCATATTTCCGAGCCCCAGTGTCTGATTTGGTAGGCATGAGTGAAGTTGATAATTTGCATTTCTACTGAGTTCCCAGATGATGCTGATCCTGCTGGTCCAGGGACCATATTTTGAGAACTTGCTTAGAGAACCTGCAATTAGAGAAGTCTAGAGTCAGACTTTGGAAAGAAAAGTTACAATTTCTTAACACTTCAGCTGTGCCAGGCACTGTGCAAATCACTTTATACACATTCGGTTTAATCCATACAACAATCCTACAAGTTGGGAATGGGTTATTCATTCTTTATAGATCAAAGAACTGAAGCTCAGGAAGTTTATTGAATCATCCAAATCACATAGCTAGTAAGTTGCAAAGCCAAAATTTTAACTTTTTTTTTTATGTTTCAGACCCCAGCTATTTCTATTAAAATGTTTTTTCTTTGTTTTTGCACCAGAGATTGAACCCAGAGGCACTTAATCACTGAACCACATCCTCAGCCCTTTTTTGCATTTTATTTAGAGACAGGGTCTCACCAAGTTGTTTAGGGCCTTGATAAGTTACTGAGGCTGGCTTTGAACTCATGATCCTCTTGCCTCAGCCTCCCAAGCCACTGGGATTACAGGTGCGTGCCACCATGCCCGGCTAAAATGTGCTTTTTAAATCTAAATTAAAGTTCATCTAGTCCCAGTTCCTTTTGCATGCTGGCATACCTCCTCTAACATCCCCAAACCATGACTCTTTGGCTTCTGTCCTCACCTCCATCAGAGATGGGCACTCAAAGCTTCAGTGAAGGGGTTGGAGTTGTAGCTCAATGGTAGAGCGCTTGCCTCGCATGCGTGAGGCACTGGGTTTGATCCTCAGCACCACATAAAAAATAAATATATTTGTGTTCATCTACAACTAAAAAAATAAGCTTCAGTGAAGAAGGCCTTGTTGGGGCACAGCTAGAGTGACCAACCGTTTGTCACAGATGGGACCATTCACCTGGGACCATGCAGTTTCCTAGGCTAAGGCTTTCATTTTTAAAACCAGGATTGTCTCAGACAAACTGGGAATGTTTGGTTACCCTACGGTAGCTCAAGCCATTTTGAATTCTTTATAATGAGGCAAACCTTCCTTTCTATAGTTTTGCACTTCTGTTCTTCCTTCAGAGAGCTAAAGATGTCAACCATTCTACTCCAAGCCATTTTCATTCCCCTCAGAATTTCTTTATGCAACATCATTTCTATTGCCCTCCTATATATGTCAGGAGCTTTTCTAAATGCCTTGTGCATAGTAACTAATTCTGTCTTCGCAAAGAGTCTTAAGAGGTAGGCACTGTTCTAACTTCCCATTTTGCAGGTGAGAAAGTGGAAGCACAGCTTAGTTAGTATCTTGTCCAGGCTCACAGTTAACTCATGCAGTAGGGCTTCAAATCTGCACTCTGAATCACTGCACCTTACTGCGTCTCACTCCGTCATCATGGCTGTGTTGAGTGTCTACAGTGTACTGGGTGAGAGGATGCTGAAGAGACACGTGGTTCTTGTCACTGTGGAGTGTATTGGTTAGTGGGAGATACAAGAGTCATTAGCAAATAAATAAAAGAAATAAAATAATTGCAAATTAGGATGACTGCTATAAAATAAATAGGTGCTAAGATAGAAAACACTGGTGAAATATAGATACATAAAAGATAAAACAAACTATTTTTTCTTCTTTACATTTTCACACTCACCACTCAGCAAAGACACTTCTGGTCACTAAAATGTATGTGGGCTGTTTCCTGTACATCAGTTAATTCTGTAGTGCATGCCAGCTGGATGTTCTATAATATAATCAATGCTGACATTATCTGTTTGGAGATAACATCAGATCTCAGATTAAGGGCTCAGTAACACAGACTACCACCATTTCAGATGCCAATCCCAAGACCCAGGTTGTGGCCTGTACTTTCAATCAACTGGCTATAAATTGGGGGTTCACATGACCCCCTTCTCCAGTTCCACTGATTTGTTAAAGTAGCTCACAGAACTCAGAGAAACACTTAATGCTCACTATTTATTATATTAATAAAGAATATGATAAAGGAGAGAGATGAAGATACAGATGAAGAGATGCTAGGTGTGGGGGAAGGGGTTTGGGGAGCCATGCCCTCCCAGCAGCTCCTTGCATTCAGGAATCTCAAAACTCATGTAGGCTTGACCAATTATCAATTCAATGTCCATCTCCACTGCCCTTCCTAGATGATGAGGATGGAGCTGAAAGTTCCAAGCTTCTAATTATGCCTTGATCTTTCTGGTGACTAGCTCCCATGTAAGAGCCTACCAAAAGTCACCTCATTAGAACAAAAGATGTTCCTATCACTCTGAGGAGTCTAAGGAATTAGGAGTTCCATGTCAGAACTATGGTTAAGGACTACCTGTTAGAATAAATAATGCAATTAGTACTACTAATACTTAAGGAAATTTCAAGAGTTTTAGGAGCTCTATGCCAGGAACTGGGGGTAGAGGACAATAGATATTTATTTTTAATCAACAATATCACAGGATCTAATCAGAAGATAGAAACCATGCAGTAAGTCAAACAGAGGAAGTTTAATATAAGGGATTATTATTATTTTTTAAAACTTTATTTTATTTTTTAAAAATATTTTTTAAGTTGTATATGGACACAATACCTTTTTTTATTTATTTATCTTTATGTGGTACTGAGGATCAAACCCAGTGCCTCATATGTGCCAGGTGAGCACTCTACCACTGAAATGGCGGCATGGTGCTGCTCAGCTCCGGTGTGGGCAGTGGAAAGGGGAGGAATGGACACTGTCTAGACACATTCTGGAAGCGGAATCAAAAAGATTTGTTAATGGGTAGCTTGGGCATAAGGTTAGGAATATGAAGGGAATTATGGCTGATTCCTGGGGGTCTCCCTTTTCATTTTATACTTTCCTGGACCACTTATATTATTTACTCATCTTATTCATGTATATATTTTAAAATGGGAAAATGGCAATGGATTGGGGAGGGTTGAAGAACTTTTAAAAATACCATCTTTGGGTTCATTTATATCCTCAGGTCTTGGCAAAAGATATCATTTACTAAGAAAAGGAAGAGTTAGAGGAGAAACAGGCTTGGAAGTGAAGGGAAGGGGCCGAATTTATATCAAGGGTGCAGAGTTGAGATGCAAAGGTTGTCTGAGAGATGCACAGAGGGCAAACAACAGTTATTCAGTATGTGGATCTGGAGCCAGAGAGGTCCAGGTAGAGACACCAACCCACATGTGAATATTATTTAGAATCAGAGCAATGATGAGATGATGCAGGAGGAAGAAGGTGCAGAAAGACAGCCCTGGGAATACCTACATTTATAGGTGGGTGGAGAAGGAGAAGTCAGTGGGAGACTAGAGAGCAGCCAGAGGCATATTGGGAAGACAGGAGGGCGCCATCTCCAAATGGACTCCCCAACCCTTCCTGGTTTCCAGTGCTCTTAGAGGCCAAACCCCTTTCCACCTTCCCCAAGACTCTGTCCACTGTAAGAGGTGTCTTCTCCCTGCTTCAGCTCTCCTGACTCCCAGCTTCTGACACCTTCTTTGGTTCTTTACCAGGGTCTTCTGGCCTCTCTGCTCAGAAGGCCAGCCCCCAACCTCTTGTCTCTTGGGTGTGACTCATAGTCATCCTCAAGTTGACTCCTTCCCATCTGAGCAGCCCCCCTTATTACCCTCCACCCTAGCATCTTATTTATTGCCTTCATCATGACTCATCACTACATATGTTTATACAGGCAAAAATCTCCATCAGGGCAAGGGTTTTTTTTTTTTTTTTTTTTTTTTAAATTATTCTTTGTGGTATCCTTAGTTCCAACACTGTATCTAGCAAACAGTAGGCATACCATAAACATATGATTCATGAATGAATAAACCCTTTTAATCCCACCATGCCTCTGTAATGTAATTTTAACCCTTTTCTCCCCTTAAAATAAAACAAGATAGAAACGCAGTTGAGAACTTGAGAGTCAGAACTAGCCGGTGATGTTCAGGGGTTCCAGCATGGTGAGCAGCGACACGTGGGTGAGAATATCTGCTAGTCGAGCCGAGTTCCAGCCAGACACTAAAGGGGCAGGGTGAGGGCCTGGTTAGGGTCGCCCGACTGGGCGCCGCTGTGAGCCGCGCAGTCCATGCGGGGTCCCGGCAGAGGGCGACAGAGGCCGCGTTAGCGGGGCGGGTCTCCAGGCTGGGAGAAAATGAGCGGTCTAGCTCTTCGCTGGACGCGAAAGTGCGCCAAGGGAGCGCTTGAGCCGGCCTTCCTCTCCTCGCCGATTTCCACCTCACAGTCCCGGCAAGCTGCTTCTTGTGCGCCCCTGTTGGAAAGGGCTAAAGGAGGAGTCCCTCCCAGAGGTGGGAAGAGGTGGCGCGGGCGGGGCGAAGGAAGGTTTGAGCTGGAATGAGCAGTGCCAATGGGATTTTTGAGATTGGCTGCAGGGGACAAACCTCCTAAAGACTGTTCTGGAAAGCAGGAAATACAAGGTGGCGCCGGCAGTTAGAGCCAGGCAGGGAGTAGGAAGGCTCGCAGGCAGACCGCACCTTAGGTGGGTGGAGGGAAAATAGGTAATTATTATCCCGCCCTGCTACATTGTCAAAATGTCTTTGTATATTTCTTATGCTCTCTGAGTTGATTTTCTTTCTGTTCTCCTTTTTTGTTGTTATTTGTTAGTAAAAGTGTTTTATTAAATCTCCAAACTGTTGTCTGTGCCTCTGGGAAAAGGGATTTCGCACAGACACTGGCTCTGGGGCCAGTGGGAGCATAGAGTCCCTGGGGCCATCAAGGTAGCAACAGAGAGCAGTGAAAGGCCCCACTTTGAGTCGACCCTTAGTTCAGGCATATGGTCTTTTCAACTAATACACACTTCACATAGAGTAACAAGCACATACAACATACATGCACGTATGTACACATCTCATATGCATGCTCACATAGACACATGGCACATCTAACATATACTCATATATGCACAAGCATACACCTCACCCACTAACATATCTCACACGCTGACACACACAATATGATATACCAACACAACAATCTTTTTTTTTGTATTTGTTTGTTTATTCTTGTGCTGCACTGGGGATTGAACCCAGGGATGTTATACAACTGAGCTACATCCGTAGTCAATTTTATTTTGAAACAGAGTCTTGCTAAGTTGCTCAGGCAGGCCACAAAACTTGTGATCCTTTTGCCTTAGTCTCGTGAGTAGCTGGGATTATGAGTGTGTGGGCCAAGCCCGGATGATAAAAGGTCTTGGCAGTGGATATTATTGTTGTGTCTCCAGTAGTCATTTCAGGTTTCCCATCCTCCACTTCCATGCCACTGCATATAGCAGCAGTGTGGTTAAAGTCTTGTACCCAATCAACTCTTAGTTTCAGGGGTAGGTTACCCCTGGCCTCAATCAGTAGACATAATCCTAACCCTCTTGGCATCCCTGGGCCACTGGGATTGTTTTAGGAGTGGGCATATCATCACACTGATCCATTAAATGTGAATAAGGAAGTATGTAGCCACCATCCTGCTACCCCAAGAAAAGGCCAGTTTAAAAAGCTAATGGGGAGGTGCAGGTACAAGACTTACAGAGTGGTAGTCCCCAAACATTGGGACCCTCTGATTAGCCTGTGCCAGAAGTCTTCACTGCCTCTGGACTTTAGATTTGATTAGACCAATAAGTTGTCATGATTGCTTATGGCATTCAGATTGAGTTTCTTATATCTGAAACCTCAAAGTAGATCAACTCCCAGAACTCTTTTTTTTTTTTTTAGTACTGGGGATTGAACTCAGGGGCACTCACCCACTGAGCCACATCCACTGCCCTATTTTGTTTTTCGTTTAGAGACAGGGTCTCACTGAGTTGCTTAGCGGCTTGCTTTTTTTTTTTTTTTTTTGCTGAGACTGGCTTTGAACTCAATCTTTGAAGGCAATCTTTCTGCCTCAGCCTCCTGAGCAGCTGGGATTACAGGTGTACACCACTGCACTTGGCTGTCCCAGAACTCTTATAAGAGGTCTGGGATGGCCCAGCCTCTGCTTTAATAAGGAGAGCTGTTCCTTCCCCTCTTCCTCTGGTCTCTTGGTTTTTGATGTGACCACAGTGCACCTTGGCACACTTCTTGGAGTTTTACACATATAACAGAAACAGAAAATGGCATTTAAAATCAAGACCAATTGTAGCCCCTTTGCCTTATGAGGAAAGTGACACAATTCAAATCTATGCAGGAATAAATATCTAAATAGATCTTATTTCTTGCAGAGGCTGAGATGAGATGCAAGCCAATGGTTTTGAATTACAAAAAGCAGGATAGCTTGACTGACATGCGCGCGCGCACACACACACTCATTTAACCCCTCTTAGTACCCTAACGAGTGTACATTATTAATCTCATTTTACAGATGAGGAATGAAATAGTGTCACCTGCTTAGCCACAAAATGGTGAAGCTCAGTTTTCAAATCAGGGTTCTTTGGTTTTAAGGCATGATTGATTGCCTTTTCAAGGTAGAATGCCGTCTACTATACCCATGGCTACCTCCTATATATGATTTGATCTGGGTGGGCTTTTTGAGGAAAAATGTAATGAAGAGGGTAAAAGGAAGTTATCCTAGTATGTTTATTTAAACTTTTCATGGGTGTGGTGGAGGAAATAAGGAGAAAAGTGAAGCTCTTATGCCAGATTCTGATTGTGGTAGAAAGGAGAAGCAAAGTGGGTCTTGGAGACCCAACCTCTGCCAGGAGGCCAGTGTGGCATAGTAGCTGGGCATCCAGGCTCAGAGTGCAGCCACAATGGGTTCAAGTCCTAGGGCCATGATGCATTATCTCTATGACCTCTGTTCCTTGCCATGTGGGCTTGCCTCTCCAACATGGCAGCTTTCTTTCACCAAAGTCAGCAAGGTGAGGAGAAAGAGGGAGAGGGAGAGACAGTGCTAGCAAGATGAAAGTCACAGTCCTAGTTTAGTCTCAACAGTGATACACCATCATTTTTGTCATGTTCTATTTGTTTCTAGAAGCAACTATGTCCAGTCTATCCCCTCCCCCGTGAAGAGATCACACCAAGGTGATCTGCCTAGAGACCAGATCATCAGGAACCATTTCAGGTGAGATAGGGAATGTTCAGGGTGGTATGGCTACAGACCAGGAACCATTGCAGAAGCTGCCTGTTGCAGGAAGGGAGTAGGGATGAGCAACTGGGATTTATTGAGGTCCAAACATGTGTCAGGGCCCATTAAGTTCTCAGCGTAGGCTTGGGAAGAGACTGGCCTCGGTTATCCTATGCACAAAAGAATATAGAGGAAGCTTTCTGGGGATTTAAAGGCCATTTGGGAGACCCATATAAATCTGAGGAAGTTAAGTCTGAGAGTGGTGAGAACCTGCCCGTGGGACCCTGAGGTTGGAACTCAGAGATTAGTTAAATGTACAGTAAGACTGGTAACTGATAGACATGCAGACTTTAGATCCTAAGCCACCTCTTGAATGGGGAAGGTCAGTGTTCTCATAACAAGTGAATGGGGGACGATGATGAGGCTGTGAGAACAACTCCCCAGAGCCCGAGGCTGGGATTGGATTTCCAAAGAAAATGTACTCTGATGTTCCAGAATTGTTGATGATATTATAGAAAATTATGAAAGCCTCCCAGAAGAGGAAGTCATCGGAGAAGCAGTCTGTGTGCTTCCAGAAGGGCATGGCAGGCCCCACAGAGCCTCATCTGGACTACAGCCTCAGGCAGAAGCCAGCAGATGAGATGGTTCCTGACATGATCAGGATGTCAAACTAGGAAGAGTTTGTGTGTGTGGAACCTCAAAGTGGAAACCATGAACATTTGGAATGTTTAATAGATGAACTGGTCCTTAACCTGTATGATGGGAATTCTCTCTACTGTCCTGGGATATATCTGTCCTGATGTGACCTGGAGCAAACAGCTTGGCCACCATAAGCCTTAGTTCCCATGTCTTAAACATAGTGGTAATATTTATTCTGATTGTGTTAAGGAATTAAATAAGTAATGGTTATAAATTACCTAGTATATAATAGGTGCCTGATAAAGTACCCATTGTCTTCTCTCTACCTCTTTCCTTTCTTCTCCCATTCAAAATGATATGGTGTGGTTTGCATACACACAGTGATTGACATTCAGCCTTCATTCCAATTGCCTTCTAGTGGACTGTTCAATACTGCAAAGACTGGAAAGCTAAACATTACATTTCCCAGATTCCCATGCCATAGGGGCTCTAGAGGGGATTCAGATGCACTGTGGGGGACCTGGGCAGAAGCCAGCAGAGACCATACTTCTGCTCCTGGTCTTTCTGCTGGCCTTGCAGTGGAGGGACTAAGTTTTCTCTGGATGCATGAGCAGACGGCCTGGACTCTTGTCACAGATACTGGAAAATGAGGGGCATCTCTTTTGCTGGGGGCCTTGTGTCTGGAGCAGCTCTGGTTCTAGAACAGACAACTTCGTGGTCAGAGATGACTCTATAAACCCTTGGTGACTCAGTTCTCCTTTGAGGAGGTTTTGAAAGCTCAACCTAAAGTCTTTTCTAAATCCCTCCTTGTAGTTCTTTAAGACACTTAATACCCTGTTGTAAATTCTCTCTTGCTTAATGTAGTCAGAGTGGACTTTGTCCTCTTCAACTAACCAACCCAAGTGGGATAGAGAGGTTTTAATTACTGGGTTCCTCATAGAGAAATCTGTGTGTGAGGGCGGGGTTAGGAAGGAGGAGTTGATAAGTGCTTGGGGAGAGGATAGTGCCCTTCTCCTGAAAGCTTCCCCCTACCCAAGGCCCAGGTGTCAGCTCACACTAACCCTTTAGGAAATTTTTGAGTTTCCTCTCTAAAGAGAGAGAAAGAGAGAAAAGTGTAGAGAGAAGTCAGAAGAACTCAGTGAATGCCAGAAGGTCAGTACTATATCATATGACCTTTTTCCAGGACCCTTCCCTCATATTTTCCACAAAGCCTATGTATATGCTTGTTGTGATTGACATTTTTTTTCTTTTATTATTTTTGTCATCAAATCCAAAGGAGTGACCGAATTTCATGTTGAGGAGAACACGATACAGAGACAGAAGTGGTATGAGAGGAGTCAGGAGTTCTAGAAAGGAGACCCTGGGTCCTCCTGATGCAGGACACTGGGATCTTTTGACCTGAAGCTGATCTAAATGAAATTGAGTCAAGTGAGGGAACATGCAGGCAAGACTTTTACTGGACTTCCATTTACAAAGGGAGACAGCTCCAATAAGAAGACATCAGGGTTCCCTGAGCAAGAGAAGGGAGCTGGTTTTATTGGTTACTTGCAGGGGTGAGAATGTGATTTGGCTTTAAGAATTGCACCCTGTGCTAAAGTTGAGTTACTGCTGCTGAGCAAGAGAACACACTCGGGGCACCCTGACCTTAACAGTGCAAAGCTGATACTGATGGAGGGTGGCACACACTAGAGCCCCTGCGGCCTGCTGTCAGGCTGCAAGCAAGGCCCAGAAGTGCCTTTGCACGAGAGAAGTGGTATGAGAGGAGTCAGGGCCAGGAGACCGTGGGTCCTCCTGATGCAGGACACTGGGATCTTTTGATCTGAAGCTGATGTAAATGAAATTGAGTCAAATGAGGGAACACGCAGGCAAGACTTTTACTGGGACTTCCATTTACAAAGGGAGACATAGCTCCAATAAGAAGATGTCACTCTCTCGCTCCCAGGGAACCAGCAGAAATTTTGGGGAAGGGGTTGAATTCCTCAGCCCATGGGATTCAGAAGTGCAAGGCCATCTCACTTGGGTATCAAGGAGCAGAGACCCTCCACCGACATCTGCAGTATATACAAATGGCATTTAGGATGGATTCCCTCCTGTTCTGCTTGGCTCTTGACCTTGCAACTTGATCTCTCTCTCCCTGGACTACTCAAGCTCCACAAAGCTTCATGTGCTGGTCACCATCTCATCCATATTTGCATGGTTATTCTTTTCCTTCTCTGAGAGGCTGACAGCTCCTGGAGGGCAGAGCCTGGGTTGAGTTCACCTTTCAATCTCTGAAGCTACTACGTGCAAGTATTGTGTGCGTATGGCTTTATGCTGGTTTCTGAGGACAGTGCCCAGAACTTTAATCATATTTTCAAAGAAATCAGGGCCTAGAAAATGTTTAGAAGTTGCATGAGGGGGTCTTTTTTTGGGGTATCTGGACACTGTTCCTTTATTACATAACCCAAAGAGTCAGCTTTCAAGAGTCAGATCCAGCTTATCCACATGTGAGTCTTCCATCAAGGCTGATAGCCAGTGTGATCTAAAACCCATAGGCTATGCAGCAAACCTGGAATTGGTCTCTGGTTTTAACATTCTGTTCAGTAGGGGCTCTGCCCGGCAGTGCGTGTTTATAGCTTCTTCCCCAGGACACCCTGCCCTGCACTCAGAGAGGTTTACAAGCCAAACTGACACCAGGCGAGCCTCACTGTGGGTGGGATCCATGGCTGTTGCGTGCTTTCCAATCTGCTGTCTCTCAAACCATAAATATTTATCAAGTGAATGTGGGGATGTCGGGCTCCAAAGAGTGTCCAGGGCAGAGCGTGTGTGTAGGGACGAAAGCCCCATGACAGCTGACATGTGATGTTGATGCTTTAAAGACTGAAGACAAGAGCAATAAAAATCCCATCAGGAGTCCGTGTCTCCACACTTCCCTCTAACCTGCACCTCTTGGCTCAGAAACCATGGACAAATATCAGTAAAGCAAAGCTGGGTTCCCAACAACTGCTGAATTGCTAAACTTTCTCAAATTCTCATATTTCTCTCCTAAATTAATCCAGTGACACTTCCATTTGGCTGACAACATTGCATGTGGGGGTGTGGAGGGGGTCAGCAGGGGAGGCAGTGAAAGATCAGAGAAGGCCAGATTATTCTTTTGTTGGCATTTTGCGGTTTCTAACTTGGCGTCATTGGTTGTTAAAGTGGAACTGTTGAACTCTCAGTTGCAGCGGAGTTTCCAAAATTCCAGCACTTTCCATAGTAAGATCATTTGTGAAATGCTTGCAGAGGGATGGTCCCTCGCTCACTTAAGGCTGTGAAAGAGCTGATGTTGAAGTGTTCAGGAGGAGCCAACTTTGGAGGAAGAGATGGAAGGAAGCTGCACTGTGATCTGAGTCTCTCCACCCAACTCTGCATGGGGTTCTGGAAGGCCTGAACATTTTCTACTCTCAGGAAGCCACCTGTCAATTTGCACAGCTGCCACCATGGAACCATGCCGTGCCTCCAAGATCTCATAGTAAAAGAGCATATACTCTTTCTCTGGACACTGTGAGCTGGTGTCTGAACAAAGAGACCACAGCCACTTGTACTAAAGAAGATGCCAATATCTCTACAGCAGAGCCTGCCAGCTGAAACAGTGATAGGCACAGAGCCTGGTTCTCCCAAGATCTCTCCTCCAAGACTTGCTGTAGTGCATACTATTGGCAGAACCTAGATCCTATCCAGAGTATTGCTTGCCAAACTCTGGAAAACGCAGTACAGGAAGGCACACCAGAAGAGGTTGGAATGGGTGTTGAGTGTCAGATCAGTTTACCTAACACACTCCTACTCGTACTCCAAGGTCCACATCAAATGCCCCTCTTCTCTAATAATCACCTCCCACTCCCTTCTGACTCCCCTAGAAATCTTTCTCCTCTGTGATCCCCAGTTTTTTTTGTAAGTCAAGGTAACATATCAGCCTCCTTTGTTAAGATGAGAGTTTCCTGAGAGCAGGGATTTTATATTTCTACATCTCTAGCACTTAGTAAAAAGCCCAATAGGTAATAACTATGGTGCTTTTGAAATATACCCACACAAATTTTGATACTTCTCTCTTCAAAAAGTAGAGCCTAATTCCTTTCACTTTGAGTTTGGGACAGACTTACTTGCTTCTAGTAAGCAGAAGTGATGCATGATTTTGGAGAATGGTGATAAAGACGGGGCTTGGTCTCTCCTGGATTGCCACCCTCGGGGAAGCCAGCTGCCATGTTGTGAGGACACTCAAGGATCCCTGTAGAGAGAGCCATGTGACAAGGAGCTGAAGCTTCTGGCCAACAATCAGCACTAACTTGCCAGATCTTTTTCTTCTTCCAAGAGGGAAACTCTCACTTGATGTGAGAGGACGTTCAAGACTCTCTGCTTCCTCTGATTCACTGAAGTGGATAAACCACAGCCTGCTGACTCATCTTGTCTATTTCCAATGAGCTGAGGTGTGGTAGACAAAAGGAGAAGGAATTGAGGACGGACAGGGTAGAACAGAGCCTGGGACTTCCCTGTTTTCATTCAGGGTTACTGATTGTGGTTTGGCCAAGCCTGAGGAAGGACATCAGCACTTCAGAGTCCCTTCACTCTTCTTGTCAGGAGGAATCTGAGGTCCTAGTGAACCCCAGAGTCTGGCATGGTTCCTATCTGAGGAAGGAAAGCCCATTATGGAGCAAGAAGGAGACCTGGAAAGGCTACACCACACAGCAGAGAGAAGGATTGTTACCTGCAGTAATGCTTGAGGGTCTAACCCAGGGGTGTTAAACCAGTTATGCCAGCAATGCCTCCAACAGGACCCTTGCCCCCCAACACCACTACCTTCTCTGCCTCCTGGAGTGGTTAGGATAAATGAGCAGCTGCTGTCCAGCAACACAGCTGAAGGTTAAGCTTTACTTCTTCAAGAAGGTGGGGATTTGGCATTCTTTGGCCTGCCTTTGGTTCTACATCTTTTTTTGTTTGTTTGTTTTAATTTCTTAGTTAATGAATTTTCATCATAAAAAATTGTGATGACACAGTTACGTATATAAAAAAGCAAATGTTCTCCTTCATAACCTACCTCCAATCTCAGTTCCCCCCTACAGGTAACAGCTGAGGCTAACACTGTGGCGCATGGTCCACCAGAGCTTCTGGACCTGCAGGCTCCATGCTTTATATATTGCCCTGTGACATGGTTGTTGTTGTTGTTTTTTTAATTTGATAATAAATCTTGGATACCATTTTTTTTCCTCAAGTCAGTGTGCACAGATCTAACTCACTCTTTTCCCTAGGAGCTGTTGAATTCTCCATAGCACGTGTGAAAGGAAGATGGCATGGCAGGAATAACCACTTCCTCTGCTCTCTGCGGAGGGCTGAGGATGTCAATGGAGGGCTTTTTGTTCAGCGGAGCATCAGAAGGGCTAGCTACATGGGAGAGCGCTGGGAGGTGAGCCGAAATACTGTAGGATGGAAGGGGAAGGAGTTTGGAGCTTCTAAGGCCAGCTGGAGAGGAGGGAAGATGGGGGAAGTAGGGAGATTGCTGACAAGATGGAATATGAGCGTTCTGCAGAGTGACAGCTCCACACAACCCTCATGTCTTCAGAAAGTTTGCTAAATTTGTGAATGAACATAGTTCTCATCTTTTGAAGCATTTCCTTAGAATAATATCACAAAGATGCCATTGCTGGGTTGAAGGGTAGGACTTTCTCTGTGGCTTTTGGGACATTGTTTTAAGTTGATATCCCAGAGGGCTAGAAGAATTATGCTGCTGCTTAATTCTGTGGGGAGCTGGAAAGAAACCCCAGTTTAGGATGTGCAGTTCTAGGATTGAGATGATCTTCCAGAAGTCTGATGAATCAGTACCTAAATATGGATGCCTATGATGTGTTAGTCCCCAATATCAAGGAGGGTGACCAGGCTCAGGTATCCACCTCAGCTCCCAGCTCCATGGAACTGACAAGCCTGGAGGTCAGGGCATGTGAGTACAGAATGGCCAAGAATACTAGGGAGACTACAGACCAGGTGTAGTGGATGTGTAGCACCTGTGCTCAGGATGTTTTTCAAATGTCTCTGATTCATCAATTGACATTTCTTTCTTGCTGGACCAGAGGCTTCCTCAGAATCCTTCTCAACACAGTGTACCACAGAGTCCTTACCAGTCAGATCTGGATACTGGATGGAACATATTTGGAATATATTTGCTCTTCCTATGATAGGTTCAACTTAAAATGAGAAATCAACTTAAAATCAGAAATTTGGCCTCTTTTTTTTGTACCAAGGATTGAACTCAGGGCAACTCAACCACTGAGCCACATTCCCCAGCCCTATTTCGTGTTTTATGTAGAGACAGGGTTTCACTGAGTTGCTTAGTGCCTTGTAGTTGCTGAGGCTGGCTTTGAACTCACGATCCTCCTGTCTCAGCCTCCCAAAGAAATTTGGCCTTTTAAAAAAAAAATTATTTTTTAATTTGTTCTAATTAGTTATACATGACAGTAGAATGCATTTTGACACATTGTACACACATGGAGCACAATTAGTCCTTCCTCTGGCTGAACATGGTACAGAGTCACACTGGTAGTGTAATCATACACATATAGAGGGTAATAATGTTGGTCTCATTCCACTGTCCTTCCCATCCCTGCATCCTTTCCCTTCTCCTCTCTCCTTCTGCAAAATCCAAAGTACCTTCATTCTCCCCCACCCACCATTGTGGATCAGCACCTGCTTATCAGAGAAAACATCCAGCCTTTGTTTTTTGGGGTTTGGCTTATTTTACTTAGCATGATATTCTCCAGCTCCATCCATTTACCTGCAAATGCCATAATTTCACTCTTCTTTAAGGCTGAGTCCATTAATCTGTTGAAGGGCACCTAGTTTGGTTCCATAGTTTATCTATTGTGGATTGTGCTGCTATAAACATTGATGTGACTGCTGATTTTAAGTGCTTTGGGTATAATCCGAGGAGTGCGATAGCTGAGTCAAATGGTGGTGGATCCATTTCAAGTTCTCTGAGGAATCTCCATACTGCTTTCCATAGTGCTTGCACCAGTTTGCACTCCCGCCAGCAGTGTATGAGTGTATATTTTCCCCCCACATCCTCACCAACACTTATTGTTGCTTGTATTCTTGATATTTGCCCTTCTGACTGGAGTGAGATGAAATATTAGAGTAGGTTTTTTTGTTTTGTTTTGTTTTTTGGTTTTGGTACCAGGGATTGAACTCAGGGGCACTCGACCATTGAGCCACACCCCCAGCCCTATTTTGTGTTTTATGTGGAGACAGGGTCTCACTGAGTTGCTTAGTGCCTCACCCTTGCTGAAGCTGGCTTTGAACTCATGATTCTCCTGTCTCAGCCTCCCAAAACCCTGGGATTACAGGCATGCACCACTGTGCCTGGCTCCATTTATTGATTCTTGATTTTACTTCTTGAGCTTTAGGAGTCTGGTTTAGGAAGTCAGCTCCTAAGCCAACATGGTGGCTCTGTTCTAGTGCCTAAGTCTTTAATCCACTTTGAGTTGATTTTTGTGCAGGGTGAAAGATAGAGGTTTAAAGATATTTTGCCTTTCCAGGATTTGTTTTGTCATAATGTAGATTAAACTACATAACTGAAAACATTTAAAATTGCTTATCCATGCCCCACCCAAAGTTGGCATGCACACTTGAGAAAGGTGTGGCATGTAAGAAAGAAGGGTGAGAAGAACCAGAGGGGAAGTAAGTCCCCTGTCACCAACTTCCTGAAGGCTGACCGTGCCCCATCTAGTGAACCTGTGAGCCCCTATCTGAGACTCCAGACTTGGACAAGTAATGGTGGCCTTCTGATAGTGGCTGGAAACCTTGGAAAAGTGGCTGGGCACTTCGGCTGGGCCTGTTGGTATACTATCTGACGGGAAGTCAGAGCCTGAAACTGGAAGAGAAATGAAAGAGGCATGTTTTGTTCAGCAGCTGTTAAAGCCTCTTCTCTCTACCTTTCCCCCGCCAGAGTCAGACCTAAGGGAATCAGCTCCTGAGACCAGTTAGTTCTAATGTTGGGATGGCATCTTTCCGAGGAGCTTCTCTCTCCACCCCACCTTCTGGCCTGTACTGGGGCCATTCTGACCTTGAATCACAGTTTCCCTGATCTCTGTAGGTCCCAGATCCTGCATTTATAACCCTCTCTTTAATTTATCTCCTCCCTAGGCCCCATTCTACATAATTGCCCATCTGTTTCCTGCCTACCCTGTTTTCTCACAGGTGCCTAGTGCCTCTTGTGTGCCTAGTGCCACTCACTCTAGAACTGTGGCCCAGCCTGCCAGGCCCATGAATACTGTCCTCACCTCCTTGACACTTCCTGACAGCTGAGCCTGGCCTGTCAGCTACTCTAGTCCCTGTGTGGCCATCTGGGTGCTGTCACATGCTGTCTGTCCTGAGTGGCATGAGCAGGAAGCTCATTTGTGTTGACAGTGCATTGAGCACGTCCACACAGAGAGCTCACAGGACAGCATTACTTATAGGACAGAAGAAAAGAACATGGAATCCACACCTGAGCAGCAGACTTCAAATAATGGCTCAACAACTTAATACCTTGGGCAAGTTTCTTAACCTTTCAGTCCTTGTTTGGACAATGAGGGAAAATAAATTACCTAGCTGAGTTATTGAAATGATAACTGAAACCAATAAATAGAATTTACAGTGAGAAATTTGAAGTCAGGGGTTCCAGGGATTGAACCCAGCGGCTCTTAACCATGGAGCCACATCTCCAGCCCTTTATTTGCATTTTATTTTTAGACAGGGTCTTGCTGAGTTGCTAGGGCCTTGCTAAGTTGCTGATGCTGGCTTTGAACTTGCTATCCTCCTGCCTCAGCCTCCCTAATGGCTGGGATTATAAGCGTGCGCCACTATGCCCAGCCCCAGCCCTTTTTTATGTTTGTTTTTTTTAGATGGGGTCTTACTAAGTCCTTAGGGCCTCACTAAATTGGCAAGGCCGATCTTGAAATTGTGATCCTCCTGCCTCAGGCTCCTGAGTTGCTGGGATTACAAGAGTGCGTCACCATGTCCAGCTATTGTGAGAACTTTTGCAGTCTGTTGTTAGTTTGTTAGTTTGAAGTGTATAAGGCTGCTATAGCAAAGTGCTACACACTGGGTGGCTTAACCAGTGACTTAAACTGCAGAAGTTATTGTCTCATGGTTCTGGAGGTTAGAAGTTTGAAATCCAGGCATCCTGGGGTGGTTCCTGCTGAGGGCTGTGAAGAAAGGATCTACTCCAGGCCCTTCTTCTTGGTTTGTAGATGGTGTGTTCTCTCCATGTCTTTTCACATGGTTCTCTCCCTGTATGTGCATCTTGGAGTTCAAATTTCCTTTTTTAATAATAGTCATATTGGATTAGGGCCCATCCTAATGACTTCAACTTAACTAATTACATCTTCAACAACTCTTTCCAAATAAGGTCATATTCTGAGATACTGGGAGTTAGGACTTCTATGTATATGAATTTGGGGTGATGAAATTCAACCTACAATAGTAAATTATCACTATTTGTCAAAAGTTTAATAAAGCCCTGGTTTATTGATGGGATTTTTGTGGAATTTAACAGTAACCATTAAACCTTCTCAGTGAGCTGCATTCTACTGAGCCACCTGGTAGATCAGTCATTGTTATGGTTTAGATATAACGTGTCCCCAAAAAGCTCACGTGTGAGACAACACAAGAAACTTCTGAGGTGAAATGATTATATTAGGAGAGCCTTAACCTAATCAGTGGATTAGTCTACTGATAAGGATTAACTGCTAACCATAGGCAGGTAGGGTGTGGCTCGAGGAGGTAGGTCACTAGGGGTGTGCCTTTGGGCTTCTATTTTGTCCCTGGTGAGTAGGATTCTCTCTGCTTCCTGATTACTGTGCCCTGAGCTACTTTCCTCTGCCACACACTTCTGCCATGTTGTTCTGCCTCACCTCTGGCCCAGAGCAATGGAGTTGGCCATCAGTGGACTGAGACCTCTGAAACTGATTTCATCTTCCAGTTCAGCTTAGGTCCAGCAAATATTTATTGACTATCTACATCATGTTAGCAATTATAGCTGCATAATAATACACAATCCTGATTTCAAGGTATTTTTCTCAGCAAAGTTGTCTTTTCCCTAGAAGCTATACTACTGTCAGCTCTTACAATAATTAAAATTTCTCCATTATTTCTATATATTATACACAGGGCCAGGGCTTCTTAAAACAAGATGTTCTTTTTAATAATGAGGATGCTTTGGGTACAAGTTAATAGGAATCTGATTCAAAGTGGCCTAAATTATAAAAATAATTATTATAGAATTAGACAGATTGGCTCCAAAAACTCCAGGGTTCTAGCTCTACTTATTTATTTATTCTATTTAGATTTACATGATAGCGGAGTGCAATTTGATTCATTGTACATAGATGGAGGATAACATTTCATTTCTCTGGTTGTATGTGATGTAGAATCACAACATACATGCAGTAATATATAAAGCTAGGGCCTAGCTCTACTTCTTGGTTCTGTTTCAGGTTTAGTCTCAGATTGGTAGCAATATGGCTACTGCATGTCCAGGCTTCACAGCTGGACCCCACAATGTACAGAGCAAGAAAGGACAGTCTCTTCCCATGCCTCTTACTTTGTAGGGCAGAGGCATTTCCCAGAAGCCCCTCAGCAGACATTGCCTTCCCATCTCATTGGCTAGCTTTGTTCACATTTCTACACTCATGGCCAGAAGGACTGGCTTAAATGAAACAGGAACTATCCCCTGCTGTTGAGGAGTGGGATTATCCACTGAAGCACACAGCTATTAACACTGGAGTGTCCTCTGCACTCCTGCTGCTTAGCTTCCTGCCCAGTGATGGCTGATTGCTAGCTCCTCTCCCAGCTCCTATCTGTTCTTACTGCCAGCCAGACAGGGCACCTACCAACCTTGAACATCTCTGTCTTTACAACCGTGCTCCGACCTCTGCACCAAGGGCAAGCCATTCCTTCCTGGAATAAATTCTTCTTGTGTTTTGCAGAATTAGCATTCTCATCTTTGTTTCCCTGTTTAGAACACACTAGCAGACTTTTGCAAGAAATTGCATGGATTTTTTTTTTTTTTGAGAGAAATAATGTACATTTGAAGTATTCCAAAACTTCTGTTTCACATGAGCTTGTTAGAGGCTTCTTTTAAAATGTATTTTTGTTAATTTTTTTTCTTTCACTAGCTAGGATAGTGGTTTTCAAATTTTAGTGGGAGTTTTCTAGAAAACTGAGAGAAATAATAGAATTCTGCTGGGCGTGGTGGCACACATTTGTAATCCTAGCAGTTTGAGTGGCTGAGGCAGGAGGATTGCAAGTTCAAGCTCAGCCTCAGCAATTTAGTGAGGCCCTAAGCAACTTAGCAAGAACCTGTCTCAAAACAAAAAAACAAAAACCCACAAAACAACAACAATAATAACAAAAACAGAACAACAACAAAATACCCATAGGATGTGGCTCAGTGGTTAAGCACCCCTGGGTTCAATCCCTGGTATCAAAAAAAAAAGAATTTTGTGACAGAATTCCATGTCCTCCCCCTGCCTCCAATCTGAAGTCTAATCTGAGAATTTGTATATGAAGAATGCATTATAGGTGACCATGCATTGAGATATACTTACTACCTTAGGAGACGAATCTGGACCTAACCCTCCCTTGACAAATTAATTTCGGGGGGTGGTGATTATTCCAGTTTCATGAAGTTTCATTTTTGTGTATACAAAAATGTCAAACCAGATGTAAGCTGAATTTTGAATCATCAGGAGATTTTTCTTTTAAGTACATGTACAATTTCAAAATCTCCCACTAAATTTCCTAACTGAAATTTAGGGTATCATTTGTTCAGATCCAGTGGTCATCGCTTACTTTCCAAATGGCAAGTGCTAGGCTGTGTAAGCACAGCCATCTGGGCCTGTAAAGGAACAACTTGGGCACTTGAAGTATTCTGTGTGTTCAAGTCCCCTGAGTTGTTCTTTGCTGTAAAAGATTCCTTTTTCTACAAATGGGCCTCTCCTTGTGAACTAGGTCAAGTTAGAATTGTACCATGCACTTGCGGCAGAGTGTCCTTCTGGGGCTCTGCTCTTCCTGCCTCCTTTTCTAGCAGAGCTGGAAGCTTCTGATGCCTGGGGAGGGGCATGCAGTGTGAAACAGAAGGTGGCCATTGGCAGATGAGGGAGAAGCATGGAATCAAGAGCACTCCAAAGTGGCTTTGACCTTTGGAGCTGAACTGGGCAGCTGGAAGTTTTGATTTTCAGGTGTGGAAATGGAGAGTGGCGATCATTTTTCACTTTGGAGAAGGCTCCCAGCTTCTCAGCTGCAGAGGAAATAAGTGGGAAGAAAATAGACAAAGGGATGAAAGAGGAAATACAAGGGCTAGGTCCTTTCAGTGCCGGTATTTGGTCCTTTTAGCTGGAGCATGAAAGCATGAATGGCATTGTAGAAGTGCCTCTCTGGCTGCTGTGGGGAGATAAGATTGAATAAAAGCAAATAATAAGAATCGTTAGCCAAATCATGTTAGCCAAGAATGGGAAGTTATACTCCATGTATGTATAATATGTCAAAATACATTCTACTGTCATGTATAACTAAGAAGAACAAATAAAAACAAATAATAGTTAGAAGGAGGCAGAGAAAAGTACATGCTTATTGAGCAGATGGACATTAGGCTGTAGCTTTGGGTCCCTGCTCCAGCCACAGGCCATTCCCTGAAGCTTGCACCATGCTCCCTCTAGACTGTGGCAGGTCTTCAGATTTCCAGATGAGTGAGACCGTTCCCTTCCTGTCTCTTCTACTGACTTGTGGATCCCCACTCTTTCCTTGCAAGTCCCTTTGGCTGTAGCCCCTAAAATGTTCTTCTGGTTTTCCTGTGCTTTCTCTCTGGTGTTTGGGAGCTCATCCACAAGCTGGCATTGAATCTAGTTCTCTGCTCTGGTGAACTTCACTTCTTCACCTCTTATAGTCTGAGCTGCCTTTTGCACAATAGCAATATAATTCACATCATTTTTAGCCCACCAGAGTCCCCACACCAACATGCCACATCCACATTCAAAGAACAATTAGATAATCTCTGGCCGCAGGATGGCAGCTCACAGGCAGAGCCCAGGTGGCTGCCAAAGGCTATGCACCAGCTAAGGGTCATCCACTCTTCTTAGGCCCCTGCTCCCCTTGGGGGACCCATCACCCTAGTACCAGTCCCTAGGGTCCTGGATGGTTTCTACTTTCAGAAAACCTTGACAGGCATCATTTCCTCCCAGGAAAGATGAGGAAGGTCCTTAGCATCCCCAACACTAGCTTTTGGAGAATCCCAAACAGGCTTAGATGCTTTTAAGAAGAAGTCTTTTGCTTTTAATCCAGAGGAGGGAAGGAAGATACAAAGGAAGGCTCAGATCCAAAGCGAATTCTTTTGTCTAGTACATGGTTTATTTTAAATATGAAAGTTCAAGGTTACAAAAACAAATGGTTTGGATGGGGCGTTTGTGAATTCTGAAGTATAGACATTTCTCCATGTGTGGAGGACGGGATCAGCTATTTGTGCAATTTTTGTTACTGTGAAATGAAAGAGGTACTGAGGCTGTAGAACATTGCACCCAGAATGATGTGAGAAATAAATAAATGACAGAACAGAGTTCAGAAATCCAAGAAGGGGAAGACTCTGCTTGGTATTACCCACACGTGGCACCAGGTCGAAAAGCTGCTTTCTGAAGCACCACACTGTGGGCTGGATGGGTCTGCTGATTGAATGGGATGAGTCGGCAGGGCAGCTGCTGTCGAGCAGATTGATCTGAAGAAGTAGTTCTCCTGCTTCTCCTCCAGCCTTGCCTATTTGTGTTAAAAAATCTCTTTTTACAGCCGGGTGCGGTGGCTCATGCTTGTAATCCCAGCACTTTGGGAGGCTGAGACAGGAGGATCGCGAGTTCAAAGCCAGCCTCAGCAATGGTGAGGTGCTAAGTAACTCAGTGAGACCCTGTCTCTACATAAAACACAAAAAATAGGGCTGGGGATGTGGCTCAGTGGTTGAGTGACCCTGAGTTCAATCCGCGGTACCAAAAAAAAAAAAAAATCTCTTTTTACGATCTTGGCTTTAGGTTGTACTGACTTGAACAGGCAGCTTTTGAAAAATAAAATGGATTTCCTGGAGGGAGAATTGAATTCTGCTTCAGCCACTGGTTGAGCAGGAGCCTCAGAGTGTTTGGGCCAGGTTCTGGTATGTAGCAACTGTGTGATCTTGGAGAAGGTGTTCTGTTTTCCTAAGTTGTCTTCTCTTAACTGGAAGATGCAGATCAAGCACTTTGCGGAGAATGTGTTCTGTAAATACAGGATCTATGGTGCCTGAGAAGTCTTCCATGCCTAATGGCTTGTTTTCCTTTTGGCCTTGGTTCTCTCCCCATATCCCTCTTCAACTTTGTCACGTGCCCAACATGGTTCCCATCCTTATATCTGGGTTCAGATCTTGGCTCTCACCACCTATGAGATCCTTGAACTTCACCTGACTCATTTGTAAAATGTGAGTCATAGTAGCGCTTAGTAGGTACTCAGTAAACTCACTCAATCTAGCAATATTTACTGGGCTGGGTTGTGGCTCAGTGGTAGAGTGCTTGCCCAGCATGTGTGAGTCACTGGGTTTGATTCTCAGCCTGCATATAAATAAATGAATACAATAAAGATCCATCAACATCTTTATAAAAAAGGGAAATATTTACTTAGTGCTCACTTATGTGCCAGGTACTGTCGCAGCACCAGGGATACAACAACTGATGAAACAAACTCCCTGCTTTTACATCTCTGGAGAAAGATATAGATAACAAATAAATATATAACATATTAGATGGCAGCAAGTGCTAGAAATAAATAAAAATGCAGAGAGTTGCAGGGTAGAAGATAATGCTTTAGATGGGATGTTCATAGAAGGTATCACTGAATAAGATGACCCAAAAACATGGAGGGAGGGATTTCAGCAGCTGGTAACTGAGAGGAGTTATGGGAAGCCATCCGTGAAATGCGTGAGGAACTTCTTCAGCATTGTAGCCAGTGAGGGGGTCGATCTGGCATTGTGAACTTCCCGTGGCAGTTGCCCAAATGCAAGTGAACTCCCCCTCAGCTCTGCTAAGAGAGCTCATGCAGCACTGGAGATGGGCTTGACCCACTAGAAACTGAGCAGCCTACCTGCCTGCTTTGGTGAAGAACTTTCCATAGAAACTCTTTGATATCTTCCGATATAAATAAAGCAAATGCGGGCTCCTTTTTTTTGTTAGAAGCTGGACCTGTCTGGTCAGCATTGCCCATCTCTGCCCCCTCTTTGAAATTAACTTTCTGTGTTCTGTGGTTATTTCGTCCTACCCCTTTTCTTAGCTTTTATTTTTCAGCCAGCCCATCCCACTGAAGGAAAACCCATTCTCTCTCCGTGTGGGATGTGGGTGATAAGGAGTATTCCAGGCACAGGAAGAGTAACCTCAAGGGCCCCAGGGTGGACGTGAACTTGCAGGAATAATGAGGCTAGTGAGATTGGGGACCAGGTCTAAGAGACCAGGATCTGACTGAGTAGGGTCTTTTGGGTCATGTAAAGGACATTGGCTTTTATGCTGAGCACATGGAAAGCCATTGGAGGTATATTCACAGAGAAG
>PVHX01001837.1:61456-188563 GCA_004024805.1 Geosciurus inauris
ACAGTGCCTCCTATGTCCCCTTTCAGTTCCTGGAACTTTAGGTAACTGGCCAGGGGGTCTTGGCAGCCTGTGGTTATGCACCCCCATCTGTGAGAAGCAAGCATAGCAAAGCATTAATCACAGAAGCACAAAGAGCAGGTTAGCAAATACATGCAGGCCTGAGCCAGAGTGACTCCATTTTGTGTTAGGATTTTACATTAGCAACTTGAAAGATGGACTTGCCATTTAACAGGCAGAGAAGACCAAGTGCAGAGCAGGGGCTGGGGGTCAGACTGTTAAGTGGGCGTGTCTATGAGACATCCAAGAAGAGTTGTTGAGCAATGTCAGTCTGGGGGAGAGGTTCAGGCTGGACATAAACAATTGAGAGTCTTCAGGGTGCAGATGGTATTTAAAATCATGAACTTGAATAAGATCACCTTGAGGGGGAGCATAGAAAAGAATCTGGGTCTGAGAATTAAGCCCTGGGGCAGTCCTGTGGTTGCAAATCAGGGAGACGAGGAGGAACAAATGCACCCTCCCCCACTCCTCCTCCTCCTTTTTCTTTTTTCTTTTTATCATTATGAAAAACAACTATTTTATTTAATTCAGTTAGGCTTCATTTGAACAAAGCTGCTTACAAAACTTCTTTGGCTTTTGCTCTTAAAAAGTGATATGTGCTCTTTGCAACTTCAAAGGCTTTTTAAAAGAAAAAGCACCAAACTCAGGGCTGGGGAGGCCTCATGTGGTGCAGGCACTGAACCAGTAAGGCCAGTGCCTCCTTTCAGGATTAGGAGGATCGAGCTTGAGCTTTTTGTTAGTATTCATCTCAGGCTGGAATGTCAACTTGAAAACCTCAAAAATCCTGCTTCACATCTCTTTCCCTTTTCCATCCAACAGAAAAATTATGTGAAGCCAAAAGGGAGAATCTGAGAAAGATTTGATTCTTCCTTTGGTGAGATAAACAATCTGTTATGTCATGGCACCAGTATAGAAATGCTGTGTTGGAAAAGCAGACTGAAATGACAGTAGTAGCTCAGGATAGTTTAGTGGGAACAAAGTAGGGATATCAACCCCTGTGATAAAGATCTGAGGGTCTCAGTGGACCATGGGTTTTTTATGAGCCAAATAATGACATGGCTGTTATGAAAGCCAGTACAAAAAAGATTTATTTTTTCCAACTATAGGAAATCAGAATCCCCTAAGTAAAGAGCCTGCAGGTTGGAAGATAGCAGCTGCCCCTTATGTTATGTTGGACATTGCATTGTGAGAGGGATTTTTGGCGAAGGGTATGGTGTTCAGTGTAGAGAAACCAACATAGGATAAAGATTTGAACAAACAACAAGATTTTGGCCTCACTGGAATAGTGGCTCTGCTATAGTCAGTGACTTCAGATATTCAAAGGGCTGTCAAGAGGGGGATTAGTTCTACATGTCCCCATAGGGAGCACTAAAGGAAGGAAAGTGATGTTGCATTTTTTGTTGTTGTTGGGCTGGACTGCCACATACAGTACAGAGCTTTCTTTCCCTTAAGGAATTCAAGTAAGTGGGGCAGGTGATCAACAGTCGGGGATGCTGGAGAGGGAAGACTTGCAGGAGGCACCCATGAATCTTATGGAGGTCTGTAAATTGCAGGAAAGTACACACCAAATTGTATGGCCATGTGGATATTTTTCTGGGGAGAGGGTCCATAACTTTTACCATGTTTTCAGAGTTATGGAACCCTAAAAATGTTAAGACTGCTTGATCTCTGTGGTTGCTCATTGATAGATGAAATAATCTATATTATTAATGTCTGTTAAGTCTAAATTATTGATAATTTTATTGAGTTCTATGGTTTCTTTGTTTAGTTTTTGTTTGGAAGATCTATCCAGTGATGAGAGAGCTGTGTTAAAGTCACCAAGTATTATTGTGTTGTGGTTTATTTGATTCTTGTAGTTGAGAAGGATTTGTTGGATATACATAAATGCCCCATTGTTTGGGGCATAGATATTTATGATTGTTATATCTTGTTGATGTATGATTCCCTTAAGAAGTATGAAATGTCCTTCTTTATTCCTTTTCACTAACTTTGGTTTGAAGTCCACTTTATCTGATATGAGAGTGGAAACTCCTGCTTGTTTACATGGTTCATGTGAGTGATACATTTTTTCCCAACCTTTCGCTTTCAATCTGTGGATGTCTTTTCCTGTGAGATGAGTCTCTTGAAGGCAGCTATTGTTGGGTCTTTTTTAAAAAATCCAGTCTGTTAGTCTATGTCTTTTAATTGATGAGTTTAGGCCATTCACATACACAATCATATTATTGAAATATGATTTGTAGTCCTGGTCATTTTAGCTTATTTTTGGTTTTTACCTGGACTTGGTTTCTCCTTTGATTGGCCCTTTCCGTTTTTTTTGTTTTTTGTTTTTTTTTAGTGTAGTCTCTCTCTTTGTATATTTTCATTGTTGGTTATCATTTCCTCCTCATGGAATATTTTGCCAAGAATGCTGTGTAGTGCAGGCTTTCTTGCTGTAAATTATTTTGACTTTTGTTTACCATGGAAGGTACCATGGATGGATGAGCTTCATCATCAAATCTGAAGCTCAATTTTGCTGGATATAAGATTCTTGGTTGGCATCCATTTTCTTTCAGAGCTTGGTATATGTTGTTCCATGATCTCCTGGCTTTTAGGGTCTGGGTTGAAACATCTGCTGAGATCCGAATTGATCTCCCCCTACTTGTAATCTGAGTCCTCTCTCTTGCAGCCTTTAAAATTCTATCCTTATTCTGTATGCTGAGCATTTTCATTATAATGTGCCTTGGTGTAGATCTGTTGTCATTTTGTACATTTGGTGTCCTGTAAGCCTCTTGTATTTGATTTTCCAATTCATTTTCATGTTTGGGAAATTTTCCAATATTATTTCATTGAAGAGATTGTGCATTCCTTTGGTTTGAAATTCTGTGCCTCCTTCTATCCAAATAAATCTTAGATTTAGTCTTTTGATGCTAACCCATAATTCTTGTATGTTCTGTTCATGATTTCTTACCATCTTCACTAAATAGTCAACTTTATTTTCAAGATTGTATATTTTGTCTTCATTATGCAAGGTTCTGTCTTCCAAGTGATCTAGTCTGTTGGTGATGCTTTCTATCGAGTTTTTTTTTTATTTGGTTTATTGTTTCCTTAATTTCAAGAATTTCTAATTGTTTTTTTCCCACAATCTCTAGCTCTTTCTTAAAGTAATCTTTTGCTACCTGTATTTGCTTTCTTATCTCTTTGTTGGAGTGATCAATGATTGCCTTTATCTGCTCTCTTATTTCTTTGTTGGAGTGATCAATTTTTGCTTTTATTTGCTCTCTTAAGTCATTCTTTAATTTGCAGATCATTTTAATTAAATTCATTCTGAATTCTTTCTCTGACATTTCATCAACAGTGCTGTCAATGCATTCTATTATTGTAGTGTCTAGGTTTATTTGGGGCGCTTTCTTCCCTTGTTTTTTCATGTTGATTACATATCTTCCTTTTGCAATGCTGATCTAAGGTATTGCAGTTTCTATCGTATAATCTTGTAGTGACAATAAAAATTACCTGTATCTCACCTTGGAGTTCATGATACTCACGACTGCAAGGTATTGCAGTTTCTATCCTATAATCTATTAAAAAATCCCCTCAAAGGTTTTTTGTTTTTTATGGGTTTTTTTTGTACCAGGGATTGAACTCAGGGGCACTCAACCACGAAGCCACATCCCAGCCTTATTTTGTGTTTTATGTAGAGACAGAGTCTCACTGAGTTACTTAGTGCCTCACTGTTGCTGAGGCTGGCTTTGAATTCATGATCCTCCTGTCTCAGCCTCCCAAAGTGCTGGGATTACAGGCATGAGCCACTGCACCCGGCTTAGTAGGCTGATTTTAAGACCTTTGTGTATAAACTGAGGAGTGGGATGGCTGGGTCAAATGGTGGATCCACTCCAAGTTTTCTAAGGAATCTCCATACTGCTTTCCATAGTGGTTGCACCAGTTTGCAGTCCCACCAACAATGTATGAGTGTCCTTTTCCCCCACATCCTCGCCAACACTTATTGCTTGTATTCTTGATATTTGCCATTCTGACTGAAGTGAGATGAAATCTTAGTTTTGATTTGAATTTCTCTAATTACTAGAGATGATAAACATTTTTTCATATGTTTGTTGGTCAATTGTATTTCTTCTGTAAAATGTCTGTTCAGTTCCTTAGGCAATTTATTGATTGGATTATTTGGGTTTTTTGGTGTTAAGTTTTTTGAGTTCTTTATATATCCTGGAGATTAGTGCTCTGTCTGAGGTATATGTGGTAAAGATTTTCTCCCCTTCTGTAGGCTCTCCCATCATGTTATTGATTGTTTCCTTTGTGGAGAAGAAGCTTTTCAGTTTGAATCCATCCCATTTATTGATTCTTGATTTTACTTCTTGCATTTTAAAAGTCTTGTTTAGGAAGTCAGATCCTAAAACAACATGATGAAGATTTGGGCCTACTTTTTCTTCTATTAGGCACAGGGTCTCTGTTCTAGTATCTAAATCTTTGATCCACTTTGAGTTGATTTTTGTGTAGAGTGAGAGATAGATGTTCAATTTCATTCTGCTACATAGGGATTTCCAGTTTTCTCAGCACCATTTGTTGAATAGGCTACCTGTTCTCCAATGTATGCTTTTGGCACCTTTGTCTAGGATGACATAGGCATATTTATGTGAGTTTGTCTCTATGTCTTTTATTTTGTACCGTTGGTCTGTATGTCTATTTGGGTACCAGTACCATGCTGTGTTTGTTACTATTGCTCTGTAATATAGTTTAAGGTCTGGTATTGTGATGCCTCCTGCTTTATTCTTCTTGAACTAAACTGCCTTGGCTATTCTGGGTCTCTTATTTCTCCAAATGAATTTCATGATTGCTTTTTATAGCTCTATGAAGAATGTCATTGGGATTTTTATAAGAATTGTATTAAATCTGTATAACAGTTTTGGTAGTATGGCTATTTTGACTATATATAGTCAAATATATAACCATATATAGTCAAATATATAACTCTAACCCTAACACTAATTCTGCCTATCAAGAGCATGAGAGATCTTTCCTTCTGAGGTCTTCTTTAATTTCTTTCTTTAGTGTTCTGTAGTTTTGCGGGGGGTTTTTTGTACCAAGGATTGAAGATTGAACTGAGGGGTACTTGACCACTGAGCACATCCCCAGCCCTATTTTTTTGTGTTTTATGTAGAGACAGAATCTCACTGAGTTGCTTAGTGCCTCCTCGTTGCTTAGACTGGCTCTGAACTTGAGATTCTCCTGTCTCAGCCTCCCAAAGTGCTGGGATTATAGGAGTGTGCCTCCGCTCCCAGCTATGTTCTGTAGTTTTTATTGTAGAAGTCTTTTACCTCTTTGGTTAGATTGATTCCCAAATATTTTATTTTATTTTTTTGAGGCTATTGTGAATGGGGTAGTATTTCTAATTTCTCTTGCAGTGGTTCATTGCTTGTATATAGAAATGCATTTGATTTATGAGTATTGATTTTATATCCTGCTACTTTACTGAATTCATTTATGAGTTCTAGAAGTTTTCTGGTGGAATTTTTTGGATCTTCTAAATAGAGAATCTGTCATTAGTAAATAGTGATAAATTAAATTCTTCTTTAATTTATCTTTCTATATGTATTTCTTTAATTTCTTTCATCTGTCTGATTGTTCTGGCTAGAATTTCAAGGACTATGTTGAATAGAAGTGGTAAAAGAGCACATCCCTGTCTTGTTCCATTTTTTGGAGGGAATACTTTCAATTTTTCTCCCTGTAGAATGATGTTGGCCTTTGGTTTAGCATGGATAGTTTTTAAAAAGTTGAGGTATGTTCCTACTATCCCTAGTTCTTCTAGTGTTTTGAACACAAAGAGGTGCTGTATTTTGTCAAATGCTTTCCCAGCATCTATTGAGATAACCATATGATTCTTGTCTTTAAGTCTATTGGTGTGATGAATTATGTTTATTGATTTCCGTATGTTGAACCAACCTTGCATACCTGGGATGAATCCCACTTAATTGTGGTGCACTATCTTTTTAATATGTTTTTGCATATGATTTGCCAGAATTTTATTGAAAATTTTTGCCTCTATGTTCATCAGGGATATTGATCTGAAGTTTTTTTCTTTAATGTGCCTTTGTCTGGTTTTGGAATCAAGGTGATACTACCCTCATAGAATGAGTTTGGTAGTGTTTCTTTCTTTTCTATTTCATGGAATAATTTGAGGAGTATTGGTATTAATTCTTCTTTGATGGTTTTGTAGAACTTGGCTGAGAATTCATCTGATCTTAGCCTTTTCTTGTTTGATAAGCTTTTGATGGCATCTTCTATTTCCTGCTTGAAATTGACCTGTTTAAGTTGTGTATGTCGTCCTGATTTAGTTTGGGTAGATCATATTCCTCTAGAAATTTGTCGGTGTCTTTAGGATTTTCTATTTTACTGGAGTATAAATTTTCAAAATAGTTTCTAATTATCTTCTGTATTTCAATAGTGTCTGTCCTGATATTTCCTTTTTCATCACAACTTGTAGTAATTTGAGTTTTCCTTCTTTTTGTTAGGGTGGCTAAGTGTTTATCCATTTTATTTATTTTTTCAAAGAACCAGATTTTTGTTTTGTCAATATTTTGAATTGTTTCTTTTGTTTCAATTTCATTGATTTCAGCCCTCGTTTTAATTATTTCCTTTCTTCTACTTCTTTTGGTGTTGATTTGTTCTTATTTTTCTAGAGCTTTGAGATGTAATGCCAGGTTGTTTATTTGTTGACTTTTTTTCCCCTTTAATGAATGAGCTCAATGCAATGAACTTTCTTCTTAACACAGCCTTCACAGTGTCCCAGAGATTTTTTTTTAAAATATGTTTTTAGTTGTTGATGGACACAATATCTTTATTTTATTGCTTTGTATGTGGTGCTGAGGATCGAACCCAGGGTCTCACGCATGCAAGGCAAGCGCTCTACTGCTGAGCTACAATCCCAGCCCTGTCCCAGATATTTTGATAAGTTGTATTGGAGTTCTCATTTACCTCTAAGAATTTTATTTTATCTCCTCCCTGATGTCTTCTGATATCCATGCATCATTCAATAGTGTATTGGTTAGTCTCCAGGTGTTGGAGTTGCTTCTATTTTTTATTTTATCATTGATTTCTAATTTCATTCCATTATGGTCTGATAGAATGCAGGGTAGTATTTCTATTTTTTTTTTTTTTTGGTATTTGCTAAGAGTTGCTTTGTGGCATAACATATGGTCTATTTTAGAGAAGGATCCGTGTGCTGCTGAGAAAAAAGTGTATTTACTTGTTGATGGATGAAATATTCTGTATATGTCTGTTAGTTCTAAATTATTGGTTATATTATTGAATTCTATGGTTTCTTTGTTTAGTTTTTGTTTGGAAGATCCGTCCAGTAGCGAGAGAGGTGTGTTAAATTCACTCTCTATTATTGTGTTGTTGTCTATTTGATAACTGAAATTGAGAAGGGTTTGTTTGAGATACGTAGATGCTCCATTGTTTGGGACATAGATATTTATGATTGTTATGTCTTGTTGATGTATGATTCCCTTAAGCAATATAAAATGAACTTCCAACTCCCTCTTCTTTGTCATAATTTCACCTACAGAAAAATTTCAAGAATATTCAAATAATTATTGAGTACTCTTCACCCAACTATTCCAAATATTGATCTTTTTTCCCATTTGCTCACTTATGTATCTTTCTGTCTATTCATCTTTTTCCTGAGAACTCTGCAGATCTTATTCAGATTTTGCCAATGGTTGCAATAATGTTGTTTAGAGCAAAAGAAAATCCCAGATCATTTGTCGCATTCAATTGCCTTGTCTTTCCAGTCTTCTTTTATATGGAATATAATAATCGTACTGAGATTTTTGAAAAGTACATGCTAGTTTTTTACTTTTGTTTTTGTTTTTGGATTTGGATGTGTTCTCGTGGTTAGCTTCAGGTCACACATCTCTGCAGGAATATCACAGAAGTGATGCTCTGTTCTCATTGCATATTATTAGGAGGTTCACTGTGTCAATTTCTCCCATTACTGGTGAACTTAAATCTTGTTCACTTGGCAATAGTTATATCAGCCAAGTTTTTCCACATAAAGTTACTATTTCCTCCTTTTTTTTAAATTATCATTTTGTGGGGGAATACTTTGAGACTATATAAATATCTTGTTATTCCTTAAAATTTTTGACCAGGAGTTTTAGAATTCATTGATGATTTTTTGGTCAGAATTAATGATTAACAAGATAATTGCCAAATTGTGATTTTCTAATTCTGTCAATGTATATTTCTTAAAGGTTGTTTTCTACTATAAAGCCAACTTTCCCTTCTCCTTGTTTTTTATATCAGCATGGACTCACAGATTCTTCTTTTATTCAATGGATTATAACCATTTACTGTCATTAATAATTTTTTTTTAATTTTTTTTTAGTTGTTGATGAACCTTTATTTATTCATTTATTCATATGTGGTGCTGAGGATTGAACCCAGTGCCCCATACATGCAAAGCAAACGCTCTACCACTGAGCCACAGTCCCAGCCCCCATTAATAATTTTGATGTTCATATTGTCTCAGATTTTGCCAGTGGGAGATCCTTTATGTGGTCCTGTGTCCTCTTGAAACATCTTTGGAATGTTTGCTTGTTTGTTTTAGTACCAGGATTTAACCCAGGGGCACTTAACCACTGAGCCACATCCCCATCCCTTTTTTTGATATTTTACTTAGAGACAGGGTCTCGCTGAGTTGCTCAGTGCCTTGCTAAGTTGCTGAGGCTGGCTTTGAACTTGTTATCCTCCTGTCTCAGCTTCCCAAGCTGCTAAGATTATGCACATGTGCCACTGTGCTCAGCCAGAATGTTTATTTTGTGACGCAATAAGGTGCTGAATTTGTCTTGTACTCTCCCTATCCTAAATTTGGAATAACTCACTTTTCCAAAGAGCTTGATTTCTTTTTTTTGGAAAATGGTATTTATAAACCAAAATCTGGGTGTAAAGTGTGCTCTTTGCTATTGGAGCCTTCTTATTTTCAGGCCTTCTGAGTGGCCAGTGATAGAAAATAGAGGAATGTTTATATACACACAAGTACCTATGTACATCATGTATATATGTGAATGCATATCAAGATGGTCCCTGAATTATGAGGTTCAGCTTAATGAATTTTTAACTTCACAATGGTTCTAAAGCAATGCACACATTGAGGAGAAACTATAGTTTGAATTTAAAATTGGTCTTTTCCAGAGTTGGCAATATGCAGTGTCATGGTGCTGGGCAGTGGCCATGGGTTGCAGATTTCAGCAAGCCACATAAACACCAAGGTGAACAATCTCTAGTGCTTTACTGACACAGGTATTCAGTAAGTTCCATGAGCTATTCCACATTTTATTATATAGCAGACCATGTTGGCTGAACTCTTTCCAACTGTAGGCCAATTAAGTATTCTGTGCACTTGGAACAAGCTAGGCTGAGTGATGAAGTTAGGTAGGTAAGGAGTATTAAATGCATTTTCTTTATTTTTTAAAATATCATTGAATTAAAAAAATCTTTATTTGTTCTTTTTAGTTATACATGACAGTAGAATGTATTTTGCCATATCATACACACATGGAGTATAACTTCCCATTCTTATGATTGTAATGATGTGGAGGTACACTGGTTGTGTATTCATATGTGAACATAGGAAAGTTATTTCTGATTTATTCTACTGTCTTTCCCGTTCCCATCCTCCTCCCTTCCCTTCATTCCCCTTTGTTTAATCCAAAGTACTTCTGTTCTTCCTTCTTCTCCCCCTTATTGTGAGTCAGCACCTCCATATCAGAGAGAACATTTGAGCTTTGGTTTTTTGGGATTGGCTTATTTCACTTAGCATCATAGTCTCCAGTTCCATCCATTTACCAGCAAATGCCATAATTAAATGCATTTTCAACTACTATTTTTAACTCATAATAGGTTTATTGGGATACAATACCACTATAAGGAGCCTCTGTATGTGAACATCCACGTACATATCTACCTACCTACCTACCTACCTGCCTTCTGTATTCTGCCTGGTCCACTCCAGTACCTACAACTGTAACACAACTCTGCATGATTTAGCCTATTTCCCCCTAGTTTTCATATTTGACAGTGAAAAACTTGGCTCTCATTATCGATTTTCTAATTTGCTTCATCCTAGAATGTACAGAAAGCATTTTCAGAATTGCTATCCCATGTGTCTATGAAAAAGAAATCTACTCAATATTTATTTAGTTTTTTTTTTTTTTTTTACTTTAGCCTGAGGGCCTCAAGTCTAAATATAATACAGAAGTTACTTGGATTAATTCTTTTTTGTTCCTTCTGTCCATAAACTTTTAACTGTCCCTTTTCTGTGTGTCTCCATAGCTCATTCTTGTCCTTGTCACACCTGTTTTTTCAAGTCTGGAGCCTCTTGGGGTCTCTGGGCTGATGAGTTCCCCTCTCAGCTCTCGCCCTCTCTGTGTCTAGGGCCAGTCTGCCTCCTCCCTATTCATTTGCTCATTAGGCGCCACCCTCTGTTCTCCTGCCAGCTTCCAGAGATGCTCACTCATTCCCCTCCTTCCTGTTCTTTTTGTGGCTAAAGATTTTTTTTTTTTAAGGCATCCTTAGCTTTCATCTTAATGGGATCACTGGAGGGAGAGAGAGACACCTTCCTTGTAGGAGGGAGGAGACTGAGAACCCATGTTCCCAGTCTGCTGCCTTAAACTTGACACCTGGGGATGCTGGAGGCAGAAAGATCTGGTTTACAAACTGTGAGATACTGGCAAGCACCTTCACCTGTCTAAATTCCAGTTTCCTTATCTAGGATGTAGAGGTGAGGAGCCCCACATCGTGTGGCTCTGGCAAGGACAATGACAGATAACGGGTGTGAAGTGCAGACATGATGCCTGGCACTGCATTCAGTGAATGGCACCTGTCATTGTTGCCTGCATGCCATTCCTGCTGATTGGCCTCTCACGTGTCCATATCTTCACTCAGGCCCACCAATTGCTCAGCACTTCACAGAGTCCCTATGTATAAAGGGGCAGGGAAGTCAAAGCTCCCCATGAGGCCATCCCAGAAATCAGCTGTAGCTGGCAGTGCTCTAGGCAAGGGCTGCATCCCCTCCTCTGGCTCCCTAAGTCGCAGGATAGGCTTTTTGCCTGGGACTTTAAAACTTCTTGCCTGGCCCTCGTTCCGCGGCCTCTCTGAGAGCCTCCCCCAGCTGTGTGCCAATGTGCCTCTGCTGGCTGGCGGCTTTTAAGCCCAGGACACATGATTATTCCTGATGGGATGAGTGATGAGCTGAAGATTTTGGTAGAGCAAGGCCAAATCCCTGTGTGGCTCCAGGAACAAGGATAAATATAGCAGAATAATTGCTCATGCTCTTTTAAGGATTAAAAGTCAGCTTTCGGGCAAGCTGTGAAGCTCCATGACTAGGATAGCAAGGGACACAGTTCCTTTTTTAGAGCCGTGGCCAACACTCCCTGTGCATTCCTGGATCCCAGGCCTCTGTGCTGCTGCTCTCACTTGACTAATGGGGTCACACTCCCTGGTCCACACAAGGGCAGGGGATTTGAATTGTTCCTACTCCACCCCATCAGCCAGCACTACGCCTGGCTCATACAGATGCTCAGCAAACACTTCTACATCAATGAATGAGAGCTGCAAGAAGCTTATATTTTAAAAATAACCTTTATAATAAGATTTATAGTCTAGTTGACAGTAATGTCCCAATGCCAATTTCCTGGTTTTGAAATATATTGTATAATAGCAATATAAGACGTCATCAGTAAGGAAAGCCGGGTGAAGGGTACATGGGACTCTGTACTATTTTTGCAACTTCCTGTGTGCCTGTAATTATTCCAAAATAAAAGGTTTAAAAAAAAACCCACCAGTAACCTTTAGTTAGAATCATCCAACACTCTTGACACTTGCAGGAGGCAGTGCCAGAGATGGATTCATTAAATCCCTGCATCTCTGCTCACAGCAATGCTTTTGTTTTATTTTTACTGTTACTATCGAATATAAACGTGTGATTTATTCATGTGGTCCAAGACATCAAATGATGAAAAAGCTATACAGTGTATTCAGTAGAGTCTACCCTAGCCCCTGAGCTTCCCTCCCATGAGCAACCATTGTTGATGTGATTCATTTTCGCACTAATTTTAGTGATATTCTGTGCACACATACACATTTTGAGTGAATATATTTGCATGTGCACACATATGTAAATATGTGCACATACATTTTTTTTCACTCAAATGGTAGAATTTGATAGACCCTATTCTTTTCTCTGATTTTTCCCATGTAACAATATATCTCAGAGGCTTGACATATCAGTACACCAAGAGCTTCCTTGTTCTTTGTTGTGGGTACACCCCATCTTCTTTTTTGACCCCAATTAGTGAACATTTATGTCATTTCTAAGCCTCTTGCTTTTATAAACAATGTTGCAATGAATAATCATGTTCATCTGTCATTTCCCATGTGTGGGTGTGTGTTTGTAGAATAAATTCCTAGAAGTAGAATTGGGTCAAAGGGTATATAAGCTTTACAATCTTGATAGTGCTAAATTGTCCTCTATAGAGTTCATTCCATTTTATACACCCACGAGTCCTATGTTTTATAAAATGTGTGCTTAATGCAGCAATTTAAAAATATTACTTGGTGACCTCTATGTGAGTCTGACAAAAGTTATTGGCCTCTACCCAAGAAAAACACAATCACACAATATTTTGCATACAATTTCTGTTGGCTCAGAGACCCATGAAGGCCATTGATGGACTCCAAGTTAACAAAATGTGACAAAAGAGGCAGCAGTATGATAAAATAAAGTTTTAGGACCAAACCATCTAAATTCACATATCTGTCCTAATACTCATGGGTGCAGAAAATTAGCCAAGTCATTCTACTTTGACCTTTGGCTTCTTTTTTGAAGGAAAGATACAGTAATTCTCTTTCTTAAGACACTTGTGAGATATACACATGCTTTTATGTAAAGCATCTAATATGATGCTAAGAGTTCAATATATGGTTTTGCACACATACATGCATGTGTGCACACTCACATGCACACAAAGCCTTAAGTTCCATTTCAACCTCTGGTAGTAACTGCAGCCAGATTCACAAGGTCAACCTTTGCGGCAACATTTCTCAAAATAGGGTTTTTGGACCAACCATATGAAAATTGCTCCAGGGCCATCATTCAAAGGCAGATTCCGGGTCCCACTTCAGATCCATGGAATTAGAATTTTTGGAAGAGGAGTCCAAAGACCCTCACACTTGGGGATTCTAATGCACACTGAGGTTGGTAAAGTGTGCTAAAGAGTTTAGCACATTCCTTCTAGTCCCTAGGCTTGCAGTTCTAGTAGTTTCTGCCATGTGGCTCTGCCAGTGGGAACCTGTACCAGCAGATGGACAGGTGTGGACACCTGAGAAAAAGCTTCGCTGGTACCCAAGACAGCCACCCCTACAAAAATCTACAAAAATACAATTACTCATGAGGGTAACAGGCAGCATGACTGCACCCCTACCAGGGATCTCTTTCATAACACCCAGGAAGGGAGACAATACAAGACTACACATTGAAGGAAGGCCTGGGATGGAGGCCTGGTTGGCCAGGCTCAGTAGATAATGCCTGCTATTGCTGGGGTGACTGGCCTGTGGCCAAGAGCTGAGAATGGGGACTGTGCAGGTCCTGGCAGACTTCATCAGGAGGGCTTGAAGCTACGGGCCTTGGAGCTCCCATCACTACTGCTCTTGTCCATGACTGGTGAATGTTCTCTTGGGTGGCAATCCTAGGGATAGGATTCCCAGATTTAGCAAATAAAAATACAGCATGCCTGTTAAATTTGAACTTCAGATGAACAACACAGAGTCTTAATACAAGCATATCCCATGCAATATTAATACATACTTATACTGAAATAATTATATGTTGTTTCTGTGCAATTCGAATTTAAGCAGATGTCGTGTGATTATCTGGCAATCTGACCCAGGGCTTCTCAGTGTTTCTTCTAACCCCAGAAAGGACTGGAGCCCCCATGTGGTTGTTCTAAACTTGGTGCTCCCTTACCTTGGCCTTGAATAGGAAATACACCTGAGGAGGGTGAGGAGCGAGCATGTAGCAGGTATGAGAGGCTGGCACCGGGCAAAGCTCTGGAACATATCTCATTTCATGCCCCTAGTGAGCCCGTGAGCTAGGCATTTTCACTGTTACTCCCACTTTAGAGATGAGGAGACTGAGGATCCATGATGTTAAGATCACAGGGCTGTTAAGTGGAGGAGCAGGGACTGGCCCCTGGGGCCAGTGCCAGGTGTGAATTTATCAGAAACTCCTAGTCCCTTCTCTCCAGTAATCCCAAGGGTTTAAGGTAGGAGCCGTCCCTGCTCCCAAATTCTGGGACAGGAGACATTTTCAGTCTCTCCTGGCACTGGGCCAGAGTCTTATCCCGGCTCACATGCTTGTGGGGAATCCAGGCTGTGAGGCGGGTCTGCAGAGTCCCCTTCATCCCTATCTGACAAGGACAGTGTCCAGCAGCATGAGCTGCCCATGAGCATTGCCATCTGCTGTGTGGGTACCATGGGACGGGCCTGGGGTTAGTGGCTACCTCACAGGCCTTGCCTGCCTGGAGTCCTGAGGCTGAAGGGTGGGCTTCCCCTGGCTTCAGACCCCAGGAGCCAGGCTGCAGAGGAGCTCTGGCTCCAAGTCCCAGCCCCTCTCAGAGGAGGCGGGCGGCCCTCTGCAGCCAGCGGCTTCTCAGCTCAGAGCTCCAGAGCCAGATGTAACATTGACCTTAAATGGTAAAAGCTCCCCAGAGTGAAGAGAGGCTGGCCAGAGGAGGAAAGGGGAATAACTCAGTTTTAGGTAAGTCATTGCTATATCCTAGAATAACCTGCCTCTTCAGCTGAGAGGGAAGCAGAGGGAAACTTCTTCTCCTTAAAGGTACAGGGTGCTGGGAGGGGGCGCTTAACTTAGACTTTCCAGGGGAGCTGGCTTTGTCGGGTGCTATTTCAGCTGAGTGTTTTTATTTTTGCTGTCTTAAGCTTTAAATAAGAAGTGACCTTGCTGGTACTAACTTAACTAAATTATGCTCCTTTTGTTTGCTGTTGGAAAACATGCACATGTTGGGGTGAAAATGTGGCTTCTTACTAGAGATCCCCCCTCCAAACTTGCATGTGAGCCCCTTTGTGACAATAGAGGGGTCCTGAGATGATGCAAGGCAGGGTTTTCTCTCCTCTGTTTCCTGTGTCTCTCTTTCTGTCCCCCTGCACCCCTGTGTATGTGAATCCTGTGCTGGATTATCCTATCTCCATCCTTGGCCCATGGCAATTTCTATCCCTGACCCTCCTGTCCTTTGTTCTGGTCACTGCCCCTGTTTTTATCTCTGCCCCATCTCTCCTTTTGTCTCCAACTCCCCCGACCTCCTGTGCTCTTTCTCTGCTCCTTAGAGAGGTATATATGTCTGGGCCTGTGCCCTGGCCCTGCTCCCTTCCAGTGGTCCATGTCGAAGCTATTCCTAGAGTGAACTTCACTCAGATTGGCTTTCTGCAAAGAGAAAGCCTGGGGAAGCCAGAGGCCAGAGAGAGGCCCAGCTGCTCCATCCCTCCTGCGCAGTAAATAGTTGTAAAAGCTGGAGAGGCTCTGCAATTTGCGTAAACAGCAGCGCAGGTCCCGGACCCCTGGCTGGCGCTCCCGCCTGCCAAAGCTCCAGCTGCTGTTCTCTTACACTTTTCAGGCAGCTCCCTGGAGTGGCAGGGGAAGTGAAGCAGCCCCAGGGCTTGTCTGAGCTGGGTGTTCTGCAGGGAGAAGGAGGAAGCTGCCCAGGTCTCCTAGACTGGGGGCACGAGAGAGGTAGAACCTGTTAAGGATTGTGTTGCCCCTATCAAGGGGTGCTGATGAGCCTATGAGGCACGTGGAGCTACCTAACTCTCACCCCAACACTTTTATGAAGGAAACTCACGTTAAATGACTTGACCAAGGTCATATTACCAAGAGGAAGCAGTTAGGACTTGAACCCTGGTCTATGTGATTCCCATTCCAGGGTTCCTGCCTCTCAGCACAACTGAGTGTCTCCAATATTGTATTGTAATTTTTTTAAAAAATATTTTTTAGTTGTCAATGTATCTTTATTTATTTATTTATATGTAGTGCTGAGAATCGAACCTAGTGCCTCACACATGCTAGGCCAGCACTGTACCACTGAGCCACCACCCCAGCCCCTGTATTGTAATTTTTGACGTAATAGATAAAACAGATTTCATTGTCATGTTTGTTCGGTCCATGATTCAGTGGTGTGTGCACACATGAGTGTGTGTATATGCGTTGGGGATGGCTGTATTCACATCGGAGGTCCCTTCCTCTACAGTTGGTGGTAGGTGAAGTGTTTCTATGTACTCTCTAAGATCACTTGGGAAGGACAACTCTGTTCTAATTGCTACACCATGATCAGTTATCCCCACAACCATATTTTGGAGGAGGAGAGAGGGGAAGCAAACATGTAGTTCTTACTATGCAGTGAACCCTGCTCTGAGCCCTTGCCATGCACCATTCCACAACCCTACCAGGCAGGGATTATCATCACTATCCTCATCTTATAGCTCAGAGAGGTCACACAGGGGCATGTGACCTCAGGCAGCCCATCTTTGGAGGCTCTAGTCTTGACCACTTCAGTCCTGTTCACCTCCACTTGGTTCCATTTCTGAGAGGACAGCGGGAGAAGCACAGACTCTCTTCCAGCATGCTGCATCTGAGGCTGTCACAGATGCAGCCACGTGCCCCTTACAGCAAAGCTAGCAGAGATGGATCTTTACCTCAGTTTTGCAGGTGAGGACACTGGGGCTGGAAAGTATAAAGTGACTTTTCCAAGCTCACCCAGGCACCAAGAACAGATCTAAATAGTATCTTTGGGTAAGTTTATTTAGGACCATGTGACACTTTCCACTTGAAACTGAATCCCCAAGGGACACCGGGGGTCATTTTTCGGTGAAGGTTTTTGCAAGCATGCAAGAGGAAGCTAAACACCTTACCTGAGCTGCACAGACGATTTTCAGCTCTCCAAACAGCTTGCACTTCTTTCCTCTGCGCCTTCGTAATGAAGATGGATGCCATGGCCCATACCTCCAGCAGGAGCGTATGATAAGTGCTTGGGAACAATTATTTTTGGTTGAATAAATAGACACAATGCTCATAAAATGCTTCGTGGTTAAAGAAGGTCCTGGGTTTATTAAGCACATGTTGAAAGGATGCAAGGTGGGAGTCTCTAGTTATCCACCCCACTCTGCCACCTCTCCTGCACAGCCCTGCAGAGCCACTGGGCTACATCTCAGCCATCCTCACTATGGCTTTATGGTCCTCAAGATTCTGTTTGATGCCTAAAGAGGAGCAGAGGTTCCTGTGGATGGAGGGGAGAGAGCTTTGAGCAGGAAGACTTCGCCCCTGCACCTTCAAGAGCTATTTGGGTGAGGAGGAAGGTGATGAAGAGCTGAGTTTTGGTGTAGTGAATGCAAAAGGAAAGAGGGGGACAACACTGATATTAACTGAGCTCCTACTTTGTGGCAAGATCTTTTATTTAATTTAATCCTCGGGTTAGAGTGTCAGGATGCTGTGGTTCAAAGAGAGGCACACAGCTGCTGGTGGCAGGCAGGGATTCCAGCTCAGGCTGCCTCATTTGGCACTTTCTGCATTAGATGTCGCACTCTAATTAGGGACTCAGGTCCCAGAGGCTGTTTTTGAGTGTCACAGTTCAGATCATGGGAGAAGCAGGAAAGGGGATATCATGCCTGCCTTGAGAACCTAGGGCATCAGACTTGAGTTCAGATGACAGCTCAGGGCAGCCTCATCTGATGAACCTTCAGACCTAGACTTAGCAGAGGTGACACCTGCTGTAACCTTGGAAAACCTCACCTTTTCTGCCAGGTCCTTATCTGAGAGAAATAGAATGCAGGTGACGGTAAGTTAGACAGACAGAAAACCTTTTCCAGCCAGCAACAGATGTCAAAATGTTTGTCAAGGCGAGGCTGTCAGTTATATTCTGCCTAGTACTTTGGTTTTTAATTCCAATTTTTATTAAAATGTTTTTTTGGTACCAGGGATTAAACCCAGAGGTGCTTAACCACAGAACCACATCCCCAGCCCTTTTTTATATTTTATTTAGAGGGAGGGTCTCGCTGAGTTGCTTAGGGCCTTGCTAAGTTGCTGAAGCTGGCTTTGAATTCATGATCCTCCTGCCTCAGTCTCCCAAAGCTGGTGGGATTATAGGTGTGCACCACCACACCCAGCTCAAAATTGTTTTGGTCATAAATATAACATATATTCCTTGCTAAACATTCTTGGAAAACGTAGAAATGATATGAATAAGAAATTTAGGATAAATATAAAAGTTTAAAAAACTTTCCAGAAAAATCCCATCACGCAGAAAAATATTGTTAATATCATAGTATGTTTCTTTCTTTAGATTTCTCTATACTTTACAAAACTAAGGTCTTATTGGCAATGTGATTTTGTAGTCTGCCTTTTTTAACTGAGCATCTAATTGTAATTATTTTTCCACATCATTAAAGATTCTTCCAAGCATGAGTTTGCATTAGTTGTATAATATAGAGTAATTTTAGCTATGTAACAGTTTGATCATCCTTCTTGTGGTTGGCATTTACAAAATGTGGGTTTCCTTTGAGGACTATCTCACTAACACACACAATGTGACAGCTTCCCAATATGTTTGCAGCATTTGGGGACTTGGCTCTCAAAGGCAGTCTTGTGCTTTGTGGCCATGATGTGGGCTTGTTCTGCAAGATGATTATCAGTGAGACACTGGCCCAGCCTCACACACCCAAAATCATATGGTAAGCCAATGTTTTGTTTAAGTTTTTAGTCCTTCCTTTCAAGGAGGAATCTTCTGTTGGAGGTCCAGTAACCAGCTGTCCAGTTTTTTTCTGGGAATACGAGTTGCCCAAGACTTTCAGGTGCTAAAAAAAAAAAAAAAAAAGATGGCTTGGGCAGACTGGGAAGTTAGTGGCCCTCCCTTGAGCTCATTGTGCCTTAACATCCTTCTGACACTCACTTGTCTTCCTTCTTGGCATGTAGTCTGGTAGGCAATAGCAAGAATTTAATAACTGTTTTTATTACATTTATTTTTACCATAACCCTCTATTTGTGGCAAGTGGTACCGATTTTTCCATGTAAGAAAGGGACATAAAGTTTCCTTTTTTTTTTTTTTTTTTAATGGTGCTGGGGGTTGAACCCAAGGCCTTGCACATACTAGGCAAGTGCTCTACCATCATGCTACATGCTTAGCCCAAAGTTTCCCTTTCAAATCAAGGTAGTAGTGATGTTAGCTAGTACTTATTAAGAGCTTTCTGTGTGCTAGGTGCTGTTCTGCTTTACCTGTAATAGGTCATTTAGCCCTCAGAGCAACCCTCGGAAAGTAGTTACCAGCGTTGCTCAGAGTATACAGATAAGGAAACTGAGGCACAGAGAGGGTAAGGAACCTGCCCAACAACAACATGAAGCTGGTAAATAGAGCTGGGATTTCACGCTTGGCTTTCTGTCCCAATGCTAGTGAAATTAAAGGATATTAAATAATTAAGTATGTAAGTGGAACACAGATGTGGCAAAAAATGTGAGAGCCGTGTGCAAATGACTGGAGTCTAGGACACATGGCTTGGTGGAATTGGAGCATCAATGAGAGCAGGGTGAGGGAGAAGCCAAGCCGCCCCAGTAAACCAAGGGAAGGTTAGGGACCCGTGGGCCAGTGGGAGAGGTGGGGAGGGAAGAGGCCACACAGCACTCACAGCCCAGCTAGAAGAGCAAGATGTGGTCCCCTTAGTGGCTTTGCTGGGAAGGGACACACTGAAGCTGTAGAGAGTTCTGCTGCTGACAGGAGGAGGTTTCCAGAGGACCCCAGACCCTGGTTCCTCAGTAGAAAGCCTGAAGATGCCCTTGGCTTTGCTCACACAGGTGTGTCAACGATACACTGAAGCTGGTGGGAAGATGGGCGCAGTGTCAACCAGCGCTTCTCTCAGTGTTGGCTGGTGCTGGAGCCATCACAGCCCCCTGGTGTAAAGCGTGGGCCTTGGATGGATCATGTCCCTCCATCACTGACCAGTTATATGCCTCAAGCTGCACTGATCTCTCTGAGCCTCAGTTTCCTCTCCTGTGATGACAGAGTCCCCTTTGCAGGGTTAAACCACCTAGTTCAGTGTCTATTCTTGGCACCCAGTATACATCAACTACTATTTCTAGCATTCCTCTGTCCCCCGCCAGAGTTTCCATCAAAGAAACTTCTCACTGGCTTTGAGATTCTGACCATCCATAATCCTGGGTCCTACTCGCACCTCTTTAGACACCCAAGGAGAATAGGGGACTTATTTGCTAGACGATGGGCCTTGGGTACCTGATGGAGTCTTTAAAGAGGTCTAATAAATAACCTCTTTGCTTCCCTTATGTTTTTGAAGCCCACTGAGATTCAGGGACAAATATCCCCGCATGACTGCTAAAACTGAGTTTGGGGATGTGGGTTACATTGGCAAGCAAGCAGGCTTTCTAACAGTGTATTAAGCAGACTTAGCCCCATTCCTCTGTGGTGCCCTGTGGTGGAGGCAGGGCTCTTTGAACCTCAGAGCATGGAGGAGCAGAGAAGATGGTGTTTTCCCCGTGTATACTCATTCCCCGTGGAAAGAGTGGAGCAGTTCACACTGGCACACCCCAGGGCTCTCTCAGAACCATCCTTTTGGGTGGAGCCAGGACTATCACACTCTTGGGAAGTACAGTAAGGACCTGGTCCAAGCTCAGTTGCAAAGTCATCCTCTCAGGTGACAAGCACCTGGTGAGACGTGTGCCATACCCTAGTGAGAGATAAGAAGGGTGAAGGCCACAGGGACCATCATGTGGAGCCCCAGCTCCTGCCTTTCCCACTTGAAGGAACCTCACCCTTTCTCCTTTGGAGATGCTGCCAAGGTGGGCATGGGTCGTTTGGTGCAGGCCTTCCCTAGACAACATAAGCACCAAACTGGCAGGCTCTGGAATGATTCTCTCTCTTTTTTTTTTTCATCGAAGTTCCATTTCCACACAAGGAAGCAAATGGTCTTTTAACCCCCTCATTCTGAGTTACTTTACACTAGATGAGAGAGGACAGGGGAACAAAACTACAATTACCCGAGCATAATGTATGTGCCAAGCATTTTAGATAAAATAATGCATTCAATCCACATGTTAGCTGTTAAGGGAGATGTCTATGAGTGAACTGACTCCCCGAGGTTAGGCCACTTATCCAAGACCACTAACTAGTAACCAGTAAGTGAACAATGGGGAGTTAAACCAAAAATCATCAGCTCACAAACCCCCAACTCTTTATCTCTCTGTGGCTTACAAACTGGGCCACAGAACAGGGTGAGTATGTCTAGCCCTTTGGTCCTCCTCCTATAGGAACGAGGTCCAGGAAGCCCCAGTGCTGCTCAGAATATGGCCCCTAAGCTATTGGGGTATCTGCCCCCCAGTCATGCTCTACTTGGCATCTCTCTTTTGTCTTCTTTCAGTATGTGACAGTCTTTATCAGATCTCATAAACTTGTTCACGAACAAGCTCCTTCCTCTATTAAGAAGGAAAACAAACATCTAGAATCATGAAATTTCTACTGACAAGAGATATTATGCCCTCCATCAGGAGTCCAGAATCACTGTCTGTGGCTCACCAAGGTTTGCATGCTAAAAGTTCATAGATATTGTCACCTGAGGCAGTCAGGAGTAGTGGTTGAGCTGAGTTCAAATCCCAGTTTCACAACTTACTAATGAGCAAATGATCCCATCTCTCTATCTCACTACCATTACCTTTAAAGTAGGGCTGAGGATAGTACTATGATGGCTCAAAGGGCTGTCATGAAGATGGAATGGATCACTACATCTAAAGCACTTATACATGTGTAAATGCTCAGTAAATAATAATTATTATGATTGGGGCCTGGATGAACCTCAAGCATGGGTCCCAGTTGGTCAGGTTTTCTGAAGGGCTGTCTTGTCTTGATATTTTCAATCTCTTTGGAGATTGGCTTCCTGATAGAAAGAGTGCAATAGGCTCCTGGACTTCTTTCCCAGCTGAGGTCCAACTGATCCTAACGGAGGTTGGAAGACGATGACGATGAGGCTAGGGGTTGTCAGGAGGAAACTGGCTACTTGGCTTTTAAAAGGTCTCCCTTAGGAGCATCATCATAGACACAATTCTAAGTGTCTATGTGCCAATGTATTGTGGGAGATAACCCTGTCCATAACCAAAAAGCCTAGGAGATAGAGATTTGAGTTGGAAGCAGTTTTGATGAGCCATCTCTCCCCACATCAGAGAGACTCCCCCAAAGCCTAAGAGAGGCATCACTCTTCTTGGAAGTATAGATGAGCCTTTCTTTTTTGCTGTAGGAAAATATGCTAGAATTTATTTGGTGGTACCCACATGGCCTGTTCTCAGGTAGGACACAAGAAATTTATCAGATTCTACCTTTGTTGGTTAAAATTCTTTGGTTACCAAGTATCAGAAATCTATGCTGGATAACTCAAGAGAAAGTTTTGATTTTGGGAAGGTAATCCAGAGACTTCAAGAACGAAGTAGTCAGCCAAACCTCAGGAAGGCAGGACCAGGAGCAGAGTTGCCAACCTTTTCTCTGGAGCGAGAGCTTCAAGGTTTTTTTTTTTTTTTTTTTTAATAGTGCATCTTATTCATTTAAAAAAATTAATCATGCACTTCAAACTTATGTATATTAGTTTCAATTTATAAAATATTTTATAAAACATAAAACAGAATTTTCTAGAATGAGAAAAATGAAATAATATGGAAAATCATGCTTTTTTTTTTTTTTAAACAGTGCCAATAGCTTTTCTGCCTTGCCCAAAGTAAGAGACACGTGATCAATCATGCTTTATTATTTTGAAAATCTTGGTTTGGCACTTTGGATAACCCCTGGTTTTAATAACTGTCATGGTTGAAAGGACACTTTGTCAATCAGGTTCCCAGTATGGAACCAAATCCAAGTTAGATGGCTTAAGAGACTTTAGCAGACAGTTGATGGAGGTTTGAGAGCCAACAAGGGATGGTGCCCAAAGGCAAAAAGCTAGCAACAGCAGGAAGTCATTACCAGCCCAGCTGGTAGGGCAAGAGAAAGACACTGTGTTAACAGAGGCCAGTGAGTCTTGGAGCCAGACAAGAGGGTTTCTCTAAAATAAGCTGTGGTTATAGGGACCCTCCTGCCAGAGATGTAGTGCTGAAGCAAGAAGGGGCTGCAAGAAAGCTCCAACCCCCCTCTCCTCCAGTCCTGATGGTGTATTGGTCAAACTCAGATGGCAGGCAAAGAAGGCCAGGGGAGGGGATGGCTCCCCAACAGGGCAGGAAGGCAGAGAAAAAACAGCTCATATGGAAAGGAAATATGGCTACTTTCTGAACAAGATGCTAAAATTTCAATTTTATCCACCTGTTTGCAAAAATTTTTGAGGTTGGTTGTAGTTTTAGCACCAGCAGCTTCACTCCCCTGTTTTTGAGGAGACTTTTAAGCCATATGCCTGTTATGGTGGTTGGTTTGGTGAAAACGAGGTAAATATATTTCACTAATCCACTCACTTACATACAAACTGTGTCACTCTGCACTAAAAGCAAATGAATACATAGATGCTATGTCAGTGGCTTCACTGTGGAATTCATTCCCTCTGAGCCCTTAGGATTTCTCATGAACTAGACATGAAAGTGACCTTTCATACAGACTGAATAAGGGCACCACCGCCAATGTGTTCATTGAATATTAAGCAAGTTTACTTTAACTTTTTAATAGAAATAGCAGTTTTGAATTTTCTTCCTATATTTTATTGAACTATCTTGTATTCCTTGGCATGTAAACTCCACTATGAAGACCACTGCTCAAGGCCACAGGTCTGGCTTGACCAGGCTCCAGAGGCTCCTAATTTCTGTTCTAGTTCTCAGGAAAAAGATCCTGATACGCCCAGCTTGGGATCAATAGCCATGGTCAGTAGTCATTATCACAGGACACAGATGTGGCCATGGGGATCATCCCTGGTATATAGGGGTTTCTTGGAAGAAGGGAAAATTTCTAAAAGCAAAAGTGTCTTCAAAGGATGTCATGACCTGTTAACTTGTAACAGCCCTACTGTCCTGCCTCCTGGACGTTCGGCAAGCCCCACAACTCCTCAGCACACACACAGAAAACATCTTGTGTTATTTCAACAAATACCTCATGGTGTCCATTGTGACACCAGTCACATTGATTTCAAAAAGTTAGCTCATTATAGATTTCAAAAAGTTAGCTCATTATAGATTTACAGAGAAGTATTAAGGGAAGCCAGCACCTTGGCAGTGGTCCAACTCTAGGCCTGGTTCTACTTCCAACTCATGCTGTGACCTTTGCCCTTTGGCAAATCAATTTTTCCTTTTGAGGCCTCAATTTCCTCACTTGTGAACCATTCACTCTCCAAGGCCCAACAATCACAAGACTGAGGACATCCCAGATCAATAATTTCACCAGACACTGGGTCCATGACAAGGAGGAGACTGCACGTGTGTCAGAAAGGTTTCCATAATGGTTGATTCTCCAAAAGCCACTGCAGTGCCTTGTGGACAGTTGAGAACTGACAATCAGGTCCAAAGCAAATGGAAGGCTTTGTTTTTATGAAAGCATTTCTTGCTAAAGGGAAGACTACTCCTTCTCTTTTCAGCTAAAGCAAGAGTCTCTTGTTTAGACATTTACTGTTCAGATCAGAAATGATGATCTTATTTTTGTCACTAACAAAGGCAGCTGCTAAAACCTGGTCCTTCTTGCCACGTGTTATAGGACCAGCTGCTCCAAGCCTCCAGCTCTAGGAGCAGATGGGTGTGCCTTTGAGAGTAGGTGACACTGATAGGGAGGGTCAGTGTCTTAGAGGGGATGAATGTCATAGGCATCGTAATTTAGCAGGAGGGGACTTTAGGAGAGCTCCTCTTTATAACTCCCTAAGTGGAGAAGGTGTGGTGAATATGAGGAGACCCAGCAAACTACTCAAGCAGCTCACCAACAGAAGTGCACAGCACTTTCTCTGATCCTCCCTGAGGACCATGGAGCCTGGTATCTAGGTGTCCTTTTATGAATTCTCTGGGTTTTACAGTTTTAAGTAGCAAAACCACTCCCACTGCCCCTTGCCCCCTCTCCCAGACCCCCACTAGCATTTTTGTGGGCCCCCAGGTACTTTTGCCTACATGGGTCCCTTCCTCCATAAGAAAATATTAAAAATTTTATTTTATGACTATGCTGGTGGGAAGATAAATATACTACCACTACCTATTTAGATGTTTTATTTGACCTAAAAGCTTGTTTTTTTCCTTCAGATTTTGGAATTGAAACATTTTCATGGCCCTCAGCCCTGTTCCTTCTGCACAATGGATTGTCAGACCTGTCTCTGGCAGCCCTTACTTTCCAGAGTGTGGTCTAGGGACCAGCAGCATTAGCATCACCTGGAAGCAGGTTAGAGATGCAGAATTCTTAGAGCTTCCCCAGACCTCCTGCATCACACCCTGCACCTGCACCAGACACCAGCTGACCATCTGCACCTTACAGCTGGGGGTGTACTGCCTATACACTGAGCCCTGGTATACTGGAAATACTGGATCATAGAACACAGGCTGTTCCCTCAAATTACAGCAAGAAGTTTCATGATAGAACATCCTATATGGAAGACATGTCCATCACTAAATGGCGCTATAAATGCCAAGACTTCCTGTCTGCCTCAGCCCTTCTCTTCCTATACACAACCAGTGCTCTCCCTGTTCTCCCATCCCCAGTGGGAAAGTGAGACCCCGGGGAAGGAGCTAATTCTCCTCCCAGGTAATCTTTCAGTTTTCCTATGAAACACATGACCTCCAGAGCCATCTCTGCAGAGGACAGGGATGCAGGAGGCATCATCTCTCAGGGCTTCCACCCAGAGGTGACATGGTCCATTGTCTAGAATTAGTCATGTGGCTCAAGCTATAACCACTCTACCTTCTTACCTCTAGATGGCCTCCAATCCTAAAGGGTTTAGGGTACCCCAGACTAATCACTACTTTGAGATACTTCTTTAAAAAAAAACATGTCTGGTCAAATAGTGGAAAACATTATATCTTGATGCTCCTTCCTGGAGACTTATATTGCACGTTTGCTTCATAAAGGCTCTGAGATGTCCTGCGGGAGAGACCCTATCTCACATTGATATCTCCAAATGCAGTGACATACACAACCTTTCTTTTATAGCTCCTAACAACATCACCAGAACTAGGATTGTATAGAACATGCTTTGGGGAAAGCTAACTGGGGCATTTGTGCTTGAGTGGATGGTGGGGGGGGGGGCTGGATCTTGTAGGTTCTAGAGAGTCCTCTCCTTTGCAGAACTGCCAAGGAAGCTCTAAGAATTCTGCCCAGAAATCTCCCTGGGAGGCAGACTGTGGGCTGGGGTGGAGAAAGCATGGGTTCTGACTGTCTTCAGTCCCCACTTGGCCATCCATCAGTTCTGTTACTTTGGAGAAGTTTTAGCTCCTCATTGAGCCTCAGTTTCCCCATTTGCAAAATAACATCTACCTCATAGGAAAGTGAGGGGACTGAGTAAACATACCTGAAGCATCAGGCACATAGTGTGCCTTTGCTGAGTGGGAAGTTGCTGCTATTACCTGTTGTCTCTTCTGCTTGTCTTATTCATTATAATCACCTTGTCCAAGGTTGATATAAGAGACAAGGATTAAAAGCTTCCTTGGAAGGATTGGAAGCTGTGGCATGCTGGACACAGATGCACCAAGTCAGGTTGTTGTGCCTCTTTTCTACTCCAAAGAGTCAGAGGTCTTCTTGATCCAAGGGATTGTTTCCTCCTAAGAAGGGAAAGGGAACACTCGCAAGATGAATGAAAGAATGGGAGGAAATTCAGAGAACTGAGGTTGAACTTGTGGGACACATTCAGATTTTCCTTCCTATTGACATCAAAAGGGAAACTTACCCCAAGATTCCAGAAAGTAACAGAAGACTCCCCAAAGGCAAAAGTCTCTGCTTTGGGCAAAATTTGCCCCAGGAAATGAGGCAGATTTTGATTGTAAATGAGGTGCCAACTGACAGAGTATACAGAAGTCTTGACCAGTCACCCAGCAAGGGCCATTGCTAAACAATGGTAGATCCTAGAATAAATTTCCGAAGGTGGTCATTTTCAAATGACCTTGGACAGAGAGGCAAATGGAGAGAAGGCCCTGGTGGTAGTGTGGAAAGGGCATGGAGTTAGAGTGTCAATCTTGGCTGGACCTCTAATGGCTGTGAGACCTTGCCAAGTGGCTTCACCCCACTGAATCTCAGCCTGTTTCTGAAAACAAACATAATAGTATGCCCTGCAGTGTTGTTGTTGGAGTAGCATGGGCCATGGAAAGCTCTAAACAGCAAGAGGATAGTGTTGAAAACCAGGAGCATCCTTTACGTTGTGCTGGGAGGAATGGCAATTAAGATGAAATAGCTCCCTCTGGACAGCCTTGGACCCTTCCCAGGTGAAGTCAGCTAAGTAGACCCAGTGTGTTGGTGAGAAGTGGAGATAGCAAGAATAAACAACTTCCCAGTAAACAGAATTTCCACGTGATACAAGTGGGCGACCCTACTCTTAGTTATATATCCCAAATAATTGGAAATATGGTCAAACAAAAACTTGTATAATAATGTTTACAGGAGCACTATTCACAATAGCTGAAAGATAGAAAGGACTTAAATGTTTAACACTTAATGAGTGTATAGGCAAAATGTCACGTATCCATACCGCAGAACATTATTCATCTATAAAAAGGAATGAAGTTCTGATGCATGCTAAAATGTGGATAAAACTGAAAAACATTATCTAAATGAAAGAAGCCAGACACATGCACAGATCACATATTGCATGACTTTGTTTATCTGAACTATCCAGAATAGGTAAATCTACATACAGAAAAAGCAGTGATTTCCAGGGACAGGGTGCAGGGAGAAGGGAGAGGGACTGCTTACTGGGCATTAGGTTTTTATTTGGGCTGATTAGAAGGTTCTGGAACTGGATAGTGGTGATAGGTGCACAATATTGTGGGTAAACAGTGCTGCTGGATTGTACACATTAAAAAGTTTAAAGTTATAAATTCTGTGGCATGTGTATTTTATCATAATTTTAAAAAAGAAGGTTCCTGGTAAAGAGAAAATATAAATGAAAGTATAGCTCCCACTGCTTGAGTATGGTTGAGGGAATGGGGTGGGAGGTGCAGAGTTTGTCAGCTGGAACTTAAGGATTGTGCCAACAGATTCACCAAGGGCCTGTGTGGGCAAACCTAGTGCAAAGGTCCCAAAGGGGATCGGGAAATGAATAAGACATGCTTCTGCTCTCAAAATGCATATAAATGACCCTCACATAAGATAGACTGAGTGGTACCATACGTAAAGGAGAAAGTTCAAGACACAGAGACATTTCTTTGGTCTGGGGTCATCTGTGAAATCATCACAGAGAGTTGAGTAGGTGGAATTTGGGCAGGTAGGTAAGAAAGAGGTGGAAGTTCTTTCAGGAAAAGAGCCAGCCATGGGAACATGGAGGAAGTGTTTCAGAATGGGAGTAGGTTGGTATAAATGGGACAGAGTTTGCTTGGAGCTGATGGAGATGGTCATGGGAGAGAAACTTTTGGAGCAATTAGGGTCAGATTGTGGTGGGCTTTGCAGGTGGAACTGAGGAAATCAGAACTTGATGTCTAGGTAGGTAGTCAGGAGTCTGCCTAGGTGGAGACTTTGGAGGTAGAGCTGAGGGAGTCAGGACTTGGCTAGGCAAGAGGGAGTCAAGGAGTCTTTTAAGCCAGTGTTTGAGAGGAAGCAGTGTGGTAGAAGATGGATGAAGAATAAGGGAGAGAGGACAGGGAGTTGAGCTGTGATTTCGTCTCTGTGGGGTTAAGGACAGCCCCACTAGAGAAAGGGCAACAGAAATGGAGAAGGTAAAGCAACTCTCTTGAACTGTGCATTAGCCAGGATTCTTGTTTGCATGGACTAGAAACAGATGCAAATTATATTAGAAAATTATCAGAATTTTATAGACCACATAATTAAGAAGTCTAGGACAATTTCAGATCCCTTCAGCAAGAACTGCCCCGAAAGTTCCAATAAAAGTTACCAAATTGAATTTGTTGAATTGCTTTGAGTGACATGCTTATCCTTAATTAATCACCAGGGTCAGGGGTCTGGGATATGCTGATGGACCAGTCCTGTGTTAGTGGCACACTCCCACAGCAGGGCCAGCCGCCTCTGTCATACTCCGAGTGTGAATCTCTGAGTAGGCCCTGAACAAAGCGGCTGCTCAAAAGCATTCGCTCAGGAAGGACTCAGCTTCCTAGCCCTTAGGAAGGCACTGTAGAAGAGGGTGAAGGGCACTGGTAAGTCGCAGAAAGGAAAGGACATTCTGTACGTAGTGCACATCATGAACAGAGGCTCTGGGGCGTGCATGGAGTGGCATGTCTTCTTCATGAGTAGAGATCTAAGGATTCCAGAGTAATTTATCAGAGAAAGACCAGACCCTGGGGGAATGGCTCCCTTTGGCATCCTGAGCAGGCCAGAGGCTCAGGGTTCTCCCAGGTGACTCTACTACTCCAATCTTCATATTTCTCAATTTTTAGGAATTAAGTCACAACTCAATGACAGAGCCAACCAGGCCACTTCTCCAAGGGGCTGTTTCTGCCCTTCTAAGCCATGTGCCAGGTTAAAGGCCTCTGACTTGGTAACAGCAGGCAGCAGGCATAAATCTCAAGAATTTTCCATTTGGGAAGCAGCGCACTGCTGCAGAGCAGAGAAGGACCCAGCAAGAGCAAACAGAACCAAGAGAGCATCTTGGTGGCCCAGATTGAAGTTGAGGTCTGACACAGGCACACTGGGTAAACAGGGATGTCTTAGAAATGCTAACATTCCCAGAGGACAGGCCCAGCCTAGGATGGAAAGCAATTTTAGATGCTCTGACTACTATTTTTGGAGCCTGAATCACATTAATTCAGTACTGCTCCAAATGGTGGGCAGCCAGGGAGACCTTCAGGAACCCAAGGGCTGTTTCCCAGCCCAGCAGGGGTGCAGCCTTCGTAGACTCTGGAGGCCAGTGTCCAGGCCCTCCCTGCCCAGGTTGCTGTGCATTTCCCATACATATGCTGGTACTCAGTGCCAAAGCACCCTCCATCAACTGCTTCAAAGAGAACCCTTCCCTAGCTCATACACAGGAGGTGAACTGCCATCTTAGGATGGGATTCCAGGCAACTCCAGGAATATTGTTCATCTTGAACTCTGGCTAAGTCTGGAGTTAGAAGGGAGACCACAGCAAGAAATATCCAGACACTTCCCTGGACTTCTCAGAGTTGGTTGAGTTGGCAGCGAGCCTGCACCGTGGGGGAAGCGGAGTTACTTCTGAGCTGAAATTCCCTTTCACGTGCTGGTCAGCAGTAGAGGATCCACAAGGCAGGGGAAAGCGGGCAACATGTGATGTCCTTTCTGGGCTACATCTGGAGGGGATGAACAGAATAGGGAACAGAATGTGTTCTGGGAAGTTTCCAGCCGAAAGCCCAGAGGAGGAGCACTGGTGTGCTTGTAATAGGTCACATTCCTCTGTTTCCACTCGGGTGCTCACTGATGAAGGGGAAAGTGTACTGGGAATCTTTGGATTGTGGGATGAATGCTGTCCTTGAGCCTCGTTTCATAGAGAAGACTTCAGGGTGAGAACTACAGGATGCCATCCCCATTTGTGCCTATACTTGTGAAAACGTGACATCAACTTGAATGTCTTTGCTGGCAGAATTCTAAATGCCTCAGATGAGCAATAGTGCACCCCACAAAAGTGACTCTGGTTTGAGGAGTGCTGCTTCTGCGTGTGCGCATGCGCATGCTCCTGTGTGCTGCCTCAAAGTCTTGAACTGCGGCGTGGCGGCTAGCACTGTACAGGTCTGTGTGTACATGCCTGTTCCTGCTGCACCTCTCACCTCTGAGCTAAGGAGCCTCATCAGCCAGGTTTACTCCTGTGCACATTGTGTTGGTGCTCAGTAAATAGTTGCTAAATGCAAGAATGGATAAGTGATCGGCACCTGCATGGTGAGTTTCTTTCTTTTCAGTGAGGTATTGTCTCCTTGAGTCCACGAGGCTGTCTCACTGAGCCTGTGTTCCTTGTCCCTTCATCTCTTACTACTTCTTTTAGTCTTTTTCTTGTCTCCTCCTTCCCTTCTTCCCACATGACTCCATCCTAGACACAAACTCCAAATCTTTTCCTCATCTGTTCTCCTGCATTATGTATACTCAGAGATTTTAGAAACTTAGAAATTATCTAGCTTAATTTTCACCTTCTGTGTTTAAGAAAATGGTACCCATAGAGGTCACAATGTGGTAAGGATGAAACCTTAACTTGCTTCTCTCTCTCTCTGCTAGAAGTTTTATTTTTTATTTTTTTATTTTTTTTAATGTTTATTTTTTAGTTGTAGGTGACAGAATGTCTTTATTTTATTTTTATGTGGTGCTGAGGATCGAACCCAGTGCCTTATGCGTGCTAGGCGAGCACGCTACCACTGTGCCATAATCCCAGCCCCTATTTTTTATTTTAAGAAAAGATTTATTAAGATGTAATTCATATATGGTACACATCACTCATTTGAAGTATAGAATCCACTGGTTTTTAGGATATTTGGAGGCTTGTGCAGCTATCATCACTATCTAATTCTAGAATATTTTCATCACACAAAAAGAAACCATGTGCTATTAATAGCCACTGCTCTTTCCCCCATCCCTTCAACCCTAAGCAACCACTACTTACTTTCTGTCTCTGTAGATTTCTCTATTCTGGACATTTCATGTAAATGGAATCATGCACCATGTGGTCTTTTGTGACTGGCTTTTTTTACTTGACAATATTTTCAAGGTCCATCCTTTCATTCATTTTAAGGTTCATATTTTAGCAGTACTGCATTCCTTTTAGTAACTTTGCAATTCCATTGTAGGGATATACCACATTTCATTCATTCATTGATGGAAATTTAGTTTGTGTCCACTTTTTGATTATCATGAAAAATGCTTTTATGCACACTGTATATGTGTTATTATGTGATCATACATTTTTATTTCTCTTGGGTATGTACCTAGAAGAATCAGTGGATCATGTGGTAACTGTTTAATCTTTTGAGTTAATACCAAACTATTTTCCAAGGTGTCCACACCATTTTACATTTCTATCAGCAATATGTAAGGGTTCTAGTTTTTCCACTTCCTTGTTGACACTTGTAATCTGGCCTTTTAATTTTAGCCACTCTGATGGGTGTGAAGTGCTCTTTTCATTGTTTCCACGTGTACTGATGACTACTGATGGGGAGCATCTTCTCACATGCTTTTGACCATTCATATGCATTCTTGGGTGATAAAACTGTTCAAATCTTGCACCTATTTTAAAATTAAGTTGTCTTTTTATTACTGAGTTATTAAGTTCTTTATTCTAGATATGGGTCCCTTACTAAATATTCTTTTTGAAAATATTTTTTCTATTATGTGGGTTATCTTTTCACTTTGATAATATCTTTTGCGGGACAGGTTTTTTATTTTGATGAAATATGACTTATGTACTTTTTCTTTTGCTGCCTATGCTATGATTTTGTATCTAAGAAGGCATTGTTTACCTGGGCGTGGTGGCTCACGATTGTAATCCCAGCACTTTGGGAGGCTGAGACAGGAGAATCCAAGTTCAAAGCCAGCCTCAGCAATGGCGAGGCTATAAGCAACTCAGTGAGACCTTGTCTCTACATAAAACACAACATAGGGCTGGGATGTGGTACTCAGGTCGAGTACCCCTGAGTTCAATACCTGGTACCAAAAAAAAAAAAGAAAAAAAAAGGAAAGCATTGTCTAACCCAAAGACACAAAGATTTACTCATATGTTTTTCCATAAAAATTTTATATGTTTGGCTCTTCCATTAAGGTGTTTGATCTATTTGAAGTTATTTTTTTGTGAATGGCATAGGAAGAGATCCAACTTTATCCTTTTGCATCTAAAAATTTAGTTGTTCCAGAACCATCTATTGAAAAGACTTTTCTTTTCCTCCTGAATTATCTTGACAACCTTGTTAAAATCTATTGACTATACATGAAAACATTTATTTATGGACTGTCAATTCTATTCTATTGATCTATATGTCTCTCTGTATTACTAAAGTAAGATGTTACTATATCACTGTAGTTTTATGGTGAGTTTTGAAATTGGGAGATACAAATCATTCACTTTTCCTTCTTTTTCCTTTTTTGTTCTTGGTCCATTGTATTTGCATATGAAATATTTTCTACTTGCCATTTTTTTGCCAAAAAAGTTTTCAAACAAACAAAAAGGCAGCTAGGATTTTTAATAGGGATCATGTTCAATCTGTTGTCTTTTTATTACTGAGTTATTAAGTTCTTTATTCTAGATATGGGTCCCTTACTAAATATTCTTTTTGAAAATATTTTTTCTATTATGTGGGTTATCTTTTCACTTTCATAATATCTTTGGAGAGCATTGGCATCTCAGCAATATTGGGTATTCTGAACATGGAATGACAGTCCGTTTATTTAGGTTTTCTTGATTTTCTTTCACAATGTTTCTGCAGCTTTCACAGTACAATTTTTGCATATATTTTTTGACTATATTCCTAAGTAGCATATGCTTTCCTATACTGTTTGAATGGAACTGTCTTTTTAAATTCATTTTCAGATTGTTCATTGCTAGCATATAGAAATATAGTTGATTTTTGCTTATTAATCCTGTATATAGCAACCTTACTAAACTTGTTTATTAGTTCTAACAGTTTTTGAGTGGATTCTTTCATCCTATCATCTGCCAAGAGAGATAGTTTTACTTCTTCAAAGGTAAAATTCTTGGGGTGTAGTCCAAAGCATTCTTATTTCATTGGAAAGGTCCTAAAAACAGCTTTGTTGTTGGCCTGGAAAACACTAAAGCAATTACTCTCCAAAATTCATTGATCTTGATTTCAAAGAATAGATGCTTGAAACAGACTGTAATTTAAATCTGATAGGCTGAGAAATTCTATCAATAGCTGTATGAGTTTGCTAGGGCTGTCATAGCAAATATCTTAGACCAACTGGTTTAAACAACAAGAAATTTATTTTCTGTTTTGGAGAAGCCCAAGATCAAAATGTCAGCAGGTGTGATTGCTCTGAGGTTCTCTCCTTGGCTTATCAATGGCCACCTTTTTGCTGTGTCTTCACAGGGTCTTTTCTCTCTGTGTATACATCCCTGGCATCTCTGGGCATCTAAATTTTCTCTTCTTACAAGATAGTAGTCAGATTGAATTAGGGACTATCCTAATGGCCTTATTTTAACTTAATCACCTCTTTAAAGTTCCTATCTCCAAATGAGGGTTAGGGTTTTAATGTAAGAATTAGGGTAGAAGGAGCACAATTCAACCCATAACAAAAATCTGCTAGTATTCCTCTGAGATCCGAGTTCTGATTAGTTGCAGAATTTATGAAATAACACATTTACTGTGACTGCATAATGAGAGTGACCTGAAGCCACTGCTATTGTCCCTGAGCTAAAGGATCCTAGGTGTGGTTTTGGTTTTGCATTTTCCTTGAGCGCTTTGTAGTCAGGATCTACTCTCATGCCACATCAGGGAGGGCTGATGACCAGCCATCAGACTCAAATGTGCACATGACATCTGGCATCTCTATTTATACGGCCTGCTTTAAAAACCAAAGCAAAATCACTCCAGATCCTACTGTGTAAACAGCCTAGGGACACACTTGCACTGAGGAGCTCTTCTGTCTGGGAACTGTAAAGTTCAGAAATGCAAAATCTCCATGTATAACTAATTAGAACAAATAAAATATAAATAAATAAATAAAATAAAAATCAATAAGTTCAAAAAAAAAGGGAAAAGAAATACAAAATCTCACTCTAATTTTGCTCTTTTGAGCTAAGGGTCAGTTCTGGGGGTTAAAGATATAAGTATCCTTGCTCATCAATTCTTGCAGAAGCCAAAAGCAAATACTGCTAATCTCAATTGGTTGTCAGCAGGAACTGGGACTCCAGATTCCTCTCCAGTCCCAAAGCTTAGGAGTCATTCCACCTCAGTGTGGAGTTATTTCCCTTTTTCCTCTGCTCCCTCTTCCAACCATTATTTTTAACTTTCTTGGCCTCTGAGTGTTTTTACTGACATATGGCTACAAGCCCTTTTAGGAAACAGGCAGTTATAAATCACCCACAAGGAAATCGATAAAAGTCAGTTCAATCTATGGTAAAACTGATTTGCCCCCAGATAAGCAGGACTCTGCAGGCTCAGGATTTAGGACTATGGGGGTGTCTGCAAGGGGTGGAGGGTAAGGTGGGGGAGAGTGGCCACTTCTGAAAAGGCAGTAGGCTTTTGACTCTTGGAGGCTGAACAAAAGAATGGGCTTTGACCTCCCTACATCCAAGGCTTCTCGTCCAGCCTCAGGGGAGAGCTCAGTGTTTCCATGTCAACCAGCTCAGAGTTTTCCACATCAGTGGTTTCCTTATCTTATGAGGTTCTGCTTCAGGGCTAAAGTATCTTCTTTAAACCTTAAGAAAAGACCAAAGGAAGGAATTGCCATATTTGCTGGGGAGGGCTATGGTATGTGACCACAGTACAGAGGCATGGGAGAGGCAAGAATCTCTACCAAGCTGTTTGTTGTTAGGCAACTGCCTATAGTCACCAGGAGCTAAGTCCTTTGGCCAGCACTTCAGGGAGTCAAAAGTCTGAAAGTCATTGTACAGAAGCTAAAAGCAAGTCCCAGAGAGGGGTGTGACTAGCCAAGATCACAGAGTGGTTTCATAACTATCTCACAAAGAAATGGTCTCATTGCTTTGAAATCTTAGTTCTCTTCCCAGAAGGAATTTTGCTCAGAAAATATGAATTTATCGGTAGTTGAAGCTAAACAAATGTAAATCTCTAGAAGAGAACTCTCAATCAGTTCATTTATTAAAAATGGGTAGACCAAGTCACCACTGTAAGGTTCATGGGGATCATTGAACCATTTGGAGCATGCACACATGTCCTCTTAGAAATGGGAATACAGTAACCATTGAAAAGACAATTTCCTAAAAGTTTTTTTTTTTTTTTTTTTGGGTCCCTTCTCTATCAGGAAAAATGTTACAACTGCAAGGCCAAGGTTCCTGGGGTTGGGTGGTGGGAGGCAATGAGGCTCTGACGCACCGAGACCAGCTCTTTTCCTTCCCCAGGGTAGGAGACGGCCTCAGAACCATGGCTCCATGACCCATGGTGAATGGGGCCCAAGAATCTGCCTGGCTCACAGCCTTCAGGAGAGGCCAGAGCTGGAGAAGTTCCACGGGTAGAGTCCAGGTTCATTAGCACTCATGTGAAACGCTACTCTGAATCTGCCAACTTCTCTTGTTTATTCTCCTGCCACTAGCACCAAAGTATCCCATACCCCAGCATCACCTAGTGCCCCAGTTTCCAGAATCTTCCATGTGCTGTTGAACCTTAGTTCTACTCCTGCCTAGAAAGCCATTTCCTCTGCCTGTCTCCGTGGAAGGCTCTACTTCATGATCCTCAACACATTAACCTCTTATTTCCCACGATCCACAAATGCTTCATTTTAATTCCCATTTGTCCCTTGTTTTCCCAATTTCTTCAGCCCTGGCCCTCCAGACTTGCTTTCTGGAGACATATGCATTTAAACTAGATTGAAGAATTATTTGCTTCAGTTCGACATTTGCTAACACCTAATTATACATCAAGTGTTAAGGAAACAAAGGTGAGAAACACTGGTTTCTGAAGGATGAGTCTGCCATGAAGATCCTTGAGTTGCTGTTGGCCAAGTGGAGACAAATCATTGCAATTATATTAGAGTGGGGTTGGCAAATGATTATGAAAGATAGAGATAGAAAATATTGTGGTTTCGTGGGTTAGATAGTATGCACCTCAACTGCTCAACTGTCCTTCATTATGAAAAAGCCACAAGCAATACACAAATAAATGGTGTGGCAATATTCCAATGAGAATTTATTTATAAAAACAGTCAGTCATTCATATTTGGCTCAGAGGCCATTGTTTGAACTCTGGGTTAGAGGAATGTCATCATAATATAGGAATAAGAATAATAATAAAAGCTACCATTCTGATAGTTACTCTGTGCTGGCTGTTACTAGGCACTGAATAAATATACTTTACATCCTTATTTTTCTTTGCAATTTGCAAGAATGTTGAGATTCGAGAGCCAAAGTCACAGAGCTAGGAAGTGGCACATATGAGGTTTAAGTCTATGTTCCCAACTGAACTATTTTATTTTTTTATTTAAAAAAAATTTTTTTTAGTTGTTGATGGACCTTTTTATTTTTTTTTTCATTTATTTATGAAATAAATAAATTTCATAAAGAGAGAATCGAACCCAGTGCCTCATGCATGCTAGGCAAGTGCCCTACCACTAAGCCACACCCCCAGCCCTTGAAGTATTTTAAATGCTAAAAGGAAATGGGACGAAAGAGGTGGATCTGGTGAGGATCATGAAATGGCTCTTGAAACATGAGTAGAGCTTTCTATGGAGAGAGGCAGGGGAAATGGCCTTCTAGGCAGGAGTGGAATTGAGGTTTGACAGCACATGGAAGATTCTGAAAACTGGGGTACTAGGTGATGCTGGGGTATGGGATACTTTGGTGCCAGTGGCTAGAGAACAAACAAAAGAGGTTTGTTCATATGTAAACAGCAGAGAGTCTTACATACATGTCAATAAATCTGAACTTCACTTATGGACCATGGGTTCTCCAGCTTTGTTCTCCTGTAAGGGCTATTAGCCAGACAGATTCCTGGGTCTCATTCCCATATTCTAATTCAGTTGATCCGAGAAGGGCCCAGGAAACTGCATTTTATCAAACACTCAAGATAATTCTAGGAAGCAGCCAGATTTGAGAGTCAGTGCATGGGAAGCCACTGAAATGTTTTAACCAGAGGAAAATATGACCACAGTTGTAGAGAGGCCACTTTAGCTGTGTGAAAGACTGGTTACTTTATTAGGAGAAACAGTCCTCCCTGGATCCTTTTCCTGGTTAATTATCAGCTCCTCTCATCAGAAGGAAGAGGCTGCAGGATGGCTAGATTTTGATGAGGAGGAAATTGCGGGTACCTTAGGCAACAAGAGGTATCAGGAAAGCACTAGGTGGAGGCCCAACACCACCTGTGCTGTCCCCTGCCTCCTGTCCTGGGGCTCCTAGACCACTTGGGTCTCCCAGTCCTGCCCCAAGGCTGGCAGAGCCAAGCTGCTCCAGGTACTTGCCCCAGCCTCAGAACCTGCTGGCCAGATCCCAGGGGCAGGCCCAAGAGGGCCTTTGCTTTTCCCAAACCCTACCAACCCGAGAAAGGGCCCCATGCAGAGACTCCAGAAGGAGGGATCAGAGGAAAGGGCTCCAGAAGCAAAGCCAAGAAAACAGCGTCCCAGGCCTTTAGGATCCAAGGTGACCCCAGATTTGCTATCTTTTTCCTAAACTTCTGGTCTATAACCAACCCTGGTCATATTACAAATATTTATATTCCTCCCAATTCTATCCTATTGTTAACGGGGAAAAAAGGCATTTGATAATTTGGAAAGATCAACTGTGGACACAGGAAAACAGGAAGCCTGTACAGAGCCTATGGGCCACCCTGCTTCCTTGAGAGATAGAAACTTCCAGATCTGTCCAGAGAGGCATCGTGGACGTTTCCTTGCAGAGCACCAGTGACTTCCCAGTGCCTAATCTCCTCAGGGATGAAACCCAGCCTGGAAGGGGGTCTGCTCGCCCACCTGCCCTCTCCACCATATTGGCCACTGCAGAACTACTGAGGCAACTTCTGCCTGGCCCTGACCATAACTGGCTCTCAGCTCCCATGACTCAGACTTCATAGAGATAAGGGAAAGTTTCATGATGTGACTCAGCTTAACTCCCAGGATGATCTCCGTGCTGTTTACCAGTTAACCGAAGTAGAGCTAGCCCATGGTGAACAATCCGCAGTTTAGCAAAACAAATGTGGATCCGAAGGTCAAGAACAGGCTCAGCCACACAAGCCTCTTCTGCTCCCCTATAAAAGCTTCTTGCGGGTGGAGGTGGTTATTGTTGAAGTGGTTGGTGATGATGTTTGGTTCTCTGATGCCCAAGAAGCCTCATCATTAACTATCGAGCAGAACCTGGGATTGAAGTCAGACTACACACCTACTAATCATCATGCCTGGAGCAGATTAATTCACCTTTCGTAAGTTCAGTCTTCTTGCCTATAAAATGGGATTATGGTACTGTACGGAGCTGTTGTAAGGACTCAATAAGAAAAAGGATGGAAAGAATCAGGTAGGACAGCTGGCTGACAAATATCTGTTCTCTCCTGTGATGTCTTGGAGTTACTCCCACACTCTGTCCACCTCCCCACTGGGGAGAAGCAAGTCCCCCGGACGGAAATTCTCTGTGGCTCCTTCCTGTCTCATATCAAGAAGTAGCCACAGGTACATACACCAATTTGAGTGGCAGGATGCTAAAATACATGTGCCTCAGGCCCCTGCCTTCACCTCTCCTGGTCCCATTTCTGGTTTACCATAGTCCGTGTTCAATTTGCGTCTAAAGACTCAAATCCTGCCACACTGAGCATAGATCTGAATAACCAAGGGGACTTCTTGGTTTTACTTGAATACATGGCTTCATGGGCACACAGCTGCCATCACACAGTTCCATTCAGGATCTAGTGGAGGAGCAAAAACACAGGCCAAGATCCGCAACTGCACCCACTCCACCACTGGTCTTTATGGGCGAGGCTTGGGCTTCCTTCTTGCCCTACACATTGGACTCCTCACCAGGGGTCCAAGCAGAGGCCTGAAAGCCTATTCCCATAGCCAATCCCAGCTTGGTCTCCCCTTGGGGCAGCTCTTGTGAGGAGGGTGAGTCGGAGCTGGTCTCACTCACGCTGAGCTGAGGATAGATGGATAGTCAGTTCCAAGAAGCAATGATGTTTGAAAATCACTTGGAAGTTGAAAATTGACTTAACATGTCTTGCTGTCCTCCAGACTATTTTTTAGGAGGGAACATGGAGGTTAGTCAAACCCAGTCCCTCCATTGGGACTAAATGTTTAGATGGACGTGTGTAGCATGGGGAAGGGGAAGAGCTCTGAAACCCAGTGGTTTGGCTGGAATTTCTAAGGATGCTAAACTCATCAATGGGAGCAGGGATGGAGGGGAACAGGTTCTGAGGACAGGAGCGTGGTGATATTTTAGTTTAGCTCATTGGCTCTGGATCTTACTTTTCCAGCGTAAAATTTCATGTAAGCCACAGAGCAGAGAGGAGAGAAAAGTCTTTGGTGCTGAGCAAGATCTCATACAGGCAGCTTTATGAAGTCTAGGCCATTTGTACCAATTGAAATTCTTTATCATAAGTGCCAAAAGAACCAACATGTGAAAAAGGCCAGGGGGGGAAGTGTCTTCATTTGTTCTGAAAACAAAAGCCCAGAGATACCAGGCATAGCTTGATCAGGGCTTTAGAGGCTAGCCTCAGTTTCGTTTTGGTTCTTAGCTGTGCTGTGTTTCATCTTGATTTCATCCTTATAAAAGTTCTTCACTGTAACTGTTAACACACACACACACACACACACACACACACATACACAAACCAGGCCAGACACAGACTTCATGGATCAGCTCAGTTCTTTTACTTAAGAAAGAAGTTTTACGCAGGAGTGGGGTGACACGCCTCTGAGGGACCCACTTTCCTGGTGGAAAAATGAACCTCAGACCAAAGGAGGAGTTTGGGCTTGTATAGGTTATACTGAGAGGTGATTCAGTGAGTGTGTCAGTTTGGGAACTCAGGAACTTGGGTTTTAGGGTTAGGGGGCTGCAGTCAGCATGTGGAGATTTATCTTCGAAGAGATTAATATTTCCCAGGGACTATCATTCTAGGATTGATGAAACACTTTCTCCCCCGCCTGTGGCCAGCATCTGAAAAGGATTTATCTTGAAAGAGATGAAAGCTATCAATGTATGGCTTTCTTTTCCACTCCCCTTTCCCAGGCCACACTATCTTGGAAGTTTTCATTTTCCATATAGAACAATAACAAAAGTGATTCTGGTATCAACCTTTTAAATCCAGGGTCTGCAGTTAAAAATAAGAATCTCCTTCCCAGGATGCCCAGCAAAGTCTTATTGTATCTCATTGGCTGTGGCCAGGTCACATGCTCACTCTCTAGCCAATCATTGTAACTGGAGGGATATGAGGCAAAGATGTCTAAAGGCTTCCTCTGGCCCTGGGGTTGCCAGCTAGGCACCTCACTTTTGACTGCATGACTGCTGTCCATAGGCAATAGGAACCTCAAATTTGTTGGGGAGAAAGTGGGGGCACAGGTGAGCAATTTAGCTCAAATCTGCTCTGTGGAGATAGGACCACTATGGTGGAGAACTCATTCCCACATGGCAGATAGTGTTGCAGTCTGTTCTTTGTCTCCCAGAAGGACCCGTCCCATTCCTGCCTTTGGTTTGCTGGAGCACAGGTTAGACCAGACTCTGCTCACCAGGCCAGACCCAGGTGTTTGGACTCATTTCCATGACTTCTGAGAACTGGAGATGAACAGGGGTAGCACTGAACCTGGGGGTGCTCCACCCTACCTGGAAAAGCTCTCTCATCTCTTAGAGGATCTCAGAGACTATCATTCTCAGAGGATCTCAGCTGCTTCATGTGGACCCCAGGGGATGCTATGGAAGGACTTTTCCTTGGAGAGGGGCTGCACCTCACCTGGGGTGGTCCTGGTTGACTGTGCTGGCCCTGAGGTAGGGCTGTGATCTGGAATGATCAAGATGCCCATCAGGAAATGTCTCCCAATGCCCTGTTTGGTCTCTGCTGAGGTTAGAGAAGAATAGAAGAAGCCCTCTCGAAGGACAGAGTGAAGACCCCATTTTGGAAATAGGAGACCCAGTTTTAACCCTGACTCTGTTTCCTGTGCTCACTTTGCCTCTCTAAGGCTCAGTTTATTCATCTATCAGATGGAGATATGATACTTTCCTCAGAGCTGAAAGTGTCCAAGAGCTCATCTATGGATATATGCTGGGTGTGTAGCAGGCCATGTGAAAACTGAGGTCTGATTCTGAGAGTCCACGCTTTGAAAGGCGGGACCCACCAAGTACTGAGCATTGCCCTTGAGCTGTGTTGTCTATACCTACAGTGAGGGTATAGACATAGTTGTCTACCCTCAGACTCAGCAGATGACAGGAATATGGAAGAAACAGAAATAATTATGTGGCATACAAGGGCAGCCACGTTGATGCTATCATTGGCCAAGAGTGCACAATATCCAGGAAAGATTAGGGAAGGCTTCCTGGAGGAGGCAGCCTTAAGAGACTAACTCCAAAGCCCCAGTGCATGGCACATGGCAAACACTCAACAGGCATTTCTTTTTTTTTTTTTTAAACAATCTCTTTTTTTTTCAATATTTTTTTAGTTGTAGATGGACACAATGTCTTTATTTTATTGCTTTGTATCTGGTGCTGAGGATCAAACCCAGGGCCTCACGCATGCGAGGCAAGTGCTCTACCACTGAGCTACAATCCCAGCCCCTCAACAGGCATTTCTTGAGTGAACGGATGATTTAGGCAAGCACCAGGGAGGTCATCTTCAACTTCTGCCTTTTCTATACCAGTTCCTGCAGAAAGATCCTGATGGACATTTTCTGTAACAAAACTGGCAAGGGAGGGGGTCAGAAGGGAAGCAGGAGAGAGGAGCCCTTCAAGCTGGCAAGATGCATCTGGTCTCCCTGTAATGAGAGATGATGGTTTCCAGAGGTCTGCCTCACAGGAATGCGTGATTCCAGGTGCTGGAGAGTCAGGTTGCCCTAATGTCAGATTCTCTCCACTTATTATGAGTTGGGCCATGTGTCCAGGTTTGGTTCAAGGACTATGGCCATCTTGCAAACCTTCACACTCCTCTCTCAGGAAGGAGATGGTTCCAGGGGTACCATGGTAGCAGATACCAGGATGCTGTCTCCTTTGACCTGTGCCACCAGCTGCTTGGGAGTGATTTGGCTAGCTTCCTGAATGGAGCAGCTCCCTGGCCTTCATTTCTTTGTGGTGACCCCTTAGGGCCTTGCCCTTTATGGGGTCTCACAGACCCAGGAATACCGAGTGGTCCTTGACCCCAGAGACGATGACTCATGTCACCCTGCAGTGAGTGACTCAGGGAAGAGGCTGCGGGATGGACGGATGGCCTGGAACAAAGAGAACTGGGCAAGATTTATTTTTGCTTGGAGCTAAATGGGAGGCTCAGATACTTTTCTGCTGTTCCCGGCGCCTTTGAACTGCCTCCGATTGAGCAATTGCACATATTTCCAAGAAGAAAAAAATGTTTTCAAGTGGACTTATTTTTAAAAAAGAATTGCTGAAGTGAACAAGCTGGAAAGGAAACCTGGGGAGATGTTTTGGCTTATTTCCTGTCATGGCCAGGGAGGGAGGAGAGGGAAGAAGACTTCTGACCCTGGCTTGACCGTTTCTCAAGGGGGATCGGACCTGGATCTCAGACACTTAAGGGTTTCCTCAACCCCCCTCTTTCTCCAGAAGGCATCTAAATTCCAAGGGGCTTCCTAAGAACCAAGGCACCAGGGCAAGGACAATGTCATCCGTCCTGATTTGACAACATACTCCTCACCTCCCCAGCAGTCCTTGGTCTGTTGAGTCAACCTTTGCAAGGCTCTTGGGGTCTGGCAGTTCCATTCCTGGGTCCACAGAAATGATTGCGCCCCCAGCCCTGAGACATGAGGACCCCGTGAGCATGCCTAGAGGCCTGACCTATGCAGATGTACCAAGTGGCCACTTCCTCTCGCTGGGGGCTTCTCCCTAAGACTCTGTCTGGAAAATGGGATGCCAGGCCAATAGGTTCAGCTTGGGGTTTTCTCATCTCCCCAGGGAAACAGGCACAGACCCCTTCTGGAGACATCCCAGTCTGTAGTGTCGCTGCCTCTGCTCCTCGTCTCCTTCTCCCCATGATCCTACACTAGTTCTGGGGAGAGAGACTTAACCTTGGGATGTTTTCTCCCAGATCCTTTTTCTGTATCTTAAGCCCTTTCCATACCGTTTGAGACCTCGAAGGTAGGGCTGGGCTATGTCTTCTCCAGCTCCTGCTGCTATAGCGTCCCCAAGGCAGTGGGCACGGTAATGTCTCCACAGGCCTGAGATAAGGGCCATAGGGGAAAAGGAGGTCCAGGGGAAGCGAGGGGTCTCAATAGCTATTCACTCATCTTAGTGCACCTCCTCCCTGCCCCCTGCACAGCTGAGCACCCTTGGTCTCCCTTAGAAGCTGGTCTAGCCTCTCCTCACGTGGCCTGGCCCTGGTCTGCAGGTGTGGATTCTCTCTGGGAACCCCCAGGCCACAAAGCCTATAGAGATCGGCAGGAGTGAAAAGCATAGCCAAAGACACTGGGGCCTGAAAGGTTTCCCAGAGAGGGGCAGATGCCAGGGAGCTGGGGTGCTGGGGTCACAGCCCTATGCTCTCAGCCAGTGGACCACAGGAGGTGGTACTGACGGACAAGTCCTGTGGAAAGTGCCCTCCAGTTCTTCATCTTTCCTTCTCTGTTGCCCAAGGCCTCCTCCCCACACCTTCACCTTCTCCATCCACCCCTACAACCCTATTCTGCCCTACAATCAAAATTTGCTTTCTGGAAAGAATCTGGGGCCCCCACTAACAGCTGGGTATGGTGGTGTCCTCTGCAGTTATTCATCTGGAACTGTGCCCCCGTGCTCTTCCAGGACAGGTCCTCTTACTTGTGGATAGAAACCTCTTGTCCTTTGGGGCCTACCCTCACTATGGGGGTGGCAGAAAGAACTGGGTCTGAAACCATACAGACCACAGTACAGATCTAGGAATGACCACAGTGCAGATCTCAGACTGACCACACTACAGAGCCAGGACTGACCACAGCACTGACCTGGGCTGTCCACAGCCCTGTGCTCCCTCTTTCAGCCCCATCATGTTTGCAGAATAGCCCTCATTAGAGGGCACGGCCCCTGAGAGCTGTAATTCCAGACATGTCTGATGATGTGGTATCTGTTTTTCTGAACAGATGAGAAGCCCATGGCCAGGTCAGGACTCTGTCTCCTTGACTTACAAGAGACCAGCTGGGGGATTCTGAGCCACCTAGGATGAACTGCAGAACATCAGGGCCGTGTTTGGGTCTTGATGCCATGGCTGTGAGAACTCAGCGGCCTGCTCAGAGCATGGGAAGGATCGTATGGAGTACGCACTGTGTGACAGCACCTTGCACGTACTCCCTAATTTAATCCTCACAACAACCCTAAAAGGTGGGTACCACTTACCTCCATTTTACAAATGAGGAAACTGAGGCTGGGGAAGACAGATCCAGCAAGGAAGAGACAGAGCAAGAGTTGCAGCTCAACCTGTCCAGCTCTCAAGCCCTCTCGGGACCTTCCAAGATTAGGAAGTGGGTGGGTGTCCTGGGGTGGTCCTCTACTACAGCACGTTTGTGGGGTATAGGACTTGGCTCTACAGTTGGCCAGGCCCAGGGACCACAGAAACACCTCCCAGCACCTTGAACTCATCCCCAATGCCCAAGGATATTCTCCAAGTCTGCCCTAGGTGAAGGCAGGGTGGGAACATCCTCATGAGCATGAGACAGACCTGGAGGGGAAGGAATATGGGGGTGCTACTTTCTGGTACCAACACATTTGCTTATTCTTTGCTACAGCCTCCAAAGTCAGATGCCAGAAAACTTCTAGAGTGGCAGGGCCAGGGAGTTTGTGGGCCTTCTCTGATGCTGCCCCCCCGCCACCCACCCAGGCATGGCATTTGTCTAGTCCCTGCCCCCGTCTGGTCTCAGTCCCCCATCTGCAGAAGTGGGAGCAGGGGAAACACTGACCAATCTCCAGGGACCCTCCCTGTCTCTTCTGGATTTTCAGAGGAGTTGAGAAAGATGTGTATGGTCACCCCAAGCAATCCCCTGCCTCCGCTCTTCATCCAGAGAGAGGCTAGAGCAGATATTAATAGCAGCCTAATCGCTCTCACATTCTTTATGTGCTAAACGAAAGCAAAAATCCCAAGCTGGAAGAACAAAGTCCTCCCTTCTGAGCAGACTGAGTCATTCCATGAAGGTCAGCGGAGCCTGGGTTAACCCCTGCTTTCCCAAATTGGCCTCTTTACTGTTTCCCAATGTCAGAAATTAACAGAGAGACTGAGCCACACAGCACACAGGTTGCGCTCCTGGGACGCTGTGGTTTCAGAGAGGGCTTTGATCTCTTCTGGGCAGGTCACACAGCTCCGGGAGAGACCGCTGCCTGTCAGGAATGCCACTCGCAAGGCAGAGGGCCCTACAAAGAGCTAGAGAGTCAGATATGCAGTGCCATTCAGAGACAATGTGAGGTTGGGCAAGTCTTGAGCCCTGTTTCCTCATCTGCAAAACTGGACTGATCATAATGTCAGCAGTCAGAGTACTTAAGCTGCCACCTCCCAGTTGGCTGAGAGCACTGAGAGGGCAGTCTCTGTGAAGACCATTTCCTCACCCTGACTTCTGATGAGAGCCCCTGCATTTGTGGGTCAAGACAAGCCCCCAGTACCTATGAGGCCCGAGGAACCCCTTTTCTCCACTCCCTGCTGCTATGTCCCCCCCTCCAGCAACGAGCACAGGAGGCCCCTCCTGCTGGCTGCAGTGGGCAAGCTGGTGTGTGGTGGCTGTGGCTGGGCACACCTGGGCTTGCATGGTCACTCTGTCAGGACAGCCTTCTCCTGCAGCCCACAGGCTCCTGCAGCAGCTCTTCTCAGGAGAAGTGATCTTGACCTAGAGTGGGATCCTGAGGTGAATGGTTGGATGAACAAACCCGTGAACAGTGGTATGAATGGAAGAGGCAGGAGGTGAGGGGGTGAATGGACACAGTGGACCGAAGCAGGTCATGCAACCTCAAACTGTGGCCCACTCTTTCATCCTTGGAAGACCCCTGGCCTGGCAACCAAGGTGCTGATGTTGCTGCCCCTTCCCTGCCTCTGAGAGTTTATGCTCTTCTCAGCTGGGTTGAGGGGCCCCCATGCTAGGCTTTTCTGCTACGCTCTAGCAGAATTCCTGGTGGAGAAGGCAGAGTGAAAGAGGAGAAAAATGATGGGTCTTGGAGTCAGACTAGCCTGTTTATAATTCTTACCATTTGCTAGCTGTGTCATCTGGAGCAAGTTGCTGAACCTCTCTGAGTCTTTGTTCTTGAATATCTTAAATGGGAATAATACAACCTATTTCATGGGGGTTAAACAAAATAGCAAAATAGCACCTGAAATGTACTTAGCATAGGGTCTGATACTAAATAGAAAACCTAGAAATATCTGATCCATGAAAGCATGAACAAAAGTATATTCCATAAATAGGGGCAGATAACATGTTTAAGGATGGGACTTTTAGCCTCTTGAGTTACACAAATGATGGAAAGTTACCCCAGCAGAGCCTCTTGGGTACTTTGCACCAGGTAAAAAGGTTACTGGACCCAATTGAATTGTTTCTCCTCTCTGCATCTCAGTTTCTCTTCCTATAAAATGGGCCAGGTTCTATTTAAGCACTGGCTAGAGGCAGAATGAGTGGAATCCAAAGAGCTGATTGGCTCTTGGGACGGTCCCATCTAACCCTTTCCTGACCCAACTGGAGAGGGAGCGAGAAGGGCCGGGAAGCCAGTTAAAGAAGGAGCTGCAGGGAGACCAAACATCACCAAATGTTTTTTCCTTTTTTGGGCTGGTGCTCTAGATCACCACTTCCTGGAGATTATATTCCAAACTTTGCTGTGATGAATGTGAGGTCCATGTGCCCATGAGCTCCCGCGAAACCCAGATGTCACTCTGGGGGAGGGACTCGGCTTCTACCTTGCTATTTTAAGCAGCCAGTTTATAATAATGGATGGGAGGGAAAGCAAACAGGGCAGGAGCAGCGTGGGAATGGCCCTGCAGGCGGGGCTGCCAGGCCTCCCTCGAGGAGCTTGGGGTTCTACCTTGTCAAGGGTGAGACCTCAGCCAGCATCCACTCTGCCTTCCTCCTGCAGCAGGTCGCCGTGTTAGTGGCTATCTGACTTCAGTCATTGCTATTGGCTTTGATGACCAGGGACTGGCCTAAGGCCTTTCTTGAAGAGGGGAGGGGGAAGGGACATAGAGGGTTAAAATTGGGGTCTTTCTGATGCCATGGTGGAATGCCATGATTCCAGAATTCTGGGATGAAGCCTCAGGTCTTGTGATTTGTTGTGACTAAGAGTCCAGGATTTCAGAACCCAGGACTGGAAAGGCCCTGGCAGTGGTCAGGAATCCTGTGGCCCCTGCTCCAGCCTTTACTGGAACTCTCCCAGGACTAGGGAGCTCTCTGCCTTAAAGAGTGCCCTGTTCCATCTTCAGATAGTTCCAGCCACTAAAAGATTTCCTTGTCCCTCCTTCTCTGACCTTTGCGTCACTGGTCATGCACCTGTCCTTTGGGAACTACACTTTCCAATGAATGCCTTTCAAGATTATGCTTTTTCCTGCACCTTCTCTTGTCCAGGCCAAAGTCCTCTAGTTCTTTAAACACAACTTCTTGTTCTCTGAACATTCTGCTTCCCCTTTTCTGAACATGTCCTGATTTGTCTGAATCTTTCTTAGCCTATGGAGCACAATGCACTTTTTATAGATTAAGACATGAATGAAAGATGGAATAGTCACCTCCCATGTTTTGGAAACCATACTTCTATTAAGATACCTAGGACCTGCAAATCTTAAGCAGTTTCCTGGGAGGTAAAAACGATTTTGTTGGTAGAATTGAGGTTTGTGGCTGTTCTTTTGCTATGGTGCTATGATAACCCCTGCTACCATATACTTTACTCAGTATCACTGATGTTATTACTGCTGAATTCCAAGTAAAGATGATAGAAATTAATCATGAAGCTCATATAGTAGCCACTTGGGGTGGAAGATGCAGCAGCCCTGGCCCCCTGGCTCTCATTCCCGAGAGCCAGGTGAAATCTGTCCAGGATGGCCTCTCCTCTTCCTATCTCATCTATTCTGTCTAGATAGATTCCATTTGCATTTCAGTGTTCATGGCTCAGCTCATGTTTTGTTTTTTTTTTGCCGGGGGCAGGGAATACCAAGGATTGAACTCAGGGACACTCAACCACTGAGCCACATCCCCAGCCCTATCTTGTATTTTATGTAAAGACAGGGTCTCACTGAGTTGCTTAGCGCCTCACTTGTGCTGATGCTGGCTTTGAACTTGCCATCCTCCTGCCTCGGCCTCCCAAGCTGCTGGGATTACAGGCGAGCATCACCATGCCCAGCACTATTTCTACTAATGTAGAATCTTCCCTAACATAACATTTCATCCTCCCTCCCAGTTTTCATAGTTAGGGACCCTTTCTGGAGGTTTTTCACTTCCAAAGTATTTACTCCATTATACTGTTTTCTGACTGCCTCTCACCTGGACTCTGTGCTCCTTGAGGACCGAGACCACATCCTTAGCATTTGTGCCAAAGTGCCTAGCACAGGCAAAATGTGTTTGTGGAGAAAGAATGCATGATGGTTCAGTCCATGCTATACTTGAGATTTCTTGAGGTGACCAGCAGGGGTCGCCCCAACCGTTTCAGAGCTGAGTGGGGCTACCCAATCAGAGCAGAGAAGGATCCAAGTCAGGAAGGTGGTCACCTTGACAAATCCCAGGGCAGAAGGTTTCTAGTTCTTTAAACCAACAGCCATTTTTGATGACTCTTTGGACTATCTGCAATGAGCCAGAGACCTCAGGGAGCAAGGTCTGGAGGAGTGTGTTGGCAGGAGTAGTGTCCAGCAGCTGGGCTGATGCCAGTGGAACAGGAAGAACACCTAATACCATGGGAAGTGGTGGAGCTTTCTGGCGCTTCCTCTTGCAGCATCCAGCAGTCAGCCGCAACTCACCTAGAACCTGCGACAAAGTAGTTGCTCAGGGAATGACAGTGTCTTTTGTTCTGTGCCTGGGGAAGAGGTCATGAAACCTCCAAGGAAAGCCATGTGGTATAGCGGAAAGAACCCAGGCCTCAAATCAGGAAGATCCAGATGCAAACACTTGGTTCTTTGTGTGATTCAGGGCAAGTGGGCTCCACTCTCTGAGCAAGTTCCCTTTCTGTAGAATGGCACCATCAATGCCCATGTCAGAGGTCCTCAGGAGGATTCAAATAGATGATGGTAGTCATGCTCCCAGGCCAGTGGCTGGCACACAGTAGGTACTCAATAAATGGTGTACAAATACCAATCTGATCCCAATGGAGTATCCTTCATTAGCTACAGCTTTGAGGAGTTTGAAGTACTTTTCTCCTTTCTGAAATAGCTCATGTTTACTGTAAGGACCAAATTAGATGCAAAAGGTCACCTCTGACTTTGTAAACAAAGCCAGAGAGCTGGAGGAAGTGCACTTCCAAATGCCCTCTCCTAGCCTAGTTTGACCTCAGGCGTTGATGCAAACTCAAGCTGGCTCTCTCTGTGGCTCTTGGCTCCTGGAAATGGAACCCAGCTTGGGACAAGGATGGGAAGGAATTTGACTTGTCCTTTTGGCGTCTCCCCAGCCTGCGGAGCCCAGGCCTCTCGGAGCATCTTTGGGGCTGACGCAGCAGAGGTTCCGGGCACACGCGGCCACTCCAGCCAGGAGGCTGCCATGCCCCACATTCCCGAGGACGAGGAGCCCCCCGGAGAGCCACAGGCAGCCCAGAACCCTGCCAGTCAAGTAAGTGCCCCCGTCCCTGCCCATGGCTAGCCTGGCTAGGGGCCAAGACAAGTGCCCTGGGCTGAAGCCACGGCTCTCAGCTGGTCAGGGGGGTTGCAGACAGCTTGTGTTGCCTGCAGTGGCGCCTGGGGAAGGTGTGTAGCTTCCATACAGAGAAACTCATCATCCTGAGTTCCTTTGAAGTGACCATGACCTGACCGACATCCTGCTTGTGGAACCATCTAGGCTGTGTCTGGCTGAGGCTTCTTGGGAAGTCAAACCACCCTAACCCTGCAGGCTCCCTCCTGAACTGGAGAAAGGCTTAGAAGAGAACCTGCAACACAGAGAGTCAGTCACATCAAGGTAGTGGGCACCAGCCAAAGGCTACTTAGAGTAAATCAGCTTAAAATGAAGATCAACATTTCATAGCAAATAGTGAAAAGAGTATTCAGTGAAATTTTATTATAAAACAGGAAATGATGAAAATAAGTTAATGAAGAGGATATCATCAAGCAAATTAAATTATGAAAACAAGTTGTTTTTAGCTATCCATATTACAAAGCATAGATTATATACTAATTTTCAGATTGAACAAAGAATCAGGTGTTGATTTGGGTGTTGATATGTTTATATTTTTTAATACCAACAAAATGATGTGCTCACATGATGCCATATTCTCTATTATTTATTTTATAGCCCCTTCTAAGGAGACTGTTTAATGTTTCATCCAAGGATTTCTTTAAAATCCTTTGATATTCAAACCATCTCCTTTTGAAGAACCTATCTTACCATCATCTTCACTATTTTTTCTTCATTTGTTAACCTCCCCAGAGCCATCTGATCCTTGCTGGTCAAAGACCACGCGCATGAAGGTCCCCAGCCTCGTTTTCTTTACTTCATGAACTTTGCAGTTGGTTTGCGTTGGACTTGTATCATCCTGTGCTATCTGACATTCGTCCCAACTGACCAGCACCACTGGGGTAGACGCTTGCTAAGCGAGGGAGGAATGGATGAGTGAGCGTTATTTTTTTCAAATGGGCAGATTCCTAGTGAATATTTTCATGTTACATTGACATTTGTTTTCTTCCACATCATGACTGTGGGAGCTTAGATAGCAAATACCTAGAAAAGAATGGTCCCTATATCTCCATATCCCAAGTTAGTGGGTTTGAGATGTTGCAGAACTTGGCATTCTTGGGGTGGCGAGATACCCTTTCCTTGAATGTGTAAATGACAGTGCATCCAGCCCCATCTCTGTCTGCACAAAGAAGCTCAGGATTTTATAAGCACCCCACTACCACCTCGAGACCTCTTGGGCTGGAGTAGGTGCTACTTATCAGGAACCTTCAAGGTTACCAAGTTCCAAGAAATGTCAACAAGTAGAAACCACAATGGGATTTGAATGTGACTGATCCCAGATCCTTAGGTTATGACTTCCCCTGGGCTCCTCTCATGATGGCCACCCCAACCCCTTAACATTTCACTAACAATGGCAGCGCCTTTGAATCAGATCCTCATGCGAAATCTAGCTTTCACATCCTGGGCAACTGCCCCCAAAAGCTTCCCCAAGAATAAAAGCACTCCTAAAAATGATAATGAAAGATTAGCAAAGACACAACTCCATTGTCAGGGAAGATGAGCTCATTTTCTATTGAATTCTAGTCTTCCTGGTTCTAAAGCGCTCTCTCTCTCTCTCTTTTTAATAAGAGGAAAAGAGGGATTTTTTTTTTTGTGGATGGACACAATACCTTTATTTTATTTTATTTTTTTTTTATGTGGTGCTGAGGATTGAACCCAGTGCCTCTCATGTGCTAGGCAAGCGCTCTACCACTGAGCTACAACTCCAGCCCCTCTAAAATTCTTTAAGGAAAAGTTCTTTCAAACCATTCCCTCAGGAGTCCCAAAGCAATACCACAAAAAAAAAATCTGCTGGCCCTTCTAACCTTCATGACTTCAAGCTACACCTAGGTACAGATACTGAGGACAAGCGTGAAGGTGAGTTTCTAGAGGAAGGAACCAATGAACTCGCCGCAAAGTCAAGGGTAGGAGACTCTAGATTCCAGTTCCCCACAGGCTCACCATCCCTATGACCTCAAGCCAGAACCAGACTTCTACAAAATGATAGGATGAATTCTGAGAGCTTCTGGTCCTGAGATCTTGAAACCAAACCTGTTTGCTTTTTCATGCCTGTGATTCCTCTTGTGTCACCCAGGACAAGTGAGCTGCTGCCTCCTGGACTCTGCCTTCCAAGGGCCCTCAAAGGGAAGAGTTTGCAAAGGGAAGAGTTTGTGGCCAAGGGCTCTGGAAGTATTGAAGCTGTCAGGACACAGGCCTGGGGCCTTAAGGGATCCCAGAATAAAGACCATCAGAGCTAGAGGATCCCAAATCACAGTCCAGTATAGCCGGAGAGATGGGGACCATGCAGCCGAGGCAGTTTAGATCCCCTGACTGAAGGCCCACGTGAGACTCAACATTCTTTGACTCTCTTCCCTTACTGCCAGGCTCTGTCCTCTCTGACTTTTCCAGAAACCAATCAGGTGTTGTCACTGAAGAGCTTCTGCCCCTATTGCATCCACCAAGCAAACCACATTGGGCTTTTAAGGCAGCTTCAGCCTCAGGGGAGGGTCAAGTCTCCTGAGCTGGGCTAGAGCCTCCAGGGGCTGGATCCTGAGTCCCTGGGAGCAGCGGCTGGTAGGCCAGGAGGATACAGCCGGAAGTCCCGGTACCGTGTGAATTCCCACTCTGCAAAGCAGGCAGAGAACAGAGCATCCTTCCGAGTTTACAGCTCCCCGGGGTCCAGCCCTAGTTCTGGCTGCTCTGGCCCCAGCCCCCATTTCCCATCACTGGCATGAGCAACTAGCTGAGGCCTCCTCACACAAAAACACAAGAGCTATGGGACTAGATTCTGTTTTTCATTCTGCATGCATGTGCAGTATTTGCTGGGTTGGCCTGTAAATAGAGAGGCCCTCGAAGGGAGGAGTTTGCAAAGGGAAGAGTTTGTAGTCAAGGGCTCTAGAAGGATTGAAGCAGTCAGGACAGGCCTGGGGCTTTAGGAGACCCCAGAATAACAGACCATCAGAGCTAGAGGATCCCAGATCACATCTAACCTCCTCCCAGACAGGCAAAGCTCTCTATAACATGAGCCATAAACTAGTCACCTAGGAAACTTGTGGATGCCCAGGCTCTTGAGCATCCCAGACCTGCTGAATCTGCAGAGATGGGTTTTGGGAATCCGTAGGAATGTTTTGATGACAGGCAGCTCACCATCTCATGAGGAAGTCTGCTGTGATTAGCCAACTCTGTCCTGTCAAGCTGGGTCCACCTCTCCATGACTGTCCCTCAGTTCTGCTCTCTGCAACAGGCTGTAGCAGATGAAATCCTATAGGTGAAGAGAAGCAGTTTCTGGATCTTCCCAGAGTCTCCTTTCTCATTGTCCCTCAGTCTTTGCCTCAGTGACAGTGTCCAGAGCATGAGAGCAAGTGCCAGCCTGTCCCCATTTCACTGTGCAGCCCCAGACCCCAGAGGCAGTCTGACAAGGAATCAAGGATTTCCCGGCCTGTGACTAGCAGCCACATTTGGAAGCCAATTCATGGGGACAGCATGACATCCTCAGAGGTGCCTTGCCAACCTGGGAGACAAAGAGGCTCACATTAACTGTGGGCCATATTTTCACTGCCTCTGACTTCACTTGAACAACTCCACTCTCCAAGAGTATCTAGAAGCCCCCAGGGCAGGTCACTCATAGGCAGACCTCTGTTCACATCATCTGCTCTAGCATCACCACTACCACCTCCCCCTGCCCCCATGTCCATTGCCCACAAAGCCACTTAACAATAACAGCTAACTGGTTGCCAAGTACTATTCTACTGTATTAACTCATTTAACTTCCACCCGGCCCTGTGAGATAGATGTTTTCATCCCTATTGAATAGTTGACGAAACTGAGGCACAGAGAAGCTGACTACCTTCCTCCAAGGTCACACAGCTAGCACGTGGCAGTCCAGGATTTAAACCCTCAACACCTGGTCCTGGAGATTGTACTCAGCACTATTGACTCTACCTCGGGACCTCTGTGAGAACTCTGCAGCCTGGGCCAAGGGGACTTTATCCTATGCTCTCAACCTGGATCCCTGCAGAATTCATTGTGTTGAGATCTACAGAGCACTGTAGATGTGGCATGGCTCACACCAAACCCCCTCTGCTCACTGCCCTCTCAGTTGCAGGAGTCCTGGGGGGCCAAGGAGCAAAACTCCAGGTCTCACATCCTGCTGCCCCGTGATTTCCTCATTCTCCCTCAGCCAGACAGTAAGCAGCACAACAAGATGCATGCTGACTCTGAGAAACACAGACCACCTTGCTGCAGCCCCTCGTCCAAGAGGCACTTCAGGGCTCCCAGAGCAACTATGCTATGCTTCATATTTGAGGCTCTCAGCAGATTTTTAGCACTGTGGTACAGTTGCATCTTGTGGTTTAAGATATCATAGCACTTGACTAGCGAATGGCCTCCCCGCCAACATTTTAAGTGTCTTAGATGAGTTTGGAGAAGTAGTCTTTTCTGTGTGACCCTAAAGAGGGGATCTGCTTGCAAGGTGTCTAGAACCTTTATCCATGAAGCCACTCTTTTGGCTCAGATTTGGAGACCATGGGAAGTGCCGCCATAATGAATGGGAGTTCTCTCTTTGTTGGTGTGACGGGGTTAGAGACCCATCCTGACTCCGACCCTCCATCAGTGGGCTGGGTCAGAGACAATGTAGGGGTCTGTACTCTTAGAAGAGGTGATGACAAGCGACGCCCCCACAAGCAGCCAGAGAGTTCTGGAAGGTGTAGAAAATGCTCTAGGTCAGAAGCACAGAGGTGTAACAGCACAGCCGAGGAGGAAAGACTAGGCTCCACGTTCCTGAGGGCAACCCTGGATATGATTCATCCCGCTTCGGTGTCCTCATCTATAGGCTGAGGGCTCTGGTAAGGGCTGTGAACACAGTAACTATATGGAGGGCTTGCTGTGTGCCGGGCACTATGCTAGGCTCATGGTACACATGACCTCATTTAAGTCTCACAAAACTCGTGCATGGTAGATACTATTATTATTTTTATTTATGTGACGAATTTAAGCACAGAAAAAAAGAAAAGTAATTTGCACTAGATAACACAACTGAAGTTGAAACTATAGTCAAACCCATGAGCTTAACCTCAATTACCAGAATTGTTTATGTATATATTTAAATATATCAATATAAATTATATATTATATATATATGTGTATGTAGAGAGAGAGAGGGAGAGAGAGAGAGGGAGGGAGGGAGGAAGGGAGAGAGAGAGAGAATGCTAAGCAAAGTGCTTAGCTTACAGTAGATGCTTAATCTCTAATAAGCAGAAAGCAGTTTGTAAAAAGTTTCCACATGTATCCTTGCAATTGATCCTCCTACACCACTGGGAGGTAGCAGGGCAGAGGTCATCTCCCTAGGAAAGCAGAAGTTCAGAGCAGAGTGTATCTTATCCAGATGAAGGAAAGAAACTTACAATAAGCTCCTAGTGTTTTCTAGACTAAATTCTTTACACCTATTATCTCAGCTAATTTCACACCATTTCTATAAGGGGACAGTGACTGTGCCCATTTTATAGATCAGGAAATCCATTTTGGAAAGGGTATACCAGCTGTCCAAAGTCTCATATAAAGAAGTTATAGGCCTGCATTCTAGTGTCTCACAGCTTTAAGTCAAAGACATGTGGCAACGGTTTATTGCTTTTCTTTTTTCTAGTCCAGAAAATATCCCCCTATACTGCAGTGGTGTTGAGCACACAGGGAATAGAAGACTTCACTTACACGTGTTGAGCCCTTCATAAATACAGAGGGAAGGTGCATTTACTCAATAAATGCTTATTGAAATTCTTCAATAAATGTTTGTTGAGCATTCACTAACCAAGGCCTGCTCTCTGGGTGCTCATATCCTAGTGGATTTGAAACTGAGTGTTGATTCTCTCTGGCTTAATTTGCTCTGAGTTTCCCCATGACCTTCTCTCTTCTGGAACTGGAGGATGCTTGTGCTGGGAGATCCTGAGATTACCTAGTGCTTAACAATCCAGTTTACTATTTTAGATGGGTGTCCAGCTTCTCTCTTCATCTCTTTTAGTCAGCTTTTTCTTTTCTGTGACCAAAGATTCTGACAAGAGAAACAGAGGAGAGGAAGTTTATGTGGGGTCACGGTATCAGAGGTCTCAGTTAATACATGGCCAACTGCATTGCTCTGGGCCCAAAGTGAAGTAAAACATCATGGCAGATGAGTCTGGAGGAGGAAAGAAGCTCAGGACTTGGTAATTAGGAAGCAGAGAGAACTCTACTCACCAGGGACAAAATATGAACCCCAAAAGCATGCCCTCTGTGACCCACCTCCTCCAACCACACCTACTTGCCTACAGTTACAATCCAGTTAATCCATAGGTTAAAGGTTAAATCCATTAAGTTAAAGATCTCATAACCCAGTCATTTCACCTCTAAACTTTTTTGGCATTGTCTTACACATGAGCTTTGGGGGGACGCCTCATAGCTAAACCATAACAGCATCTCATCCTTTTTTTACTGGCCAGGAAAAAGTTTCTGTCTGCTCCTCCCTGGAGACTCCTTGGGGAATGTGAACTCACCTACTGGAGGAAAATGTTGTAGGACCCAAAGAACCAATTCTCTGTCAGGAATAAGATGAAGACAAAATGTATAATACATGGAAGACACTTGGATCCCAGTAAGGACTGGGTAGAGCAGGGACCTCTCCCTGACAAAGTCGCCCAGTGGAAGCCTCATACCATACTTCCTGCAGCCAGGCACTGCTCTCAATATGCAGTAAGCTCACAATGATTCCAGGAGGCAGGTGCTGTTATTATTCCATTTTAACCTTTAACCTATGGATTAACTGGGTGGTAACTGTAGGTAAATAGGTATGGTTGGAGGAGGTGGGTCACGGGGTGAGAAAATGGAGACCAGTAAGTACACTCTAATCACCAGAAACTGGGAAGGAAGTACCAACCTAGGACTGGTACTAGGAATGCTCCGGGAAGGAATGCTCCAACCTAGAATTTTGAATTCATCTTCCTTAAGTCATTTCCACTTACCCCATGAAACCCTTTGCAAGAATGAGCTCAAGTAAGATCTATAATGAACTATCTTAAAACAAGTTATGAATAAAGAATTGGGATCAGGTGTATGAAACATATGTTGGGTAGTGGCTATGTGATCTCATCTTTCCAAGGTAGTTATTATCTCTATCATATAAAGGAAGACACTGAGTCTGAGAGGTTATGTAATTGTCAAAGATCACATAATAGTGGTTGAGAGGAGATTGAGAGGAGATTCAAACCTAAATTTCCTTGCCTAGATATTCCTACCAGCTTTGCCTCCTTCTGACTGTCCCCAGCAGTAAAGCCAGTGTCTTGGGTACCAAAAACCCCACGTCTGGGGAGCAGGTGCTTCATGCTCCATCCTCCATGGAGAGGAGACTTGGGAAGAATCAAGGGAATCGAGTAAGAGCTGTGAGATTATAGCTACGGGAGTGCCTTGGTCAAAGTGGACAATGTCTCAGAAAAGTTGGTGGTTATAGACAGTCAGGAATACAAATGACAATTATTTGTCCTTAGTTCCTACTGTCAACAGTGAAGTAGCTTGTCATTCTGTGTTTCTCTGTCACCCCTGTGAAACTGTGTGTGAGTGACATGGAGCCATGTCTTTCACATGTGCATCTGTACCCTCAGCAGAGGCCCTGGCCTGTGGTGGGGGCTTGAGGAAGCATAGAAGGACAAGGACAGGTGGATGGATGGATGGATGGATGGATGGATGGTTGTGTGATAGGTTGGGTAGATAATTGGGATGCTGGAGGAAGAAATGGAAGAAGGAATAGCATCAGGAAGGCAGGATACAAGATGACATTAGCTGGCTGGCTGGCTGGTTGGCTGGAGACTCCATGGAACAGGCCTAGCCATCATGTGCACCTCCATGTTCTCAAAGTCAATGGGCATGAGGAGAAAACAGTGATGAAGAAAGCAGGATGATCTGGTTATCCATCACTGATGTCCAGGGTTAGAGTGGCAGGAAAGAGGGTCCAGCAGAGGGAGGGCAGGCGTGGGTGCACAGGAGGATCCACAGAGTGGATGCTGGGGAACCTGCAGGGAGCCAGGGAACTGGTTCTTGGTGCTTGGCTGGGAGGAGTCCCGTGGCCAGCAGACCTCAGCAGAGGCTCCTCTCGTGGCCTTAGGCCTTGCCACTGGAGTAACCATTTTCTTGCAAGTTTCCTGAGAGTCCTTCCATCCTGCCATGAGAGAGCTAACTCCTCTCTGGGGCTGGACCCCTGTCTACTGAGGCACCCCAGCTTGCCCTCCAGGCTACAGCTAGACAGGGCACACCTATCACTATCCTCATTCTGGTCGTTGTTATTGCTGTATCTGTTTTTATCCCTAACAAGTCTAAAATATGAGCATTTTTAGCTCCATGTAATGGGCGAGAACATGAAAGTCAGGAAATTAAGTAACTTGCTGGAGGTCACCAGGTGGGATTCTAGGCTAGGTCCATCCAACCTCTCCCCTACCCGGCAGTGTCTTCCAGCAGGCTCCTTCTCTCCAGGGCTGTCACCCAGGGCCCATCAAGGAGCTAAACTGCACATGCCTGCCTGTGCCGGGTCTGGGGCTGTTCCTTACCGTTGCCTGCTCTCAGCCTAGTCATGTGATACTGGGGATTCAAAGCTAATATTCCAGTCCATGACACTGGCCTATATTTATCCCTGTGCTCAGGCGCTTAGGAAACTGTTGTGTATTTCTGGGAATTTATGAGTGAGATAAACATTTAAATGTTTCTATAAGATTTATTTAAAGGGAACAAAATGTGACCTGTGCACTTGTTATTGGGTGAACTTGCTGGGAGGTAGTCCAGCCCTGCAGTGCTTGACTGGCTCTAGGGAAGGGAAATGACCCCGAGGGAGCCCAGGTCTCTGGACCAGTGACAGGGGCAGTGCCCAAGGCACCTCTGGCTCCAGCTATCTTTCCTCCAGCTGTGTATTCAGCCCCATGCTGGCTGGAAGGCTTCCTGGAGGAAGAGGTATCTTCTGTGAGGAAGTGTGCAGCTTGGAAGAATAAGAGAGGAGTATCAGAGGCATGCAAGATGCCAGGAACCAGGGGAGGTGCCATCAAAGACGGAAGACAGCTGTAAGAGTAGAATGCCACAGTGGGAGGGACACAGCCAATGTTTTATCACCTCCACTGTTTATCAGCTGCAGATCCCCAAGACAAGTCAGTTTTTTTTTGTTGATAAAGTAGGGATCAAAATAAGAGCCAGGGCTGGAGATATAGCTCAGTTGGTAGAATGCTTGCCTAGCATGCACAAGGCCCTTGGTTCAATCCCCAGTACCACCAAAAAAACAAAACAAAAAAACATATGGCTGGGGTTGTGGCTCAGTGGTGGAGCACTTGCCTGGCATGTGTGAGGCCCCAGGTTCGATCCTCAGCACCACATATAAAATACATAAAGTAAAGGTCCATCTATAACTAAAAAATATTAAAAAAAAAAAAGAGCCAGGCATGGTGGTACATGCCTATAATACCAGTGACTCAGGAGGCTGAGGCAGGAGGATCACAAGTTTGATGCCAGCCTCAGCAACTTAGCAAGGCCCTAAGCAACTTGGTGGGGACCTGTCTCAAAATAAAACAATAAAAAGAGCCGTGGATAAGCACCCCTGGTTTCAATCCCCAGTACCAAGAAATAAAAAAAGAGGAGAGAGAAAAGAAACATGTTAATTGTTAACTCTATGCTACAAGCTTTGCTTTCATCTTCTCATGATTCTACTAGATTGGGAGGTATTATTACCTCCAGTTTCTAGGTGGGTGTCCTAAGGTTCATTTGCAGAATAGCTGGCAGGATTCAATGAGAGAACATGATGGTATCTGGCACAGGGCCCTGCTGCAGTAGGTCTGAGTAACTATAATATCACTTCCTTCTACCCACATTTCTTTGCTTCCCTTCTCTGTGACCCATACCAGGCATCTATTGTTTGACAAGCAGAGGGTGACAGATGGGGTGGACCAGGTAAACGGCTCACCAGGGGGTGAGCTTCCTGGGAGGCTTTGACTGCTTGGGCTTGTAGCCAGATGCTTTATAGCTCATGACCAGAAGGGGTGATAACTTGCTCAAGGTCACACAGCTGGTAAGAGAGAAGCGGTATCATAGTAGAATGGCTCTGAGTCTGAGACCCTTGAAATTTCAAAGTAACTGGCCTGGCAAACTCTAAATTCACGCATTGCCTGAATGAGTTTTCTTGAAGGCCTCCTCTGTTAGTCAGCTCAGAGTGGGAGCAGGGACAGGTATTTATGATGCATTAAAACCTGGCAGAATTCACCCCAGAGGGATCCTGGAATCTTCCCACACTCTCTTCTCTAAAATACTCTTCCCCTCATCCCTGCTAGAGTCAAAAACAGCCCACACAAGACACAAATATTCCCCAAAATGCTGTTTTGCAGAAAACTAGAATTTGCCACGAGGTACCCAATCATTCCGTGAGCTAATCAGGGAAGAAGGATTCTATTGTATTGCTTGTGTATTTTGCACACATTGGAAGGAGAGAATGAAGACCCTTCCAGGATGATCCATCAGGTGACTCAGGGCTTTCCTCCTGACTGCTTCACACCTCCTGAGTTTAGAGTAGCTGCAATTGTGTGACATGCTTGACATCACCACTGTGGCAAGGGTCTGCCTTTCTGTGTGGGCATCACTGCCCCAACCTGTCGCTTTAATAAAAAGCGGGGGAAGGGCCACGTGGCTTCTCGATGAGTTGGAGTCTAAGAGAGATGGAGAAAGGGTCCCCAGGTTAGACAATATGGGGTCTCTCTGGACGGTGGCGATCCACAGAGCCAATCTCCCCAGGCCCTGGGGTGTAGGTAAAAATTTGCTTCGCCCCAGCAAGACGCAGAGATACCTGGGACAAAAGGGGATACAGCCAGCGTGAGGAGAAGCAAAGAACACCACTTTATTCTAGAAACTACAAAAGCTTAAATGCACTCTTGGACCAATCAGTTACATCCAGTCTATTCAAACTAGAATGGACCGATTAGGTTACAGCTCTCACAGTCCAATCATCTCCCCTCTGAACATTTCTGCATTAACACAAGAGCTTTGGGGGGACACCTCATATCCAACCATAACAGCCACCAGATGATGAGTAGGGGATATTTGAGGCACAAGCTCCCATGCTCCAGAAAACCAGGCCACAATAAGAATCATTTGACATGCAAGCAGTAACTCAGATGCCTTTGAGGCCAAGTACTATAAATGATTGAAGCAGGACGGTTTAAACCAAGGGTTACTCTGCAGAAATGTGGACCTGAGATTGCTTGATATTTCAGTTTTAAGTAAAACAGGACATCCAGACCTCCATGCAAATTGTTTCCAGTATGAACTGTTGGTAACTAATTTAAAAAGTTATAAACACTTCTAGAAAAAGGACCCACAGGTCTCTGGTTTGCACCTCTGAGCTCAGAGATGATGCTAGAGAAGATGCTCATTCCTTAATTGACACTGGAGAGAACACGAGCCAGACATACTTAATGATATGAGCAGGAGACCATGTAAACATTTCAGCCCTTCTTGCCCACCTGAGAATCCACACAGTCAAAACACACTCCATCCTCTCTGCTGGCCTTCTTATTAAGCCTGACACTCACTTCTGGCCCAACCTTCCATCATCTTCATCCTGCTACCTGCCATTTTGACACACTGCTTCCCCTTCTTGACCTCCCTGGATACTGTTCCACTGCATGTCCTCAGTGGTCCCCATCTCCAAAAACACAGGACCAAACTCAGTGGAGGAGAATTCAAGGTCCTTCAGAAGCTCATTCAACCTCTTTTTCTAGTTGCAATCCATGCCTGCACCTGGCGTCTCCTATCTCTCATACCTCATAATACATGTTCCAGCTACATTAACAAATCCCAAATTCTCAGTTATGCCTTTAGCTATTTCTTTTTCCTCAGATCTCTCCCCTAATATTTTTGTCTTGCAGGATCCTGTTCATCCCCCAAGACCCCTAACTCAAATGCCGACTCCAATACAAAGTATTCTCCAGTTTCCCTGACTAGATGGTTTTCTTCTTTTCTCTGAGTTTTCACAGAATGTGGTCCATCTCTTATCATCTTATATTTTTATAAGTATGTTACTTTTTCTGTATCCCTTGCTTGACTGCAAGCCCTTAAGGGTCTTCTTTTTGTGTATCAATCTGCTCCTAGCACATTATGGAAACAAAAAAATTGCTGAATGGGAGGGAAATTAATCTAAAATTCAAATTATCATTTAAGTGATAATCTGAAAGTGCCCATCATGTGCAGGGTGCTTTATTGACATATTTTTAATCTTCATGCTAATCTTGTGAGTTAGATTTTATGATCATGGGATATAGAAATATTAAATAACTTTCTCAATGACACCCATCTCATAATTGATGAGTAAGAACAGAGCCAGGTCGGTGTGACTCTTTCAATAGACAATGGTGCTTTCTACTCCTTCTGCCTAGTTGAAGTCCCTGCTCAATTTTCCCTTCCATGTACTGGTAGATTCTGAGTGTCTGCGACCCCTCACACTGATGAGGTCCCGGATAAGAACAAGTGCAGCTGAGGCACAGTGGCACATGCCTATAATCCAAGTGGCTCAGGAGGCTGAGACAGGAGGATTGTGAGTTCAAAGCCAGCCTCAGCAATAGCAAAGTGCTAAGCAACTCAGTGAGATCCCATCTCTAAATAGAATACAAAACAGGGCTGGGGATGTGGCTCAGTGGTTGAGTGCCCCTGAGTTCAATCCTTGGTACCAAGAAAAGAAAGAAAGAAAGGAGAAAAAAAAAAAAAGAACAGAGGGGAGGGCATCATTTCTCAAGGATCTGGTTTTGGGTTTCTAAATAGAAGCATCCTCTCTGCAAGGGAAGCAACATAGCCTTCCCTGGGTGGACTCTTGCTTGGTGGTGTCTCCAGCTCACGTCCCAAGGGAGAAAAGAGATGCAAATGAAAATGGGAAGAGCTGGGTTCACTGCAAACTGTGGGCTTGGAGAAGTCCACAAAGCACTGTACAGGCTGTACGGGACCATTTAACAAGGCACCATGTGAAAAGGAAAAAGGGGCCCCTCCCCTCTTGCAAGGGAACATGTACACTAAGGGCAGGAGAGTGCAGCTCAGCCCTGGCTCTGCAGAAGGACTGCAGCCTGTCAGCAGCCCCCAGGTTGTGGCTTCAGAGGGGCCATTGGAGGCAAGAATGTTTAATGCTCAGGGGCTTCAGAAGGACTCATCCCCTAGGGAAAGTGGCAGTGAGGACAACTGGCAGCCACTGCTACAAAGGTGCAGGAAGCAGCACCAACAGTAGGAGGTGTGGCGATGTGCTCAGGAGCATTAGCCCTTTGGCCTGGGCAGGAGGGTGATCACAGAAGGTGCTGATAGCACATCTGTCAAGGAGACAGGAAAGAGGATAAGGAAAATGTTTCTGAAAGGACATGAGAGAGGATGCCTGGAGTCTCCCACACATACCTGGGAACAATTCTGACATGAAAATATTGCAAATCAAGAAGAAAAGGGACCAGAGAGACACTGTGTAATATTATGAACATGGGCCTATTTCCACCCTAGTCCACTTAGACCCAGGAGGTAGAGGAAATAAGATGTTGGTCAAAGAGTACGAATTTCCAAATATAAGAAGAGTATCTTCTGGAGAACTGATGGGCAGCATGATGGGACTACGGGTAATAATAACAAATGTAGTATATACCTGAAATCTGCTAAGCATTCTCTCTCTACACACACACACACACACACACACACATGCACATTCACTCACACAGAGGGAGATAACTGAGGTGGTACATATGTTAATTAGCTTAATTATGGTAATCATTTCACAACCTATATGTATATCAAAACATCACATTGTACATCTTGAATACACACAATCTTTATTTATCAATTATGCCTCAACAAAGTATAAATCAACAAGCACACTGCATTGGTTTACTGATTCCAATGGTGCAGCTGCAGGCCCTGGAAGCTCCCACCAGCCCAGGCCTAACTCCATCTGTGTTTGTTCTAAACCACCAGGACTCTCCCTCTGCAGAAATATTTCATAGTCCACCTACAATCGTCCTGATTGGGGATGCCAGTTCACCTGAAGGAGACGCTGACAAAAACCTGGCCAACAGGTACACATCCCAGGTGCCTGATCCTTGTGCTACGATGGGCAACATTTCTTAGAATGTGGGAGCAGATAGCAATATATCTTACAAATCTTTTTTTTCTTGCATCACTTTTTGATGAAAATGTTTTTCACAATGGAGAGGAGGGTTAGGGTTTTCCCATTATCTCCCTCCAACTTCCAAAATGATGTTTCTCTCCTTGATTTGGGCCCTTTGCATTCTGCTAACCTTTAAGTAAAGCAGGACCATAGCAGGAAGTTTCTCATAATATCTGTCCAGATTTTGCAGACAAACCTGAGAGCGTGTCTCTGACTGCAGAATCCTACCCCTGGCTATCGTGGGTCCCGTATGGAAGATGGTCACCTGGGAGGGACCTTGCTCACATGCACAGGGACGTCACTGTGTGTTTTACATAGCACTGGCCCATGCATTGGTCTAGATGGAATGAGACTGTTTAAGTGTAATTTCCAAAAAATTATAGAGAGAAATATTCTACAAATATATAGTGAGCATATGTCAAAGACTTACTTCCCTCATCGACAAGGGGACCAGCAGGATAGCAAAGTGGACTCGAAGGAGGATATAAGAAATGGATGTATATAATATTATATCATATATAATAGTCAAAGGATCCCTGGACATCCATGCAAGACAACGCTCTAGGATGACATGGAAAGAGTAAGCTGGCAACTTTTCCAGGTTACTTTCCTAATGAGTTGACTCCATTCTGTCTTTCAGAGCTCACAGTCCCCATAGGAGGCTGTCTCACCGGCACCTGAAGGTGTCCACTGCTCCACTGACTTCTGTGGGTAAGGGCTGGGCCAGTTTGAAGTTGTTTTTGAGCAGGAAGACAGGTCTGGCATTGGCCGCACAGCCCCTCATGTGTGCCTCCAGAAGCACCATGTCTGATTTCAATCTCTTGTGTTAAAAAGACAAGACCAGGACATGAAGAGGAAGATGAGAAGGTCAAGGAGAGACAGCTGTGCGATACTCATTTCTGGGGCTCAGAGGGCAGAGTCCTTCAGCTCTTCTAAAAAGGACCACCTCTTGGTCGGGGTGTATCTAGGGTGGCTGCCCCAGTCACCTGCTCATAGGGAAACCCCTGGGCCATTGGAACATAGATGTAATACAGCTTTGTCACAGGCTATGAGGAGACCAGAAAGTGAACAGATATAATCAGAACACAAGATCATAAAGGCCTTCACAGAAAAGCTAGGGAAACCAAGGCAAGGAGAGCAATTCTCCTTCTTGAGTAAGAAGGTTGAGTGGGTATTCCAGAGGAAACGATACTTAATTTTCCCCTTAGAGAATTGTACAGATCGACAAGAGGAAAGAAAGGCATTGCAGGTGAAAGAAGAGACATAGTAGGAAGCAGGCACCATACAGAGACCTATGTAGCAACTGAATGCTCTGCTATGTTATTCGGGGTTCTTTCAAATGATGGGAATGCAGTTCACACTAGCTTACACCAAAATAATAAAATTAATAGTAATAAATGCCAGGGCTTGTGGTTTCAGGTAGTGCTGGATCCAGGTGCCCAAACTGAGTTATTAGTCATTGTCCCAATCCACCTTTCAAGGCTTCTTTCTTGTATGTTAGTTTTCTTCCCGGGTAGGTCCTTTGTACATGGTAACAAACGACCACTAGGAACTCTAAGCTTTCATCCTATCAATGGAAAGAAAGTTTCTCCTCCCCATATGCCCCACACAATTGCCATGATTGCCTTGGCTTGGTCTCATTTGTCCATCCCTGAGCTGATCTGTGTGCACACAGATGGAATTCCTTGGTTGGCCAAGGCTGGTACATATTTCCACTCTTTCTCTGGGTACTTGGGGTGGGGTTGTGGGTGGAGGTGGTTAGCTCCTTCCTAACTAGTATAGTGAAGAATCAGAAGGGTTTCACCAAAGCAAATGAGGAGCTGCTTCTAGAAATGAGAATGAAGGCTGGGGAAGAAAAATGGGAGCTGGAGGAATCATGACAGAGAGCTTGGGTGGAGACGCCTTAGGAGGAGTAGGTGGAGCCAGCAAAATGGGCTGGGCCCGGTTTGGAGTCTGGATATTACCTTGAGGACCTTGAGGAGTCCCCAGGAGATAAGACAGGAGAATGGCAAGGTCACTCATAGGAATGGAACATGGAATGGAGGAAATGACCTGAAGACAGGGACCTATTAGGTGGCTGAGGTGTTTGTTCAGGTAAGAGCTCATGAGCATGAATAAAGATGAGGGGTGGGTTGGTGATTTCCTAGGCAAATGCCAAGTCTTGATTGAGTGGTTGGACACAGGGAGAAAGGAGATGTGTGGGGCCACTCCCATGTTCCCCAGAAGCTGGTGAGAGGTGGTCTCACTCTCTAGGGGAGCTGCTGGAGAAGGAGCAGTTAGGGGAAGGAGGGAGGTAGACCATGTGAGTTCAGGAAAAAAGAGTGAAGGTGGCCATGGGATTGCATCTGTGGCTCTTGATTCTTGGACTTCTCCCTTTATCTACAACTTCAGCTCACTAAGTTGTTAAAAAAAACAATAGACCAGAAGAAAGAACACAAGGGAAGTGGGTAGCCTGGAGGAGGGGAGCCTGGAAGTCCTTCCTTGAACAGCAGAGTTTAGGGCAGTTTTGGAACTCCAAGGTGGCTTCATGACCCCTTGTGACATTTGTGACAGAGGACTCGCCACAGCCACAGGCTATAAGCCACAGGCTACAGAGGGGCCAGACAGGCTGAGGAAGCTACTGTCTGTCCCCAGGCAATCCTCTGCACACACCAGCACCTAGCTGGGTGGCATCTCTAGGCTGAGGTGTGAGGTGGCAAGGCCTCTCAGCCCAGGACCATGAATGCAGTGGCTCTTACCCCAAGCTCACTCTCCCTCTGCAGACCCTGCGGGGCATGTCATTGACCTGGTAAATGACCAGCTGCCAGACATCAGCATCTCAGAAGAGGACAAGAAAAAAAACCTGGCCCTGCTGGAAGAAGCCAAGTCTGTAAGTGAGCGATTCTTGACCCGCCGTGGGAGGAAGTCCAGGAGCAGCCCCGGGGACTCCCCATCAGGTAGGCAGGGCCAGGAATACAGGTGGTTTTCCTGAGCCCCTGTGAGGCAGGGTTGGCTGGGTGGGTGGGTGGTGGGTGGTGTGTATGGAAGGAAGATCCAGGCCCTAGCTGCAGTGGAGCCCTGCTTCCAAAAGGGTAGGCTGTGGCTTGCCTGTCCCAGGTCCCTAGGCCTCAGGGGGTCTGAGTCTGTGGAGAAAACCCTACAAGGAGGACGTCTTGCTCAGTTTCAGAAGCTCTACTAGTAGAGTAGCTAGAGTCTACTCAACTGTAGCCCAGAAAATTCTCCTGCTTTTCAGCCCTGTGAGTGACTACCATGGCTTCCCGTGATGCCAACAAACATCAGCCCACCTGATACCCATGAACTTAACCTGGGCTTCTCCCCTCCTCCACCAGCTTCCACCTCCCTTGATCCTGCATGGAGAGAGCCCTCTGTGTGATATGCATGTGTGCAGACCCTTAGGTCACCCTGCATGGGTGGAGTCTGTGTGTCGTCCCCACCTTTCCTAGGAGGCTCTGCTCTAGGCACCTCTGTAGCAAAGGTCCCAGGAGTCGTGGTTTCCTCCCCCATCTCCAGCTGCAGACTGGGAAGAACGGCACTCTGGGGAAGGAGAGGCAGTCTTGGGGAAATTTCTGAGTTAGAGGGAAGGTTTTCCTGGGCTCTCCTATGGTCTCCCTTCTTCCTGAGCAAAAAGTTGAGGCAGACTTAGTACAAGTATGAATAGACTTAGAAGGGCAAGGAGAGCATTTGAAATCAGGGCCATCCTGGGACATCTAGAAGTGCAGCCCTTGGGGCTTTGCCTGCTGAACAATAGCAGGTCCTCAGTTTCAGGGAGGTGCTCTGAAGTCAGGCTGAGGAATGTGATGTCCTCACTCCTCAAATGACTTGAGGGCCCCATGTGCTGGGCTTGCAGCAGAGAAAGTTATTCTGTAATAGAAGCTTTACATGGCAGTCCAGAATTGACCCTGACCCCGATAAGAAAGGCCTTGTCCGCAGGAGTGAGAAATGTCTGAAAGGATGTTTTATTAGGTAGAGGTCCTGGCCCTTCACCAACACCAGCCTGTCTGTATCTATCTCCACAGCCGTTTCCCCACACCACAGCCCAGGAGCTTCTCCCACACACTCTAGGAGCAGCTCACTCACAGTCCCCACCTTGCCAGGTAAGGCCCAGACATCCAGCCCAACCTCTGCCTTTGGCCTGGCCTGACCAGGATGCTTCCCACTGGCCTTTCCCTGCCTGCAGCCCTCTCGACCAGGACTCCTGCTATGCTCCTTCTCAGGGGCCTCCCAGCCAGGTCACCCTGAGGAGGCCAATCTGTCTGTTGGGGTTTGGAACCAGTGTGTGGAGGCAGGAATAGTTGAAGACACCCAGGCTGGGTGAGGACAGGGGCAAGGTTATGGGAAAGGGGCTGTGATGGGCACTCTTTGCCTAGAGAGAAGTCATCACAGAGCTTATTTGGAAAGCCCTCTTGTGTGGGCCCCTCTTTGCATTTTGATTTTTTCCCTTCCCTTGGCTGTGTCCAGAGCCACACCTTCAGACCAGCAGGAGAGAGGAGGGGGCAGGACAGCATCCTTTAGGAAAGCAGCCTGCCCTGTGAGTGCAGTGGGACAGCCTGGGCTCACATCCCAGCACTTATGCCCATGTGACCTTGAGGTCTCTCTATGCCTCAGTTTCCTTATGGTTTCCCTGGGGATTCAGTGATGGCCCACCTAAGAACTAGCTGGCATGTGAGAGGCACTTGACAAATGGCTGTTTCTGGCCCACAGGCCTAACATTGCTAAGGGATGGCATCTCCAGGGAGGGCTATGTTTTTGCTAAAGGGACAAATGAGTGTCTGAAGTGCTGGGCATCACTTCCTGTGTCGACCATTCCAGGTTTGGATGTGTGCGGTGGCTCACAGTCCCCTCTGCCAGGAGCACCGCCACAGGTAAGGACCCATTGGCTGTGGTGTTTCCATGCCAAGGGACCTCTCCCCTGGCTTCTTCAGTCCTGAGAGACCCTCCATGACCCTGAGCTCGGGTGCTGGGTGGGAAGGCTTTCCCACCATGGCAAGGCCTCTTGAGGCATTTCAAGAGGAAGCTAGCCTCTTCCCATCCGGGCTGACCTGTGTTCACTTCCTTCAGCAGAAGGGGGATGAAGCCGATGTCCCTGCACCTCACCTTGGCGAGCCTGTGAGTTTGAGCTCTCTCCCATTTGGATGACCTTGGCTGGCCCCTGGGCAGCCTGCGAGTGTGTGTGCATGTGGGCATGTGAGGGGAGGGTGGAGACTGGGCAAGCAGCAGATTCCTCTGCCCTACCATGAGGTGGAGCCAGTGGGGAGACAGGATTCAGTCAGGCTATTGGTCAGAGGCAGGTGGAACTCCAGGCCCAGCAGCAGCCAGGTAAGACTGATGTTCTTCTCGGCTCCAAAGAATGTACAGGAAAGCCCCAGTCCCTGACTGAGGTCCTGCTGGAGACAGCTAGGAAATTTTATCTCTGTTGATGAGCAATAGAAGTGCCCTGCTCAGAGCAAGGTGGCCAAGCACTCCAGGTGAAGTGGAGGTCAGGCTAGATTACAGTCTTGCCTGGAACTGGGCCTGGGATAGAGTCCTCTGGAGATTCAGCACCTATACAAGACAGCAGATACCCACACACAGACCCTCATGCTCCCCACAAAGCAGGACAATGAAATAAGGGTACAGAATCTTGGAACTTCTGAGAAGTAAGATGCCACTTTGCAAGGATCACCTAGTTGTATAACTCTTACCCTCTTTTGGTTCATAGAACTCTCTGAGAAATTACTAAAAACTGTGAATTTTCTTCCCAGAAAAATACCCCTGAAACCCACAAATATACATGCACATTTGCATATAATTTCAGAGTTCACAAACCTGGTGGGAAATGTGATCCCTGAGAGCTGAAGGCCTTGCCAGGCAGAGCCAGGACTTGAATATAGGGCAACTGAGCTGGAGTCAAAACTGCCCTACCTTCCACTCTCCTCTTTAGCTCCTAGCCCTTGACAAGTCCCTAACTAGTTTTAAATTGCAGGTCCCCTTGTCCTTACTGTTTGTCAAACTCCAGGCTTATTGTATGCCTCTTTGCTGGCTCAGACCTGAATGAGAAGCCTTCCACCTTATCCATACCCTACATACAAACACAAATGTGCCACTTGGCAGGGTCTATATCTCCTCCTCAGCCTACTCTCAAGGTCCCAACTTTACCTTGTCTCTTTCAGAATGTTCCCAAAGGGCTAGCTGACCGGAAGCAGAATGACCAGAGGAAGGTGTCTCAGGGCAGGCTGGCTCCTCACTGTCCCACAGCTGAGAAGTCCAAAGAGCTTACAATAGAACAAAAGGAAAACTTCGATCCCCTCCAGCACCCTGAGACTACACCCAAGGGCCCAACTTCTGGCACAAGCAGCAGTGGCAAAATGGCCCTGAACAGCCCCCAGCCGGGCCCTGATGAGAGTGAGCTGGGGAGGCAGCTCCTGAAGATGGCTAGGGAGGGCAACCCTCTGCCCAGAAGTCCAGCCCAGGGCTCAGGAGGGGTGGCTTCACCAGCTCCCCAAGGAAAAGGCTCAGCTGGAGAGCCCCAGGGATCCAAGTTTGGCTCCAAAGCTGAGCTGCGTCCCCCTGTGTCCCGTCCACCTCTGATACGGGGGGTGTCCTGGGACAGTGGCCCCGAAGAGCCTGGACCCCGGCTGCAGAAAGTGCTTGCTAAGCTGCCTCTGGCAGAGGAAGAGAAGCGGTTTCCAGGCAAAGCCAGTGGCAAGCTGGCCAAGACTCCTGGGCTTAAAGACTTTCAGATACAAGTGCAGCCTGTGCGGATGCAGAAACTGACCAAGCTCCGTGAGGTGGGTTTCTAGGGGCCAACTGGGCAGAGTATGCATGCTTCGGCCTGGGCTAAAGACATCCGGGCTGAGGCTGGACCCTGGGGCAGGGCAGCTCTGGCCTGGATGTGGGTCTCACAGGGCCTTAAACTTCCCTGCTCTGAGAAGCCAGGCCTATGTGCATGACACCTTCTTCACAGTTCCAGTTTCAGGTATACTTTATACCTATTAATAGGCAGAAGTCAGTCTAGGATATAGCCACCAAACAAAGCCACATTTCAGGGTAAGGTGGGTGTGTGGAGAGACACATGGGCCCTAAGTCCTGGCCTGTTTTCCTTCCTTGGTCAGATCTAGTGACTCACAAATGAGTCTCTAATGGAGCCTTGTCCTACCTAGGACTGGGCAAGACTGGGATTCAATAGGTTTTTCTTTTGTAATAGCACCCCATCTTTCTTCCTGATGCCTGGATCTGAGGCCCTTGGTTAAATATGATAGGGACCATGAAGGGCTGCTCCCTCCATGGTGAATTTCTTCCAGTGTCCATGGTGCCCCCAACTTCCTTTAGCCATCAACCTGAGCACAAATAGCTGTCCGTGGGGCTGCCAAGCTATGCAAGGGATGATTGGGATGTCCAGAGATGCAGGGGAGAGAGGCCAGAGAGAGGGAGACAAGAGTTAATAGGGCAAAGAAATATGACCCAGTCCTCTCTTCCCCAGAAGATCCAACCCAGACACAGACCAAAGCAACTAGGATTCCATGGGATGGGGCTTGGGGCTGGACAATGTTCCCCTGGGTCCCCTAAGAGGAGAGTGTGGGACAGGAAAGGAAGTGAGGAACCTGAGAACACTCCAGCACAAGTGAGGGCATTTCTGTGCTAGAGGGACACATTCCAGTGCTGACCCTGTTCTACTCAGAAATCCTTCATGGTGCTCTAAGTTGGAGGCTCGGGGCTGTGGTGGCTAACAGTGTGAACACAAAAACCCTTACCTAGCCAGAAAGACCTAGGAAACTAGTGGATCTGAACAGGGACTGGAGGAGCTTCCTATGGTGGGCCACAGTTCCACATCTCTGGGGGCAGGTGGAGCCAAAGGTTCCACACAGCCAGGGATTTGCCTTCTGAGCCTGTAAGTCCTAGGCAACAAGCCACCCCACCCACACATAGCAAAGAAAGTTATAGGTAACCTGGAGGCCCCATGCTGCAAACTGCCACCATGGCAGCTGAGCACCCCACCCTCTGCCCCAGTCCAGTGTGCTGACAGCTGATGGACTGCGGGCCTCCAGCTTCCTAAGGAAACTGGTAAAGGGCCTGGCCTGACTTCCTTTTGAATCACGAGCACCCTCTGCTGGCCCCTTCCTTTCCTTTACCCTGTTTTTAATAATTCAAGTGGCCTCTGCCACCCAGGAGGCTGAAAATCCATGGATGGCACAAGTCAAGCAGGGAGGAGCTCTGCCAGGCATTTCCAGCTGAGGGCCCTCATCTGGTGCTACCCGACTTGGAGCAGGTGTGGGCCTAACTATGCCACATACCTGTGGTCGGCATCCCATCTCTCCCCAGCTCTGCCTGCTGAGGCCCTAAGGCAGCCATTCTCAGGCTTCATTTGTCTGGAGGTGCCACAAAGGCCATCAAGGAACAGGGTGGGTTTGGTAACTCCTGGAAGTGATTCTCTCTGCCCAGAACAGCAGGGCAGGAAGGCACAACAGCCAAGAGATCACCAGAGAGCAGGAGCAGCCACATGTGCACCCAGGGGACCCTCCTGTCCCCAAGCCCCTAGTTCTATTTGTCCTCCAGTGTGGCTGAGCACTGAGGCCTACAGACTTCTTAGAAAAATAGACCACACCAAGGGCAGTACAAGATCCAAGGAATGTGGCATTAATGGGGTTTCAGTCACCTTTAGAGGCTGGGAGAGGAGCTAGTGCCCTCAGATCTCACCGTGCTGTGCCTGTCCACTCACCCTTGCTGCTGCCCCAGTGTTTCCCAGCATGGGTCAGTATCACAGAACCACAGAGGGAACCCAGAGAAGCATCCAGCCTGATGCCACCACCTGAAAAGCTGTCTCTGTTTTCCCCCGAAGGAGCACATCCTGATGAGAAATCAGAACCTGGTGGGGCTCAAGCTTCCTGAACTGAGTGAAGCGGCTGAGCAGGAGAAAGGTAGGCGGGTGGGGCAGGTGCTCTTCAGGCCCGGGCTGAGCTCTCTGCCCTATCAAGGCTGGAAATGTGTGAATAAACTTCCTGCCCAAGGCCTTGGTCCATCCCAGGGGTGGTTGTGTGCTAGACAACAGGCCCTCACTCAGTATTTGCAGACGAATGAGGGAAGCAGATGGTGTGTCTTGCCCAGGCAGGGCACCCCCAAACCTGTCTCTTTCCTCCAGCTGCCTGAGCCTGTGAGCAGCTACGGGTCTGGAAGGGTGCCCTAGGCCTGAACTTTTGACCCTGGCCTTTCCCCCTCACACCCAGGAAGCCTCCCAAATAGACCAGTTCCTCTTTTCAAAGGCACCAGATCCATCGCCCTGCTTCGTGCCTGCAAGTCCCTTCCTCCAGGCCTCCTGGTTTCCACTGCCCTACCCACCCCATGCCACATTCATCCGAAAACAAGCCTTTCCATCTTCCACCTGCCTCAGTGGAGTTCTGACCCTCTTCCATCTGCCCCTGGGACTCAGTCCTGATCCCAGCGCTCCCCTCACCCATCTTTGGGCCTGTTCTTCAGCACTCCTGCGCTGAGCCCTGCTGCAAGTCAGACTTGTCCAGCTCCAGACCTGGCTCTGCCACTGCCCAGCCACATGGCCTGGGCAAGCTACAAGACCTGGCCATGCCTGATCTCCCTCACAGCTATGTAGAATGGGACTAATCATGGCCTCAAAGGTTATCCAGGGGATTATATAAGCTACCTGGAACAGTGCTTAGTAGGTAAGCATTGTCTTGTGTCAGCTGTTACCCCAAGGGCAGGTATCTGTCTGGACCTCTGGGTGTGTATGTGTGTGTGTGTGACTCTACTGCTAAATGCCTGGCACTACTAAGTCTTGAATAAGTCTTTTTTGGATAAATGAATAAATGAAATTGTGTAAGACATGGCAAAATTGTTGCAGGGAAATTGTTGAGACAGGTTCATAAAAATAATCTATAACCATAGTGGGGAGGAGGAACAAGGTGTGCTCAGAGAGGCGAGTATTTCCAACAGGCCAAGCTTTGTCCTGCCCTCTTCCCCACACCTCCTCCCAGGGGCCACTCACCCTCTTGCCTCTGTGCGAGCGTCCACCCCATATATCTCTCCTGACATGTCACTTCCTCTCTGTTCTCCATCATATCATACCTGTCCCTTATAGCAGTGGGTAAGTCCTACCAGCTCTGAAATCCCCCCTGCTTCCTTGCTTTCTTTCAGATTCACTGCCAATATCCTACTCCTTTGTTTGGCACTTATTAATTTTTACAGTGGTACGTACATAGAATATAAACTTGACTGTTTTTACCACATGAGCATACAGTTCTGTTGGCATTAAGCACAGACTGTGATACTGCCACCACTACCCATCTCCAGAACTTCTTCATCCTCCCAGACTGAAATTCTGTATCCATTAAACACCAGCTCCCTTCTCCTGCCTCGCCCAGGGCCTGACAAATGCAATTCCACTTTCTGTGTTTGACAACTCTTATCTTAAACAATATTATATCCTACATAATAAACATTTTCTATAGTGCTTTCTAGAGTATACATCATTTTGCACCTCTGATTTTATTTATTCCCAATAGACTAAAAAGCCTATAGTAATTCTTGTTCTCATCTTACAATTGAGGAAAGTGAGATCCAAAGAGCTCCCGAGTCCAAATCATGCGGTTTTGCCAATGCCTGAGCACTTTTGAAATTTTTTTTTTTTAGCCATATGATATTTCAGACAAACTGATACAGAGAAGGCCAGTAAGCTGGGGAGAGGCCAGTGGGACTGCTCCAAGTGGAGAGGCACCTTCTGGAACCCTCTTTGTCCTCTAAGGCACCCCAGTAGACCCCAAGCTTTACAGAGTGACCACTTCATGCTGCCTGGGGGTTAGTGACAGTGCAGAAGCCTTCTGTTCATGGATTGCCGTGTGCAAGTGTCCTGGGTATCACCAATGATTTGGAAGCCCCAGTTTGAAATATAATAACAAATACCCACCTAATTCAACATGAACAAGGAGGTTTCAGTAAAGAAAAATTCCTGACAATTTTTAAAAATTGTTTTGTTTTAAATTAACCGTCATTGGGGAATCTTTTTAAATAAATATTTCCCTACTTTGAATTTTAAAAATTTGCTTATTAAAACAGATTTGAAACACTAGGGAAAAACTTATCTTAAAATTTCATCCACAACCCCATAAAATTATGGAAAGGTGATAATTGTTACACTTTCCAATATTTATAATTTTTCATAAATTGATTTGATAGTGTGTATGTACTTTTTCTTACTTTGTTTTCACTCATTTCATAACTAATTCCATATATTTTGACTTGTCCTCATATTTATCATTAAAGGGTGCATATTTCCTTTTGTATTGGTGTATCTATTGTTGGGCATTTCAGTATTTACAGTTCTTTGAACTATGATTAACAATCCCATTATAAACAATTTTGTACTTGTAGGTTTTTTTCTTTCTTCCTTTGAGTTGCTCCCTTGGCACATGCTCAGACTTGAGAGTCACTGGTTCAAAATAGTACAAATATTTGCATTTATCAAATTGCCTCCCATGTATAATGCTATCTCCAGTGTATACATATTTCTTTCTCCTAAGCTTGACCAACTCTGGATTTTGCTTTGCTTTTGGTCCTTATTGACCAGAATACTGTATAGTAAGAACCAGCTAATCAATAATAAGAATGACAATTACAATGTGTTATTATTCATGTGAAATGCCACTTTATTATTATTGGATTAATTTGCTAGTAAGTTAAACTTTAAACTTTGAAATATTTACTTTCTTTTTTCTCTTGGGTGAATCAGCTACTCATTTCATTGTCCATGTATCTATTTGTGTGTCCTTGGCTTTTTGTTGTTGTTGTTGTTGTTAGTAATAAATGAAAGCTCTATACATGACAGATATTAACCCCTTTGTGGACATGTTTTTCTCAATACTTTATGATTTTTTCTTTTTAATGAATTAGAGAAATTATAAAGTTTTTATATAATCATTTTGCTTCTTTTCCTTTGAGAAGTCCTCCATTATTTTAATCATTGAAAAATATCCTGTGTGGGAAAATAGTTCTACTTTCATTAGTTTGATTTGCCTATGTCTTTATTAATACCACCGAGCCTCATTTTGAGATATAGGTATTTAAGGCTTGAGATCTTGTTATTGCAGTCATATTTTTAAAAAGTGTTTATATTTCTTCTGTGGCATAGACAGTCACATTTTACATTCTTTTGGATATATACCACAGACTAATATTGGGCTCCTGATCAACACCACATTGTAATTGCTGCTTTTATGGTAATGCGCAGTGGGGTTCGATCTCCCCCATTGCTCTTTTTTCCCAGAGTATTTGTTAATATTCAAGAATAGAGAGAGTGGTGAAAATAACAGCCAGAGTAACTAGACAAGAACTCAAGAGGTCTGAGTTTGTGTCCCAGCTCAGAAACCAATTAATGGGTCTTTAAATATGTTCCTCAAACTCTCGGGGTCTCCATTCACATTTGAAACTGATAAGATTTTGTATAACATTTTAATTGTGATTGCTCTAAACCTACACATTGGATTCAGAAGAATTGCCCAAGTTTTGTTTGTCTTACAATTTACAGATCTTTTTATTTTTCTTTTTTTGTGTGTGTTACCAATATTTTTTTCTTTTTTTAAATTTAATTTATTTATTCTACTTAGGTATAAATGATAGCAGACTGCATTTTGATTCATTGTACACGGATGGATCACAACTTTTCATTTCTCTGGTTGTACGTGATGTAGAATCACATCATATATGCAGTCCTACATGAAGCTGGGAAAATGATGTCCATCTCATTCCACCATCTTTACTGTCCCCATGCTCCCCCCCGCTTCCCCTTTGATCAAAGTTCCTCCATTCTTCCCGTGTCCCCTTCCCCATTATGGATCAACATCCACTAATCAGAGAGAACATTTGGCCTTTGGTTTTTTGGGATTGGCTTACTTCAGTTTTTTAAATTTACAAACACATGTAGTTCTCATTGAGGCACAGTGTTTGTTCTATTAGTTTAGGTATTCCTTTCTTCTGCCCCTAAAAGTTTTGAGATTCTGTTGCATCCAACCCATACCTCTCCCCAAGAACTACAGCCCAGACAACTCTGCAGAAGCAGCAAAGTTTATTGAGGAAATAGGCACACAGGCCAATCAATTGGGATCAGCTCTCCTTTCCTTCAGAGAGTGCCCCCGAAATGAGGGTTTCAGAAGTTATTATAGGGTGGGTGAGTTACATGACTGGGGAAAGCAGGATTTGGCCAATATTCAGCCTATAGTTATTTACAATTCAACTGTGACAGCACCTCCTATGTCCCCTTTCAGTTCCTGGAACTTTAGGTAACTGGCCAGGGGGTTTGGCAGCCTGTGGTTTGGCCCCATCCATGAGAAGCAAGCAAGCAAAGCATTGATCACAGAAGCACAAAAAGCAGATTAGCAGATATGTCCAGGCCTGAGCCAGAGTGACTCCATTTTGAATTTGGATTTTATAGTTCTTTGTGTACATTGCCCTTGTACCTTTTTTTTTTTTTTTTTTTTTTTTTTTTTTTGTGGTGCTGGGGATTGAACCCAGGGCCTTGTGCATGCAAGGCAAACACTCTACCAACTGAGCTATATCCCCACTCCCCACTTTTGTATCTTATAGAGGCAAATTCTATGTGATTTACACTTTGCCTGTTTATTTAGGCAGAAGACTCTTTTTCGTTAGATTTTCTATCTGATAATTAGTAGCATAGATGAACATTGTTCAGTGTTCCGTTTCTTGTATAATAAACATTACTTAACATGGTAGAATAGTTACTACAGTGACTAACTGGTGTGGTTACTATAACTAGAGTGATCGCTACATGCTAAGCACGTGACAATGTTTGACTTAATTCTTATAATAACTTTGGTAAGTGAGGTGGACTTGTGCTCATTTCTCAAATGAGGAAACTGAGGTTTAGGGAAATGAAAGCATGCGGTTACTAATTGCTAAGCCAGGATTGAAACCCAGACGTGTCTAACTTCAGAGGCCACTTGGCAGAAGACCTTTCTTTTTTAGTCAACCCACCTGCTGTCTTTATTTTATCCAATTCACCATTTGTCCTAGTCATATGTTCATGTGTGTCCATTTCTCTGTGTGTAGCTGTCCATGTTTTATTACTGTGGCAGCATTCTCTAATTTGATAATGGTGGTAAGGAGAACATTTGCCTTGTTTCTCTTTTTAGTTAAGTTAGGGTTTTTTGGTGTTTTTTTCATCAAGAATCATATTAAATAAATGTGCTACTTGTTTATATGTACTATTTAAATTTTTATGTATTATTTGATATTTATATTATTCAATATCATACAATATGTAATGTTAATAAAATATAAAATATGACATCTTTCATATTTATTATTATTTTATGTATTCTCCAAAAGTAATATTTTTCTCTTCCAAGTTTCAAGATTTATGTTGAAATTTACCAAATGTCCTTTGGATGTCTATTGAAAAAATATCATGTGAATTATTTTATATAATTTATTTAATAATTTTCCATAAATGGAAATAAGCCTGGTATTCTTATTTCTGGGTACTGGAATGAACTCATTTTATCATGACATGTTTTCTTTGCTATGTCCTACCAAATTCTATATATTGGTATCTCTTTTAAAATATTGTGCAAGCTGGGCATGGTGACGCACACCTGTAATTCCAGAATCTTGGGAGACTGAGACAGGAGAATCGCGAGTCCAAAGCCAGCTTCAGCAACAGCAAGGCGCTAAGCAACTCAGTAAGACCCTATCTCTACATGAAACACAAAATAGGGCTGGGGATGTGGCTCAGTGGTCGAGTGCCCCTGAGTTCAATCCCCAGTGCCAAGAAAAAAAAAAATATTGTGCAACTTCCCTGCTTCAATGAGATAAAATCTAAATTATTGTAACATACAGAACTCCAATTCAATAATGTACTGGAGTAACAGTTTCAAAGTGAGCTGTTCAAGTGTCAGTTGGCTCTGCTCCAAGTAAGCATTCTGGGACCCTGATTTCTTTCTTATTGTCATTTTGCCATGGCCTGTGGTGTTAGACTAGTTACAAAGTCAAAGCTGAATCAGATCTGAGTTCTCCACTACGTGGAAGGAGAAAGAATGGAAATTCAGAGTAGACAGATAAATAAAAAAATAAATAAGCAAAGTGGGGATTACATACCTCCTTTTAGCTGCAGTTGTATGGATGCTGATATCACATGACCATAACCAGCAGCAAGGGAAACTAGGGACATGGTTGCTAGCTAGACAGCTGGCCATATGCCCAAATTAAACTCCATCCATTTGGGCAGATTTGGGTGGGTGACTAGGTACTTATCACATTGTCTTTTTACTTAACATATGCTTATATCATTTCCCATTTAACATATATGCAACTTTTTAATTTTAAATTGTTTTGTAGTGTTGCACAAATAATTGATATAAATATGTATATTTATCTAAACTCATCTCTTATTTTTTAGTTCTTTTTAGATATACATGGCAGTAGAGTGTATTTTGACATATTATATATACATGGAGTATAACTTCCCATTCTTGTGGTTGGTTGTACATGATGTAGAGTTATATTGTTCATGTATTCATATATGAACGTAGGAAAGTTATGTCCAAGTTATTCTACTATCTTTCCTATTCCCATCCTCCCTCCCTTCCCTTCATTCCCCTTTGTCTAATCCAATGAACTTCTATTCTTCCCTCACAGCCCGCCCCCCCCTTATTATGTGTTAGCATCCACATATCAGAGGGAACATTTGGCCTTTGGTTTTTCTGAGATTGGCTTATTTCACATTGGCATGATGGTCTCCAGTTCCATCCATTTACTAGCAAATGCCATAATTTCATTCTTCTTTATGGCTGAGTAATATTCCATCGTGTATATATGCCACATTTTCTTTAGCCATTCATCTATTGAAGGGCACATAGGTAGGTTCAATAGCTTAGTTATTGTGAATTGAGCTGCTATAAACATTGATTCCACTGACCTCTTATTAAGATCTATATTTTTTCCACATTTTTTCTATTACTAAATAATTGTGTAATGAACATTGTCCTACATGTATCTTTATAGAAATGCATGTTTTTCTAAGGGATATTACCCTATAAGTGCAATTGATTTATCAAAAAGGTTTTACATTTAAGTGTTTAACATACTGCCATATTAGCTTATAAAAGATTTTGCCAATTTAGATATCCACTATCTAGACCAGAACCTCACTATCCAATTAATATTAATAAAGAATAAACTGAATCTTAGAATAAAATTATCAGGTAAATCAACAATTCCTATTAGCACCAAATTTAAAAAATAAAACCATTGTAGGTCTTTAATAAATGCACACTTCCTCTTGATTGTCTCTTAATTTGATGGCGTGGATGGCTAAGAGCTCAAGCTTCATCATTTACCAGTTGCAAAGCCTTGAGCAAGTTTCTCATTTTCTTAGTGTCTCAGTTTGCTCATCCATAAAATGGGGAATTATATTGGCACCTACTTTACTGAGCTGGTATAATGTTTTGTGTGATACTAGTCTTTAGTCCAGCAGGGACCTGACAGTCACTGTGATTTCTAACATTGGGGTGTGGAACTCTATCTTGTTGACCAAGTGGGACTTCTTTTTTTTTTAAACTCTGCTCCACAGTGATAGGACAGTGAAGGAGATGTGGACAGCTGTTATGTGTTGGACTGCCATCTGCAGAATTCCTTCTCTTACATTCTGAAAGCCCCTTTTCAACCCAGGACAAAAGTCTTTGGGAGCACTCTGTGAGCTGGACCAGAGAGTATTTACAGGTTCTAAATTCAACAGTGCATATGAGCTCATGGGGAAAACACGAGTTTCTTAAGATGCTTGCTGGCTGTTCCTTTGGGAAATGGGGTAGATTCTTATCAGAGCATTCTGGAGTCTTCAGAACTTTGGCTCTCCTTCAGTTTCTGAGAACTGGGAGGCTCTTTTCCCTGCTACATCTAATCTGTCCAACAATCTGACCAGTTCTTTAGTCTTTGTTTGTTCTTTGATCATCTGCAGGCTATTTCAGGACAAAGATGTGGGGCCGATGTGAGCAGTTCCTGGGTTATATACATTATATGATACAATGCATTCTATGAAAAAGCCTTAAGCCCTACTCTCAAGGGGAGGGCCTTGTCCATGACTCGTCCCTGTCATCTCAGCTACCTCAACAGCCTCCTAACCAGCCCCTCAGCCTGCACTACTGACCCCTTTACCCTGGCTAGTCCCTCAGCCTGCACTCCTGACCACCTTACTCACCTCAAACCATGACCACAGAGCCAGATGAATCTCTGAAATACAAATCTGTTTCATTGTGTTCAGAGGCTTTGTTCTGCTCTTAGAATTAGCACTTGAATCCTTAGTGGGACTTGCAAGGCTCTGTGTGGTTAACCCACTTACCTTCCGGCATTTTCTGGGGCCACTCCCCGCCCCCACACACACTGTTAACATTTTATCCTTCCCTCAGCCACTCATTCCTCACCCTTTTTAGGCTTGGCACATGCTATTCCCTCTACATGGAATGTTCTTCCTCGTTGCCTAATGGGTTCCCACTTATTCCTAAACTGTCTGGTCAAAAGTCACTTTTCTATAGAAGGCTCTTCTGGTACCTCTAGATCTCTTCTTTGTAAAATATATCACAGTGTGAAATGAAATGTTTAGATTTTTCTCTGATTTATCTCTGTACCCTTAGATAATAAGCTCTCAGAGGACAGTTGTGCGCCAGTTTTGCCAGGGACATAGTAAGCACCTCAGCAGATTTTAAATGAATTCATGAAAGAATGAGCTCACCTTCACTAAGAGAAGAAACACAAGGGTAGACAAAGTCACTACAGTACATTGTGATAAGACTTAACCAGAATGTAAAGTACTTAGGAACAAAGAGGAAGAAGCAGCCAGCTCAGTAGGGGTGGACTGGGGAAGTTTCAAGAGGAGCAGCTTCCATCTGAGGAAAAGAAGGCCATCCTGGGTAGGGGGGTCAGTGGGAACAAAGAAATGTAGATAAAATCTAGTGCTTGGCATGTTTCAGGAACAGAAGGAATCCCAGGTGAACCAAGTGTGGGCCGTGTGTCCCCAGAGATGGGCAGTGGGGCTGGAACAGGGGGCCAGGATGAGGGAGGCTGAAGGATTTGCTGGCCAAAGTTTATGAGTTTGAACTTCATCTAGGACACTTTGGAAAATCAGAGATACCTGAAGGTAAGGTAGCCTTGGGATCCAATCCATCTTTTCGAATAATTCTGGACAGATTACAAAAGGGGACTTGAGACAGAAGAGGATGGAGGCCCAAGGACACCATGTAGGAGGCTGGGGAAACAGCCCCTGAAGGGCAACGAGATGGTAGGGATGCAAGGAGAACAATTTGAGAGCCAACTGGAGGCAGGACTTGACAACGGGGGTAAGGGTGAAGGGGAGACCGGAAAGACCCGCAGGCATCGACACATGTGGCTCCGTAGGGGATGGTGACATTAGTCAGGACTGGGAGCATGGGAGGGGAGCTGGCTGGAGTGGAAGGTGTGTTTGGGTTTGGACATGGGAATGCCTGCAGGAAGCAGCAGGATGCAACCATCTGAAAGACCCACTTTTGCATCCTGGCTCTCCCACTAATTAGGTGGGCCCGGGGCAATCTATTTAGCTCAGCTGAGCTTCAGTTTCCCCAGAAAAGAAAAGCTCATTTACTTTGCAGGGCTACTGTAAGGAATAAACAAGAAAGAGCATCTAATATGTAGCTAATATTCAAGACATGGTGGCTATTCAAGTTATTTCATTGTCCTTATCCGGGTGGTCATGTCTAAGATGTGGTTGGATATCTGGACCTGGATTTTGAGAGAGGTCTGGGGTAAGGCAGAGAAGTAGACTGATGGGCAGTCCTTCCAGACACCCCAGCTCTGGGCTCAGAATCTCAGATCTCACACAGGAGAGAGCCCTTCCTAAGAAAGCAAATGTGAAGAAAATTTATTCCAATCAGTAGCTTTGGCTTTGAAGGATCATCCTATGTTCAGAACATCTTTAACAAAGCCCCAAAGGTTATTTTCCTCAAATCCCTGAGATGTCCAGAAACAAATGTTTTCATTAGAATGAGCAAGTATAGGCAAATGTTTTGAACCATTAAAAATGGTTCATGCTCATTATCAAGAATTTCAGCTAATAAGGAAAAATACAAAGAAAGTAAAAAGTAGTGTACACCAAACACCCACTCCCTACATACAGAGAAGGAGGAAAGGAGGGACGTTAGACTAGATGAACTTTTTCAAAATGAAAAGTATTACAACTTAATTGATTTTGAAAGAAAGTGAAGTGAAACCATAAGAATTGCTGAATTTTGGTAATTGTTTCCTCCAAAGAAAAGAAATTAGTTTCTAAAAGTTTTGAAATTGTATTTTGAAATTCATTAGGAGTTTGGAGTTGTTGTGATAGGTTTTTGCATGTTTTAAATCCAGATGGTTGTTCTAAACTTTGTACCCAGCACTTGCTTTAATTAGGTAAGACACACAAACCAGAAATGATTCTCAGGAAGGAAGAAGTTTATACTCATAGATTTCCCAAACAGGAGACATAGCACACCTTGGTGCAGGGCCACCTGGGCAAGAACCAGCATTGGACAGGAAGCAGAAGAGCAAGCAGGGAGGGCACCCAGGCCTTTATCAGGGTTTTCATGGGAAGGAATGGGCAAGGTGGGGACAGGGGCACCCTGAGTACCCCTTAGGATTAGATAGCTTGAGTAATGTTGGCAGGCTCGGCTAGAGGGAGGTGTCTAGTTGTTGGGTCCCTTGTCCTGGAGTGATTTAGGGCAGGGGAAGTATTGGCTTGGGATGTGCGATTTGATAAAGGACATGGTTGAGTGTAGGTTCTGGATTGGTTGGTTTGCATGTCAAAGCTGAACTTGAGAGAAAGTTGTCTTCTAACTCTAGGAATTACCTAACCTTGGAAAGGCAGTCTTTCCAGGATTAAGGCCCCAAATACCTGACATCAAGAATAAAGTGAGAGCATTTTGTCACTCTGTGATGGTCCTACTGACTTCCTGGGAGACAAGATGAGAATGGCAGCATTTCCTCTCACCTTCATACTACTTCCTGCCTTTCTGTCCCTGCCTATGCACATGCTGAATTCTTTGTTTATTGTCCAGATTATAACATTTACACTTCATTCTGCAGCCATATTTTTTTTTCCACAGATGTTCAGCCTTGCACTTACATGTAAAAGGATGTCGCGTTCACCACTGGTCCCTTCACCGTGGCTCACCATACCCAAGTCGATTTTGATTTTTGTCTTGGTTAGCTGGAATTTCATTATCATAGTTTTCTCAGGAGGGATGTGAGATGCTATATTCCTTGAGTTCTAACATGTTGGAAAATGTTGTCTAGGTCTTGACCGATAACTTACATAATTGTACAATTCTTACCCTTAGAGCTCTGTGGATTTGCCCCATCGTCTTCAGTGCTGTGGAGAAGTCTGCGGCCAGCTGTTTGCCTGCACTCCTTAGCAATCCCCTCCCCCTTTCTTTTCTATGAGGGTCACTGGAGAAACCTTTCTTTATCTACCGATCTTATTATGCCAAATGCCCCTTACTGACAAATACAGGAGGGAGGGAGGGAAGAGATTAGACTGGATGTACTTTTTCAAAATTTAAAAACATTTGTTTTTAACACAAGGTCAACTTACAATTTCAGCTTTCCCCTCATTTCAGGAAATTTTTTTCTTCTGTTATATCTTTGAATATGTCCTTTATTTCATTGGTTTGCTTCACTATTTCAGAGAGAACATAATCTATACAGTGGTCAACAGGGTCTCAACTCCAGGTCCGTATTCCATCTCTATATACTTCATGCTTTTTTAGTTGTAGATGGACACAATAGCTTTATTTTATTTATTTATTTTTATGTGGTGCTGAGGATGGAACCCAGTGCCTCACAAGGGCTAGGCAAGTGCTCTACCACTGAGCCACAACCCCAGCCTCATACTTCATTCTTTCTTCTTTGCATTCCTCATGATTATTGAATTTCTCTCACCTTCCTTACTAATTCATTTTGAAGCTCTATGTTATATTTCATTTTCCAACATATTGGTTACTTCTGCATTTTCCAATTTCTTGATCAGTTCTATTATTTGTGTCTTCAGTTTCTTTCCTTAAATAGAAATGCTCTTTTATCTCAGTATTATCTTCTCATCTCATCCCTCATTTCTTATCTTAGTTTTTTTCAAGTTCTAATTTCTCCTAGAGTCAACACGTTTGTGGCATATATTTTGCACATAAATGCATTTTTGCATTTCGATGTATTTTTTTGCAGATATGTTTCCATCTCGACATCTGTCTCCTACATGTTTCCCTTTTCTCTTCCTTTCTACCTTCCTTCCTTCTGGCCTTCCTCTTTTGACTTTAGAATTTTTGTATAGTTGGCATCCCATTTGTTTTCATTTTATTTCCTTCTGATCTGGACATTTCTATTTGGATTTTCATTTGCCCATATATATCGTGTGTGTTAATTTTCATTGACTTCTTTGTACCTCATCTGAGATCTCATTACTCTCCTTTCAGCCCTTTAGTTGAAGACTGGGTATTTTGTGTCTGTCTGCTTGTTCCTGGTGAAGAAAAGGGGAAGTTCAGACAGAGCTGCGAATAGCAGTGTTTGCAGGACTGGTTTCTGCTCTTTTCTGTAGCCCCAAAACTTGAGTTCATTATACCATTGGGGGTGTATCTGTTTTTTTGCTTGGAATAGTGAGCTTTGGATTACTTCTCCAATTTAGTGTAGAATTATAGAGCCAACCTGACCAGGTGTTTATTTTCAGACTAGGCCCATCCTCCTGGGAGCCACTCACTCTTCTGCCAGGCAAAGGAAGGAACAAACAGACAGAATCCAAGGCATTTGGTCACTATGCCATTTTCAGAAGTGGAAGCGGAGTGGCGATGGCTTCAGTTGGGGCTTTCCAAGTCCCCTGCCAGTCACTCCATCCAAGGGGCTTTTCTTATTTTTAGCCTTCCTTTCTGGTAAATCCCTCTATAATGTTCAAGATAAGCAACTTTGATAGAATTCTATGCAATCATTCTGCTTTTCCTCTCCCCTCCTAGCCAGTAAGAAATGCTAAATGGTGACACAGTTGTTCCTCTCTGTTTCCTTCCTTAAAGTGTTGGTGTGGTGGGATAGAGAACTTCCATCCTGGAAAACCTGTGAATGTCGTCTACAGCAGCCTCTCACCCCTCGATCCGCTTCCCTGCTGTTCTGCGTCATTGCACTCCATCAGAATTTCTCCTCTCACATCTTTTCAGAACTCATTCTTTGGGGGAGGAAGAAAAAAAAGTTATTAAGGATGGGAACTCAGTGTTTATTATAGTAATTTCTGTCTTTCTGTAGGCATTATTTTTAAAGTGTGTTACCATTTCCTGTATTTGAACATTGCTGGTATATTTTTGGTTGATTTTAAAATGTTTTGTTGCTGCTTTGGTCACATTCAGGAGGACAGTGGTTGGTTCTGAGACCCACCAATTCTGGGATCACTCTTCAGGGAATCATTTTAACTGGGATTAGAATCACTAAGTAGTTACTTTGTCCTTCCTTCCTTTCTCCTTTCCTTCTCTGTCCCTTCCTTCCTTCCTTCCTCTTTCCCTCTCCTTCCCTCCCTACTCTCTTCCTTCCTTCCTTCCTTCCTTTCTCTTCCTTCCTTCCTTCCTTCCTTCCTTCCTTCCTTCCTTCCTTCCTTCCTTCCTTCCTTCCTTCCTTCCTTCCTTCCTTCCTTCCTCCTTAACCTAAGGGACTTTTCTAGGCAAAAACCCCTGGTACAGTTCCACTCAATTATTAGGCTTCAGATTGTTCCATCAATCATACAGAATTCTCAGGAACCCACAACATAATTGGTTCTCTGCTGAGTATGGTGGGAATATAGAAATGTGGAGTGATGCCAGAGGTAGCACAAGGTTGGCCATCTGTCACCTGGATATATCAGAGCAATAACTGCCTATCAACCAAAGAGCTGACAGGTAGCTAAGAGTATATCTAGTCAATGTTATACCACTCCCCCCCTCCACCAAAAAAAAGATTGCTGATGATCCCATCTATGATAGATGGCCCTGCAGTCTGTGCTTGGATACCTTGAAAATCAGGGAACTCATGAACACCATTCTGTTATTAGAAAGCTAAAAGTATTTAAAAATTCTTAACCTTGAGCCCAACTATATCCTCTTCTCTCTGTATGGTCTCCCTTCTTCTCTCCTTGCGAGGCTTCTATTCACATGACTCCCAATCTTAGTTCTATTTGGATGGTTGCTACAACTGTGCTTGTAGTCCTGATCTCTAGCCTGGCCTACACTCCTGGAAAATGACCAAGCAGGTTAGAAAGCTGCTAAGTCAAAGCCCATGACAGTCAAATAGGGATAAGTATAAATTCCTGAATGCAAATGGAAAACAATCATTGTATGGGATGAGGATACCTGAACTAGCTCACATAAAAGAAATTGGAGGCTTTGACTTAACCCTAATAAACTGTGAGCCCATAGCAAGTAGCAAGGCATAACAAATCTACATTGTGTGAATAACAAATGTCAATGTCAGAAGCATTTGCCAGTGTCCTCCTATGCTGAACTTGTTAGAGCACACCTAGGCCTCCAAGACAACAAACCAGGATGCGGGCATGAACCTTGGATCATGGTGGGCCACAATGAGAAGGTAGAAGGGCTGGAGCATGAAGAAGGGAAATTCTAGAGAGATGCAAGAGGTGTCTTCAAACAGGGGAAAGATTTATGCAATCACAGCACAGATCCAGCATGGTTTCAGGGTATAACGAAAGGCTGTTCATTGAATCTGTTGCTAATAGGCATCTATATTTTAGAAATATGTAAAAGATCCTTAAGGTTCTGGACCTTAACGTTGTCCTAGACAGTCCCTGTTTCTTTTCCTATCTATGCAGCTATGAAATCAAATGCTGATTTCTACATAGGAACTGGAAAATAGAACTTTTGAGTATACATGAGGACAAATAACTAGATACGAGACCTCCTGAGAAACTGCCAAGTAGAGAGTTTTTTCCCATTCACTCATTATAGTCAAACAGCTGACCAGTTGTTAGTTGCCAGAAACCAACATCTGTTCCTAGATGTAAGATCATGCTTGATACTGTGGGGAACTGTGGGAAGAAAGAATTTGGAGCAGATAGACCTAGGTCTGAAATCTGGCTATGCCATTTACTCTGCCTGTAATCTTGAGCAAGTTACTTAACCTTGCTAAACCTTGGAGAAGCTACCTGTAAAACAGGATGATTACATTCTAGCTCCTTGGATCGTTGTGATAAATAAGATGATAATTATTAAAGTCCCTGACATCTAACTAGGTGTTTATAAGTGTTAAAACTATTCCTGCCCCTGCCCCCCAGAAAGTAGCTGCCAATAATACTACTGTGATTTCAAACAGACATTTTATAAGAAAGCACTTTTATTTTTCAGGGCTTCCCTCCGAACTCTCCTCAACTATTGAGGAAGAAGAGTCAAAAAGTGGTTTGGATGTCATGCCCAATATATCTGACGTGCTGCTGCGCAAACTGCGAGTCCACAAGTCCCTCCCTGGAAGGTAAAATCAGAACATGGATTGCAGAAAAACCCATATTGGGTGGCACCTGTGTTAGATTCTAGGTGGGACACAGGAGAACTAATCTTGGTTCTTAACCCCAGAAGGGCCAAAGTCCAGTAGTCCAGGAAGGGGTAGTGAATTCAAAACAAAAAGAATAAGGAAGGGCCAGATTGGGAGTTTCCAACTCAAAGAGTATGTGGGATTCACAGGTGGGCACAGTCCTTGAGGACACAAGGACCACCAGAGACTCATTGTAGCAGAGGGTGATGGACTTTGGGACAGGAGAAATGGGTTTCAATCCAGAGACACCATTTACCTGTAACTGGGAGACTCTAGGTCTGAAATCTGCATAGATGGAGCAACCATGTGAAGAATTACTTGGAAAACCCACAAGACTTCTAGTCATGTAGGGTAGTGCCTTTGCTTTCTGACCCTTGATTTCATTCCCTGCACAACAGAGATGCTCTGTAATTGGTAGACTGTGACTCTAGCTAAATGAGATCATGTGTGATCAGGAAGTTAAGACATAACAAGCCCTTGATAGCTGAGTTAAAAAATGAACAGTTTGGGTATTTGAGAAAGTGAAGTTGTTATAAAGACCATGAAATAGGACATAAATAAGAATGACATGGGAGAGAAACATTGAAGAGGGAGTCAAGAAAGTCCTCTGTGATAAGCTAATAAATCTGAGACACACAAGAACAAGATATCTGGGTAAAGATTTTGAGGAAAAATTTTACAAACCAAAAAGAATTAGTGATTTCAGCAGATGGTGGTGGGACAAACAGTCACATATAAAAGAGTAAACTTACAACTCTACCTCACACAGTACACACAAAAAAAATTTAACTCAAAATGGACCATAGGGGCTGGGATTGTGGCTCAGCGGTAGAGCGCTTGCCTCGCATGCGTGAGGCCCTGGGTTCGATCCTCAGCACCACACACAAAACAATAAAATAAAGACATTGTGTCCATCAACAACTAAAAAAAAATCTTTAAAAAAAAAATGGACCATAGACCTAAGTTTAAGATATAATACTATAAAATTCTTAGAAGAAAACAGGAGTAAATCTTCATGACCGTGGATTAGTCCATAGTTTTTTAGATGTGATGCAAGAAAAAGGAAAAGGTGCTACCAATGTGGCTCAGTGGTAAAGCATTTGCCTAGTGTGTGTGAGGCCCTGAGTTCAATCCCCAGCACTGCCAAAAAGTATATAAAAAAAGAAAGAAAAAAGTTAAAAAAAAAACAAAAAACTAACAGATGAATAGTACTTCATCCAAATAAAAAACTTCTTCACTACCTACCAAACAATACCATCAAGAAAGTGAAAGGCAACCCAAAGAATGGGAAAAAATATTTACAAATCCTTTATCTGATAAGGGACTTGTTTCTATATCAAGAGTTCTTATAATGCAACAAAAAGACAACCAATTTCTCAAAATGACCAAAGATTTAAATAGACACGTTTTCAAAGAAGATATACAAAGAGTCCCATGAAAAGACACTCTGTCCCTTCAGAGGTGTGTGGCTCTGCCTCCTAGCTGCCAACACCAGTTTAAAAGGCTTAGTTCTGCATCAGGAACTGGCTGGGTGTGGGACTTCTTGGCTTAAAACACACCTCCCTACAATCTCCTGTGCCCACCTGTGCATACCACGTACAGTAAAACAAAAAAACAGTTGGGTGTGTTCAAGAGCAAAAGAGCAGTCAACAAACTAGTTTCTGAGTCAACAAAGTAGGAAAATAAAGGAATAAAGTTAGGTTAATTATTTATGAACATATGCAGATTTCACATAATATGCAAAGCCAGGAGTCTGAAGCACTCTCAGTGAGTTCTGATAAATCATGAAGAAAGTATGTGATGCTCCATAAAAGTATGTGGTAAGAGTGTGTCAGGCCTCAGGGGAAAGGGCCTGCTGGGTGGGGCTATGACTAGGGCTGTAAGCACAGCACATCTTTGCAGCTGTTTATCTCATGTTCTGCTCTTGGCTCACTTGGTGACCGTGGGGTCTTGTTGCCTCATCCTAACAGGAAGCCTCTCACAGTCCCTCACGAAGGGTGAGAACCAGCCCCTTGCAGAGATGGCTGACCCCTACCTTTGCTCTCAGGTCCCTCTGCACCCGTCAAAGGGAGGAAGCTGTGTTTCCTGTGAAGTTTATTGATGGCAAGCTCTCTTGCCAAGTCCTATGACACTGGTCGGACCCCTCCTGGTCTCCCCACCCAGCACAGGAAAGGGCCTGTGCATTATTTACATTATCTGGGCTTCAGAATGGGGCCAGCTTTACTTACTAGCAGGAACAGAGGTGGCAACCAGTGTGGGCATGCAGATAAAGGAACTGCTTAGTGGAGACAGGCTGTGGGACCTGCACATGAGAAGCAATCTCTCAGAAGGACTTCTGTGCCAACTGGGACTTCCTTAACATTCTGATTCTAGCCATCAGAGGGTCTTCTTGTGGAGAAGAGCTCAGGATACTCTTTCCTATCTTTAATTCTTTGGCCACATGGAACTTTGTCCCAACCCTCAAAAATGAAAGGGTCAGACTTTGCAGACCTAGGTCATCCAAGGAAAACTATACCAGCAACTTGGATGTGTATATAGTCGGTACATTATAAATGCACATGCACTTTTTTATTAATTCCTCACAGCAAGCCTGTGAGCGGATAGTGACAATAGCTAACATTTTCTGTGTATTACTGAATGTGGACATTGTATAACAATTGACCCTTAGTATTCAAGAAGAATTGGTTTTAGGACCTGCCTGCTTCTGCATGGATACCAAAATCTGCAAATGCTCAAGTCCTTTGTTTAAAATAACATAGTATTTTTGCATATAACCTACACACATCTTCCTGTGGATTTTAAATCATCTCTAAGTGACTTGTAATATCTAGTGCAATGGCAATGCTATTTAAGTGTTATACTGTATTGTTTAGAGACTATGACCAAAATAGTCTGCACATCTTCAGTACAGACACAATTTTCTTGAATATTTTCAATCTGCAGTTGGCTAAATCCAGGAATGTGGAACCCACAGATATGGAGGGCTGCCTGTATTTATGGGCACACACACCTTCATAATACACATATACATATATTCCTTATTAGACTTCTGCAAGATAGATAATATTATTCCCGTTTTACAGATGAGCAAGCTAGCACTTACGGAGATTAAATAACCTGTGCAAGGTCATAGAGGTAGACGTGACATTGCTGGAGAACTGACCCCAGGATCTAATGTTTTTTTCCACGTTACCTCTGCAAGGGTCAGTATCTCACAGAAGACAGAGAACACAAAGGGGACGCTGCAGTATTCCCATCTCACCAACTCAGCTTACTCTATTCCTGAACACATGTGGTCTGCTGGTCACTCGAAGTCACCTTGTAGGTTATTTACTGGGTTGGATAAAGTTCATATGCGTGTTCCTTCTTTTCCACAGCACCCCTGCACTCACTGAAAAGGAAGTTGAGGTAAGTGATTCAAGTGCTTTATGAAACTGAGTGTCTGCAACTAACTGGGCTTATTTAAAACATCCCTTCCTGCAGCCTCTGGTCCTTACATTTTTACACAAAAATGAGAACCAATGACCACGAGTAACATGGATATTCATACTCAACCACTGAACCAATGAGATTCTCATTCTTGCCCCAGTTAATGGAGGATTTGGACAAATTTGGTTAGAGGTGAGAAGGTAGTTGGAAATTCCATGTTCCTTCGAGGACTGTCTATGTTTTTAAAGTGTATATTTTTGATGCACGAGGTCAGCTGGAAGGCTGCAGAATTGTGTCCGATTTATTTTTAAAGGAGTAAAGACAACAAGATTTCAAGTTTCAAACTTTGGTCTCTAGGGAAACGTGCTTGCTTTCTGAAGGCTTCAGCTGCAAGAAAGCCAGCTCAACTGCCTGTAGCACAGCCACCCCTGATGACCTTTAGACTTCTTAGGCCTCCTTGTCCCAAGGTGGGTGGGGAGTGAGCTGAGAGGAATCTATCAGAGGTGAGAGAGCGCAAACCAATGGTGTGGACCAGATAAGCAAAGGAAGACAGACAAAATGAAATGTCTGCCACAGATAGCAACAGTAACTGACCAATCAAATAATTCTCCCAAAGTCTCACATCTAGTACTTAGCAAAACCAAGATTTGGACCCAAGTGTTACATCTGAATTTAGGACTTGATGCCATTAAGAGAATAACCCAGGTACAGAGAACTATGCATTAAGCATTATTCATAGACTTGACAGAGGATGAGTAGGACAGAGAATCCACATCGCAAGGCTGAGAGCTCAAAGCCTGACACTGACATTTGAGAACATGAGCCACAGGCAGGCTGTTTTAATGGCCAGATCCTGTCTTCAGATGTGTCTTGACAGTCAGCTTCCAGTATGGTGGAAGAAAAACAGACTTTGAAAGCAATCCAAGAATTAAGTCCTGGCTCTGCCACTCCCTGTCACCTTGAACAAGTTAATGACCTCTCTGGTCTTCTCTTTACTCACAAAATGAGTATATTAGTTCCAACCCCAGAGGGTTGTTCGGGGACTAAATGAGGTTTAGGTAAGGTTTGTGAACTCATAGCAGTCCTGGCATAGCGTAGAGGTTCAAGAAAGAGTAGTTTTCAATATTGCCATTTTCATCATATGGAGTCACTTCAGTGCCTTTAATTCTGTCTGGAGATGTCTGCCTACCTCAGGTTATGTGACATGGACTCCAGAAGCTCAGGCAGAGTTAGTGACCACCGGATATAAATCTGCTACCACTGGACTCAGGCAGGGCAGATGAATGCTGTAAAATTGAAGACCCTTCCTTCCTGTGTGGAGTCCCTCTGTCTACTCTTCCCCAGTAGTTTCCAATTTCTCCAGGGTTTCTATGTCTGATCAATACCACCTTTTAAAGATACATTCATGAACGCCATGGTGCATTTTTGGCATGGAATATTTATTTCAAGAAGCTTATTCTAACAGAACCGTACCTGGCTTTATTTAATCCTCTGGCAGCTACCTAAAGCTGCTATTGATGTAGGATTTGGAGCACTCAGGCTAGATACTTGCTGAAGTTTGCTTTAAATCAATAAAACTTAAACCTCAAATGGGGCTTCTTTAAATACAGAGGTTTCATACAAAATCTCCAAAATCCCCTGTGCAATAAATCCTAGCATAAATCCAAACTGCTTACACAATCAGCTGCACTGGCCTGAATTTAAACCTAAATACAGGATGTTACTTTCTTGAAATCCAGGGGAAAGCAGAGTGTTATTCTCTTATTATTTTTTGGTAAAATGCATTTGACTTTCTGGTCCTGGGAAGGGCCTGGCATGGACTTCAGGTTATTGTTCTCCATCATTTGTGTGTTTACTATGCAGTGAGTTTCACTTACACGTGGCTGCCTTGGTGCTGGTTTCTGGTGTTTATTGTAAAATGTTTGAGCAAGAAACACACCTGCAGCCTTGTTCCCTGCATGAACTCCTCCTAGCACCTCTTCCACACTCTTGTTCCCAACAGAACGTGTTTGTACAACTGTCCTTGGCCTTTAGAAATGACAGCTACACCCTGGAATCTAGAATTAACCAGGCTGAAAGGGAACGCAACCTGACAGAAGAGAACACTGAGAAGGAACTGGAAAACTTTAAAGCTTCCATTACGGTAATTGTGGAGTCTGATTTAAGGAGCGACTGTCTCCAAGGGTCATGCCAAGTGTCACACATCTCTTAGTCACCACGTAGAGTCTCCTGAAATGAGAAATTGAGACAAGATCCTGACAGAATCTTCCTCAGAGAGCTGGGGGAGCTGAGGCAGAGATCCTGAAGGATGGATTACCTTAGGCCTGTGAATGAGGCCTCAGAGCCCTTGGGAGCTTCTCAGGAGGGTGCTTGGGTGTGGGCAGGTGATTCCTTTCAGGCCATCCAGGTATAGAGTATCTACATAGGGCTTCTCCAATTTCCAGAAGATACTGTGGCCCTAGTCTGACAGAGTCCTCAAGATGAGGCCCATGGCTTGTCTCATGAGCCTGTCATATTAGGCTTGGTATGTGCTCCAGTCAGCTCACGCTGCTATAATAAAGTGCCACAGACTGGGTAGCTTAAACAACAAGCATTTATTTCTTACATTTCTGGAGGCTAGAAGTCCAAGATGAGGGTGCAAGCATGGTCAGTTCTAATCAGAGGCCCTCTTGGGGCTTGCAGTCTGACATGATAGGAAGAACACAAGAGAAATCTCAGGAGCCCCTTTCATAAGGACACTAATTCCACTCCTGAGGGTTCTACCCTTGTGACCTAATCATTTCTCAAAAGTCCCACTTTCTAGTACTCTCACTTTGGGGGTTAGGATCTCAGCATATGCATTTGGGGGGGCACAGACACTGGGTCCACAGCATTATATGAGGACCCTGCGTGATGCTCCTTCTCCCTTCCCAGTCCTCAGCATCACTGTGGCACCACTGTGAGCATCGCGAGACTTACCAGAAGCTGCTAGAGGACATCGCCGTTCTGCACCGCCTGGCTGCCCGTCTCTCCAGCCGAGCCGAAGTGGTGGGAGCTGTCCGCCAGGTGAGCCCCACCAGCCCCAGCCTTGCTGACTGGCTGTGTTCTACCTGTGGTAACTAGCACAATGACCAGCAGGGACAACTAAGGACACCACCCAGTGATGGGTTGCTCTGTGCCTAGAGTCCTGTGTGGGTTATTGAGAGCTGCTGTTCAGAGTATTTTTAATGACCCACAAAACCCTTGAGGTACTTCCTGGAAAAAGCTTTCTGTGGACACATAAGTTTGGCGATGACAGTTTACTATCTTTCTTTTCAGAGATTTCTAAGCATATGGGTGTTGAGAAGTCCTGTAGGAAAAAATGGGTACTGAAAAAAGGAGAAGATGAAGACAATAATGGAGAAGGAGAAGTCCTATGGGGGGGTGGGGAGCCCGTTTAACTTCACCTATGTATTTCCCAAATGTATTTGACAAAATAACCCCTCACTCTTTATTCACAAAGTAACTATTTAACTCCCATGGAACTAGGATTGGGAAAAACATCCTTTAGGAAAAGTTGCTTTGTTTTATTTAATTCATCCACTAACCCTGCAAAGTATCTGTCCTTTTCCCTAGATGAAGATGCAGAAGCTCTGAAAGGCACAGGTTGAGCATCCCTAATCTGAAAATCCAAAATCCGAACCACTCCAAAGTTTTTAAGCACCAATAATGATGCCACCAGTGACAATTCTACACCTGACTTATTGTGACAAATCACAGTCACAATGTGGATGCTCTAAACATATTGTATGAACTTACCTTCAGGCTACAAGTGTATGGTATATATGAAACATTAAAGAATTTCATGTTTAGACTTGGGTTCCATTCCCCAAGGTACCTCATTATGTATATGCAAATATTCCAAAATCTGAAAAAATCCAAACACTTCTGTTCTCAAGTGCTTCAGATAAGGGATTCTCGATCTGTGATAGCACCAGTGAATGGCAAAGTAGGGGTGCAGGCCCAGGTAAGGCTCTCTCTTGGCTACTTTGGTCCACCCTGGTCTAGCATAGTGTTATAGGGCCATACTGCCCAAGTTCTTGTCCTGGCTTCACCCCTCACTTGCTGTGAGACCTTAGGATGATTACCAAGCTCTTTATACTTCAGTTTCTTCAACTATGAATGAAGCTGATTATGGGTCTGCCATAGGGTTGCTGTAATCCTTTAAAGTACTTAGATGTTATCATGACTGTTGCTATTTTCATGGGCCCACATCCTGCTGCACGGGATGCATGAGAGGTTGTTCCTGGGGTGTAGCCCTCAACACTGCCTGTGAAATTAAAGGACAAGTCATAGGCCTGACCCACCCTTGTGTCCTTCTGGATAGAGCTCCTGACTCAGCAGTGTAGCCCAGGAAGTCACCCAGCTTGGAGCTGCGACACAGACAGGGTGCTAGGGAGTGGCCCATCTCAGCCCCACTGGGGTATCTGGACCTCTTCCAGGGAAGTCAATGGGGAAGTCCCTCTGAGGCCAGATGGGTCCTGAACTAGATCCTCTGAAGGACCCAAGGTAGGTATGCACAGAGAAAAAATATCCTCCCAAACATGTACCGTTCTCCCAAACGTGTTTCTTGTCCCCTGTGTTGCTCACTCCATCTTTGTCCTTCTTTAAATAGCTCCCCACCCTGGCTTCCATCTCAGCCCTCGCCTTCCTCTCTGGTTCTCTGTTGCTCTCATGCCACCAGTCTCACTCCCTTTCATCCTGTCTCCACTCATATCACCCTTTTACCTTAAGAAATTCAGTGATTCCATTTTTTTTTTTTTTTTTCAGAATAAGTCCTAATTCTTCCATGTAGCATTCAGGGTCCTTCGCAGCTCAGTTCTAATTCACCTGTTTTCCTTACTGCTCCTTCCCAGCTGCTTACTGACTCTTGCCTGAGTGGGATGACTGCACAGCCCAGGTTTATGCCTATTATCCCAGCATAATTTGTAATTGCATCCCCTTCTCACTCTCTAAAGGATTCCTGTCTGGAGGATAATTCCTCACTTACCTACAAGCCTTGTGAGGTTCTTCCTCTTGGCTCACCTTGGGGTTCCCTGGCCTGCATGCTCTTTGTCCCTCCTGCCTGTATCCACATGCCCAGATGCTGCCCACACCCTGCATCCATGACTTCATCTCATCTCCACGGACCCTCCTCTGACTCATTCTCTGCAAGCAGAAACAAATCCCTTCCTCCTCTCATTCCTGCTGCATGAGGCTGTGCCTTTTCTCCTTCTCCCTGAGCACAGATACCTGAGTCCACCTCTTGGTTTACATCTTGGGCAGCAGTCTTGTAGGGGACAGTGTCACACCTGATGGGTCCCAGTATCCCTTCCAATCTCACAGCACAGATTGGTGAGCGCAGAGCCTGGCTCAGAGCAGACAAGTGCTGATGGTGCCTTTCCTCCAACGGCCCCCTGAACATATGCTCTCCTTCCCTGCAGGAAAAGCGCATGTCAAAAGCAACAGAAGTGATGATGCAGTATGTGGAGAATCTGAAGAGGACCTACGAGAAGGACCACGCGGAACTCATGGAGTTCAAAAAACTTGCAAATCAGAATTCAAGCCGCAGTTGTGGCCCCTCTGGTAAGGGACTAGGCTTCTGCCCATCTTGCTCTCAGCTAGAACCAGAAAGATCAGGACAGCCCCAGGACCTGTTTCCATTAAGCAAGGCTCCCTGCCCCTGCCCAATGTCACCCACAGGGCATTTGCAGCAGCTGCTCTCGGGAGCCTGGGGTCCTGGTTCCAGGAAATGTGAATGACCCTAGAATGACCTCCTGACTCCCAGCACAAGTAACCGAGTGGCCGAACACAGACACAAAGACTACGGGCTGCAAGAGCTTCCTTTACCTGTGACAATGATTCCGGACCCCATAAATCTTTGTGCTTTAGGACCCCCTTTTAGGCAGCATATGCTAAGGAACTTGGGCTTTATTCTGGAAAGCATTAGGAATACACCAAGGATTTTAAACAGGAAGATGACATGATCATATGTGTAGTTTAAGAAGGTGCCCTCCAGCCATGGTGCAACAATCACATTGCTGGGGTACAGCAGAGCCTAGGAGCTTCAAGGAGAGGGTATTGCAACCATCTAGGTGAGGGGTGAAGTCTGGGCAGTGGGAATGGAGTGCGAGCCTGGCTGAGGGAGGTATTCCTGAGATGAAGAGCAGACTCGTGGGCAAGATGATGTTTTAAAGAAATCCTCTCAGATATGTTTTAAGTCCTATAGAAACTGCTGTAGGAGCATAGAGGTGGGGGCTGTTGGATTCTGCCTAAGGAAGTCAAGGAAGACTTCACAGAGGGATGGCATCTATTCAGTATTTTAAAATAAAGTTAGAAGTTCTGCCGTCAAGAGAAGCAGATTCGGGCCGGGGTGGTGGCTCTGTGGTAGAGTGCTTGCTTAGCCTGTGTGAGGCACTGGGTTCGATTTTCAGCACGCCTATAAACAAATAAAATAAAAGTTCATCAACAATTAAAAATATATTTAAAAAAAGGAGAGAGAGAGAGGTAAATCCATCCCAGGTGGAGAAGACAGCATGGGCAATGATGTGGAGGCTGTAAGTGAGAAAATGAAACAGTTTGATGCGGTTACAATGCTGGTATGTAATGGAGACAGGTTGGGGGTGACACCTGGTGGTCCAGGGCTACCTGCCAGGTCATGATGATATCAATGCAGGCCTTTGTCCTCCAGCCAGAGAGGAGTCATTGGTGAGTTTGTCATGTGACATGACAATCTTTTAGTAATCTTCTAGAATATTACTCCGACTTCCGTGTGTATAGCACATTAGAAGAGTGTAAAGTTGAAGTGGGGAAGGATGAGTTAGGAGGTTCTTGCTTGGCACAGGAGGCAGATCTCAATGCCTTGTACCAGAATCTCTCTTTGAGCCCTGCTAGGGCCTGGGCGCTGTTGGTGAGAGTGGCTAGTGGAGAAAACGGACATTTTAACATCAGGAATCCCTGTGGAATGCAAACATCCGTGTTACCAAGAGCAGGAGGAGGGAGAGTGCAGAAAGTATAACAGATGGAGAAACATTTATAAACAGGAGATTTCACAAGTTTCCTGGGGAACATCAGTGACACTTCCCAGAGTCCAAAGGCAGTGTACACATGCTCCAAGCTGTCTGCTATGGATCTTTGCAGCAACGCTCCTGCCCATAGGCATCTGGGCTGCTAGCAAACCACTCTTAGCCAGCGCTGGAAGAGGGGGAAGGGACCACCAAGGAAATCTTAGTACCTGGTCATCACATTATTGTTCTATAAGGTTCAAGGTCTCCTGAGGACAACCTTACCCAGGATTACCACAGTTAATCCAGTCTTGTTCATTCATTCTACACTTATCAAGTATCTTCAATGTGCCCCACATGATAGTGGAATATAGAGTTAAAGGTACTTAGTCCCAGATCCAAAGGAGTGCCCAACCTGTGGGGAGGTCAGGATGCTGTGGCCAGTACCTTGGCAGAAATAGCAGACTTCCACATCTGCTCTGGGGGGATGAGAAAATGCTCACAGTAGGAAAGGACATGATAGCCGAGTCTTGACTGATGAATTAAATAGTTTGGCACTATTTGGCCCCACTTCTGTTGTTCTTCTAAGCTGTGCCTTCTCTTGAGCTGGTGACAAGGGTGTGTCAGCACTTACCCAGCAGGTGTGTCTATAAGATGTTATGACCATTCCCAAAGACTATTTGCTTTCTAAGTCTTTACATGACTTATGACCATCTCTATCAATGACTGAGACTTTGAAAACTACAGTGAAATAAAATATCCCTGATTTCAAAGAAGATGATGTTGGGCTGGGATTGTAGCTCAGTGGTAGAGCGCTTGCCTCACATGCATGAGGCCCTGGGTTCAATCCTCAGCACCACATACAAAGCAATACAATAAAGACATTGTGTCCATCTACAACTAAAAAATATTAAAAAAAAAAAAAAAGAAGATGATGTACATTTTTAAAAGAAAATTTTCTGAACATGCAACATACTGATTATCTGTATGTTACATTAAGGTACATTTTTAGCAGTGTAAATACTAGCTCAGGGAAAAGAAATATTTGTAAGGATCCTAGAGCAACTTATTTTCAAATAACTCATTTTCCGTGAACAGATTACATTGAGGCTCAATTCATTGTGTCACTGACACCATTCTTGTTTGTTCTTTTTAAAAATACATATGACTTTGATGGGCCCAAATCATTTCATTTCATTGTTTTAATTTATATTTCCATGCTTTTACAAATATTCATTAAGCATTTATATCTCCACTTTTGTAAATTCTTGGATTATGATGTTTGCCCACTTGTTAAGATTGGTATTTTGTTAATTGATATGAACTCGTCATACATAAGTAATATTTTTTGGTTCCGCTAATTGGGCTGACTGGAAAACTTGAAAATCCTTTGACAACAAATACTTAGAAATTTCTGCTGGACAAAATCAAGCAAGCAATCTTAAAGAATAGCTGAATCCACAGGAAAAGAAATTGAAATACTCAGATACAAGAAAAGAAAAGAGAACTGAAACCAAGCTCTCCCTGCAGCTTCCTAGGGGACAAAGCCAGCCTGAGTTATCTGGGGGTCGAGTATTTGCACTCCATGTCTCTGGCCTTAGCTGCTCATGACAGAGTTGACACTGAGATTCACACAGAAGGCAAAGACCATCCAAATACTGTACTTTTATAGAATTTGGATGAGGGAAAAACAATCACCAACCAACATAGAAATAAATAAGGAAGTTTGTCTGTTTCATCTTGCATTCTAGTAGGGAAAAAAAAAAAAAAAACCACTTTCTCCTTCCTCATAGGAAAAGTACATGCCCAGGGTAAGAGCGGTAATGATGCAATATGCGGGGAGCTAAAAGAACAGCAGGATGGGGCCTCTAGGAACACTGTCAGCCACTCAGAGAGACACACCCCGCACCCAGGACACACAGGCTCCCTCTAAATAGCACCTCACCGAAGACGAGTTCACAAGATAAAATGATAAATACACCATCAGCGAGAATCATCAGACCCACAGAATAATAGGACTGTATCCTAAGAACGTCATAGAGGAGGATAATTTTTTTAAAGATATGTTTAAAATTATTAGAGAGATAAAAGGATGAATGAAACATATGAAAGTAAATGGATATAGTTATCAAAAAAGAAGAAGAAAATAGAATTCCTCAAAATGAGAAATAGGGTCATGGAAATAGAAAATGGAGGAGTTGAGGTGTGGTAGGTGTGGTAGTTACAGTAGTGGAAATGATCCCTCAGTATTCCAGGTATCTTCCTTCTGGGCACACTTCCCCATCCCCTGAAAGTTAGGCAAGGTCAGGAAGCTAACTCTGGTGCACGAGATGTGTCACATCTGAGCTGAGGCCCTCAGGAACTGGTATGTTGTTTGCCCTGTCTTTCTTCCTCCTGACCTGACAATAGTCACTGTCCCAGAATACTGAAAGGTCCAGCTTGACCGGTGATAGAGTGGAGATAGTTACCCAAAAGGCAATTCAGAGGGATATAGTGATTAAAAAATAAAAGAAACATTACGAGATAAGGCATGTAGAATCCAGAGTGAGAAAGTCTGCAATCCATTTATTAGATGGTCCCTAAGAAGCAAATTTAAGGGCCAGAACATACTCAAAGAAAGAATAGCCGAGGATTTTCCACAACTAAAGAAAGACCTAACTCATTGAATTCAGAAAGCATTGTGAATTCCATACAGAAGAAATAGCACAAAAAGAGAAGCTTCAGAAGAACAAAGTGAAGATCTTAAAAGTAACCAAAGAAAGAAGATAGTTGACAAAACAATGACAAGTCTCGAAAGCAATAATGGTACCAGAAGACCATGGAGTAACCTCTTCGAAGAGCTGAGAGAAAATTACTATGGGGCTGGGGTTGTGGCTCAGAGATAGAGTACTTGCCTCACACATGTGAGATACTGGGTTTGATCCTCAGCACCACATAAACAAACAAACAAACAAATAAATAAATGTATTCTGTCCATCTACAACTAAAAAATATTTAAAAAAGAAAAGAAAATTACTGCCAACATAGAGATAAAAGTGAGACATAATCTATCACTCAAGATAGAGGGCTAGGTCAAGATATCTGGAGACAACTAATGAGAAAGTTTATCTCTCATAGGTCCTTGCTCAAAGAACAACTACCTTGAGGAAGAATGAATTTGAGTTAAAAAATAATGAGTAGGATGTAAGAAAGAACAGTGACCAAGTCATTTGTAAGCATGTGGGCAGATCTAAACAAGTATTCACTATAGAAAACAACAACAATAATGAAAAATTTTGGACTATAAAACAAGGTAAAATTAAAATAGTGAAAATATATATAATATTGGGGGATTGTTATTGTATTTAAGTCTCAGGAAAAGAATAGAGATCTTCATTAATTTGAAATTTAAAGTCAAATTTAAAGCCCAAAAGCTAAAGGAATATACTAAAGATTAGAACTAAAATGAATAATTTTCAAACCAACATGAGGAGTAGGCGAGGAATTAGAAAAAACTTAATGAATAAATTAGAATAAATAGAAAATATAAAATAAGATTGTGGAAATAAATAAAAATACATGAATAATCACAAGAAATATAAGCAGCATAAACTTGTTGGCTAACAGAGAACCTCAAATTAGATTAAGGAAAAAATATGTAGCTATACACTTTTTAAGAGACACACCTAAAATATGTAGATATGAAAGCTAGACAGATATACAGACTAAATGATATTGGTCAAACTGAACTCACCTTGTAAATACCTGTCTTTGCATATATTCATATGTTTCCTGTTTGCACAGTTGTGATGCTTAACACTTTACATAAATTACATCATTTCATGGATATACTAAAGAAAAGAGAATCCTAGGGTGGTGGCTTCCTTTGTTTTGAATCACTGGGCATGTGACATATTGAAACTGCCTCTAGAAGTTTTCATTCTTACCGATACCACACCTTCCTTGCTCAGAGTTTCTGTGATTGTACCTCCCTTCAGTGAGCATGACAGACCCAATAAGTTTTGGGGTTGCTGTGAGTAGATTTCACACACTATCCAAGAGATTGTGTAGTGGTGTTCAATAAAGACCAAAGGTTCCAGATTGGGACTTCTTATTAATATCCAGTAGATCTAAGATAAAGGTTTTATCCAAAAGAGTCCCGATTGTGCAGGTGATCATCTCAGAGAGTGAAGGGCCAAACTCAGTGTCCCAAACACCCAGACCTTTGGGCCAATCCCTTGAAGGCCAGTTCTGAGCTTGGCTTAGTTTCTGCCTGTTTCCTGCTAAAGCCCACTCTGTAACTTACATGAGTTTTCTCTGTTTCCTTCTGTTGTAGAAGATGGGGTCCCTCGCACGGCGCGGTCCATGTCCCTCACGATGGGAAAGGTATGCATGTTCAAGGAATACTGGGCCTCCCAGAGAAAGTAGGACATAAATTTCTATGATTACTCAAGAAATCATTCACTCATGGATCATAGGATCCAGAGATCCTCTGAAAGTTTCCATTCAGCTTCCATATTTGCTAGCTTAGCTACCAGAATCTCACCTTTCTTGTACAAGTGTAGTTTTCCTGACTATACATCCTTTTAATGAAGATGAAATGATGTATAAGCTTTGGTGTTGCTACAGGTAACTTTAATACACTATCCAGGATGTTATTCAGAGACTAAGGGGGTCATTTCCATTCTGTTTCTCCAGGATTTCATAATCTAAAGTAGGAACATGCTGAGAGATCCCTTACCACCAGTAGAAAATTTGAGTCAACTCTGGCTACTCACTTCACACCAATTTTCAACATCATCAGTATCCCAAAACTAAAATATCCAGTTGATGTCATTATAGCATTAGGAACTAGTAGGCTTTTTCCAGGCCCTTCAGAACTATGACTGTTATTTCCTCCAAGAAAGTGGGCCTGGTCACTTCTCTTCCCACAGAACATGCCCCGCCGGAGGGTCAGTGTTGCTGTGGTTCCCAAGTTTAATGCCCTGAACCTGCCAGGCCAATCTCCCAGCTCATCACCCATCCCCTCCTTACCGGTCTTGGTGAGTATGACAATGCCTGCCTCCCATTCCTGGTCTACTTTTCCCTCACACTCATGGCCATGGAGAGGACCCAGACAGGGGCAGGATCACTAAGAAGAGGAAATATCCAGCACAGAATTTGGGTGGTAGGCTCAAAACACTTAATGGAGACCAGATCATGTGTATTCTACTGCTGTGAGAAGAGGTCTCGGTGCCCTTAAGCAAGGCATAAGCAGCTCAGAAAATGTTCCTTACAAATGGTAGCCTTTCCTGCTTGAATCCCAATTCTCCAAGGTGGGTATTCCACGGCCCCTGCAACTCTGCAGTGAGTGTAAATAGCTGAAGGTCATAGTGTGTGGTGAGTGGGAGAGCTGAGCCCTTAAACCCAGGCTCTCCGATCCCAGAGTCTGCATTCTTACACCTTGTGTTATCCTGCCTTGATTCACGGCAGCACTGTGTGTCACAGTGAAACACTGGGAACAATCCAAGGTCCGTGCATAAGAAATTGGTAAACAAATTAAGAATATTGCTATAAAGAGTTTCTGTAGAATACAGAATTTTTGTCCCTAATTCATTCTGAATAATTAGCAATAATATACATATACATATATATGTATATACTAGTTTATCTTTAGTATAATTTTGTTTTGTACTTTTTAAAAATGTTTCTATGTATGAGTGGACATAGAAAATTTTTGGAAGAATATATGTAAAATTCAGTAATGATTATCTCCAGACAATGGTAAAACCTGAAATTTTTATTTTCCTTTTAAAATTCTTATAGTATGAATGTATGAGTAATAATCAGAAAAAAAATCCATTTCAATTTCTTTAAACACAGTTCCTATATTTATAAGAAAATATTTTCCACATCCCAGGCCTCTGTGTATCTGATTAATTCTATCTAAAACACTTGTAATTCCTTCTCCAATGGTTTCTCTCTTCCCTGTCCATAACTAGCATTTCTGTATGAACAATTTATGTAAGCAATGGGTAGTTCAAGCTCTATGGTCACAGCAGTGGATAGCAATATCTCTTCAGTTTCTTTTCACCTCTTCCTGCCTCAAGCATTATCATCTATGAAATGATCCTAAACTTCCAAATCACTAACACAAAGCAACCTGAAAAAAACTGTTTTAAAGGATGGGGAGGATTGGTTAATATTTTTTAACAGGCCTATTTCCCATGCTTTACCTAAAGGTGCAAATGTGGTTTCCAAACACATATTATTTTAGACTAGTGGTTAGCAACCAGGGCTGTGCATTCAAATCACAAGGGGACTTTGAAATCATTGAATGTCCAGGTCCCTGCCCCAAGACCGTGGGGTGGATCCATAATTTTAAAAGTTCTCCCCCAGGCCACATGTCTTCCAGGTGATTCTAATGTGCAGCCCTAGTTGAGAACCACTGCTGCCACCATACCCACTGTGACAAAGCAAGGTGGGACTCCTGTGGAAGGGACCATACAAGTGTTCCTGCTGGTGGGCACACATAGTAAATTAGGCAGGCATTTCCTGAGAGTCATGCTTGAAGCTGTAAGTTTAGGGGCAGGGATGCACTTGTGTGAGTCCATCCTAGGGAACTCCGGACCTGCATTGCCCGCCTTTGGCATTCAGTCACAGTCAGGAAATGGGACAAAGAAAAAAACAACAGCTCCCCTCTAGAATGGAGCCTTAAAATGTAAACTCTTCAGTCAAGGAAACAAAGAGAAGGAAAAGAGCAAGTTTTAGATGCCCCAGAGGGAAGGGACACTGAGGAAAGGGGCAGGCAAGGCCCCAAGGGAAAGGGTGAACACCTGGGTTCCCATGTAGAATGGAAAGTTGGGGAGAGAGGGAGGAAAGGGAGAGAAACAGCCCCACGCCAGCGTCATCAGAGGCTCAGCAGCCCTGGCTTCTGTTGCTCACCCTCAATCCTCTCTCCTGTCTCCCATCCAGTCAGAATCACCCAATGGGAAAGGCAACCCACCTGTTGCCCCAGCACTGCCTGCACTTTTGGAAAAGTAAGTTTGTTGATTCTCCTCTTAATGTTGGGGATCCCTAAGGAAAGTTTCCCCAGCTCATCTTCCTTCCTCCCATTCTCAACCCCAAAATGCAGTGGAAAAAAAAATTAAGTTCTAGGGGAAATTAATGGGACTCTGAGATCCACAAAAATATCAGATCCACTTTGTAAAATTCTTGGACCAGGAAGATGCTATGGCTGAGGCCAAGTGCACCCATTCTAAGAAGAGCCTAGGGGAGATGGCAGTCTCTACTGCTGGTTAGGATGCTTGGGCTACAGATACAAGAAAGCCCCAACTCAGCAGGGCTTAACATATAAGTCCAGAGGTAGGGATGTGCAGTTTCCTTGATACTGGTCACTTCATCATCAGGCTTATGGTTTATGCTAGTTCCAGGCATCCCATCCAGACAGGACCCTATCTGGGGAAATGCAATCACCATTTCTTCCCTATTTCTTTCTTAGGAACGAACCCAGAAGGTTTTGTCAGTCTTCCCTCTTATCTCATTGGCAAATTGGGAATATGGTTCCTTTCTAAACCAATCATAGGCTTTGGGACTGAGATTGCCATTATGGGCTTAAACTATTCCCTGGAGTTGGGGAGACAATCAGTTTCCCCTGAAGTACAACTCAGTGAAGAGGAGTAAATTCCTGAACAGAATCATGTTGCTACTAGCAGGAAGGAAGACGAGGGCTGCATTGGCAGCCAGAGGGTCTGTTTTGTCTGAGTTCTCTAGGCATCTGTGCAATTCACAGGTCTTTTCATCCTCAGCCAGACTGAGACAGGCTGTTTCTACGTACTCAGGGGAGTTTATAACTTACTTTTCTAATTCTTCCATTTGCTTGCTGGAAAACATCTGGATCACAGCTGGCACCTCTCAGAACTTTCCCCTTGCGTCTTTCTCTTATTCTTCCTTGTTCCTTGCCCCGAGACAGCTTTAGTCCTTCATTTTCCATTGCTGTTAGAAACGTTTTGCTTGACTTGGCAAGGAATGTGTACATTGGGCTCCTTTTCAGGTACAGACAAATTCCCAAGCTCTCCACTTTCAGACTCTCTCCACCTTAAGACTCCGTTTTCTTTACCTCTCCACCTGTGCAGTCACTACCTTCTCATGCACTGACTCCCCCCAGGTTAGTCTGGCAGTTTGCCCAGCATTCCCGCCCTTTGCCACCTCAGCCCACAAGCTTGCAGGTCCTTCATGGTAGGCAATTCATCCTCCCCCTCCTCTCTCTTCTCCATCTCTGTAGGGAAACTATAAAGAAATGACATATTAACCATCTTGTGGAGTAACCAAGGCTACCAGAACCTTACCAAGTCCCTGGAGTCATAGTGCCTAGTCCATGGTCTCTGAATCTCTCTAGATATGGTCACTGAGGCTCTGAGTGAGGAGTTACAGAAACTTGCCCCTGTCAACTCTCCCCTCTCCAGTTCCACTTCATTCTCAACTGTCGGCCTACAGAGCCAGTCAAAGCAGATGTGGGTCTCCATGCTCCCCCACACTCTGATCATGATGGAGCAGGGCCTGAACTCTAGAACTGATACTCAGGTCAGTGGAGAGCTTCTGTCCAAGACAGTGGAGATCAAGAACATGAAGGTAGGAAAAACTGGGGTACAAAGTCAAGGACAGCTGGCAACAGCCCCAAATCTAGAATGTCAATGAGTAAAGATCAGTGATGGTGTCAGCTTTGCAATGGTTTAGAAGCAAGAGAGAAAGAGCCAGAGTGAAAATCAAGGTGAATTAAGTAAGAGGTTCCCAGGAAGGCATCTGCAGCTCCCTCCTGGGGCTGACCAGAGAGATAGCCACTTGCTATGTGTGCTGCAGGCTGACTCCCCTGTTGGGAACCCATCCTGCAAGGATGTTGTGAAGAGGGGAAAGAGGAGTCAAAGGAGACTCAGGACTAATATCAGCTTTTCCCTCTTGATTTATAAAAGGTGCTAAGCTATTTCCATCTGATTTCATGAAACTAGAAACATTTTAGACTAACATTGAGACAGCTGGTGAGTGAAAATGAATTTGCACCTTCTGTTCTAGACATAGATGCAGTCCACTCTAGCTACCCTGTCCAAACTATTAAAGAAAAATAATGTGGTATATAATTTAGTAGCCAGTGCTTTCTAGATTGCTATACTCAACTTCATGTTAAAATGATTCCACATGCATTCAGTAATTAAGCAGGAAGGGACCTGGCTGAGCATGTGATAGGAAGACTGAATAGCCTGTGACTAGTTCACAAATTCTTGAGAGCTGACTGCGCTGCACAAAGGGGTTTGAGAGAATTCTGGGCTTTGCATCTTGTGAGTCATCTGGTGATAAACTATTCTTCATTCAACAAGGCCTAGGAATGCATAGACTCAAACACAGGTAGAGAGTTATATTCAAAGTTAGAGATTTAAACAGAACAAAGCTCAAGAGTAGTTCCACACCTAGGAAGAGCTGAATATTTGTAGTCTTTTATCCTTTCATTCTTTTGACAATTAATCACGGAGGGCCAGGTACATAGAAGGCTTTCAAGGAGCTTCACTCTAGTGGGAAATGCAGACAGGAAAGAGCCTATTATTTTACCAGTGTGATGGGTGTTACTGGAAGGAAGTGCAGTTTGCTAAGGGAGCAACTCTCAAAAAATGAGCAGCTAACTTAGTGTGGGTATAGGATAGGGGCAAGGAAGGGCTCAGGAAATTTCCCCCTAGGAACTTACTTTTAATGTACATCTTAGGGGAACATTACTTTTTAAAAGTGATACCTACAGGTTATGTAATTAACAAGGTGAACAGGAAGGAGGCTCTGAGGCAAGAAGGTATATAGTGTTTAAGGAATGATGATGATGAGATAATGATGATAATTACTTTTATTTACTGCACATTTGCTGGGTGCCAGGTGCTCTACTAGTTGCTTTGCTTTACATGAGAATCTTATTTAATTCTTACAATAATCCTAGACTTATTTTAGATGTGAGGAAACTGATGCTCACAGAAATCGTCACTTGCCTGAGCTCATGCAGCTCACGCTCTTAATCTCTCTTTTTTTTTTAATGTTTATTTTTTAGTTGTAGGTGACAGAATATCTTTATTTTATCTTTATGTGGTGCTGAGGATCGAACCCAGTGCCTTATGCGTACTAGGCGAGCACACTACCACTGCGCCATAATCCCAGCCCCTCTTAATCTCTTAATAGACCCTCCTACTAGAAAAACAGAGGAAGTTTAGTGTGACAATTGGGAAGAGGGTGGATTTAAGAGCTTTTTTTTTTTTTTTTTAAGAACCTGGCAATTGGATGGACATGCAGAGGAGGGCAGAGTGGAGGGGGAGGCGCCGTATGTGTGGAACTAATCACCAGGGGACAGCAGAGCCAGGATATCGATGATGCACAGGGCTAGTTGCTCAAAGGGGCCTTTATACTATGTACCATAGTAGAGTGTTAACCAAAATCTCTAAAATTACAATCTTCTAACACTTTTGCAGCAGCTAGGGTAAACCACTTAAACATTTTATATGCTGTTGAGTTTGTACAATAAGCCCTCCCACTTACTGATAGTATTCTGCAGTAAATTATCCTCCAATAAACTTATTGGGCCCTGGACCCAGGAATCTGGAACCAGATAACAGGCAATGAAGAAGGTCCACTAACTCCAGTCATCTGGGCTGGTCTTGTCAGAGGGAGCCATGGCAATGGGGGTGACTTAGAAATATTGCTGAGCCCAAGTAGGTAAGATCTGTCCTTTGGAAAGGATTGTAGTCACTTTTAAATATTGTCTAACATGTGGAGAAAACTGAATGTAATAAACTTGCCTAACACCACATTTTGACTAAACGACATCTCACTCTACTAAAAGCCGAGGATATTGACAAACATTTTACTGAGAGCTGAGAATACTGACAAACACTTTTGACCTGTTAGACGTGTGAGAACAATGAGCTTTATTTTAATGAATCATCTCAGAAAGAAGGTACATAGGATTTCAGGCTGGGGATGGATGCCAAGATCTGTGAGTCTTTGGCCCAGAAATCCCTGTGGTAAGCACAGGCTGTGCTCAGCACTCATTTATAGACATGGAAAGATTCCTTTAGCTCAACCCAAACATTGGGTTCTCAGGAAGTACAAAGAGGACCTGCCCATTTCACAAGATTAGTAGGCAGAGACTGAATACATCTTAGAGACAAGGCAACTCAACAAACACCCAAAGGTACCTACTGTGCACCAGGCATCATTTTGACTCAAACACAGTCCCTCCCCTGGTGGCAACAGTCATGCAAAGGAATGGCAGGAATATAAAAATGCCTTCTGTCTTAGTCATGCGGTCATGGTGATGTGAGAGAGCAGAGGGAGGGGAAGAGATCAATTTTAACTAGAAGGTGTAGGGGAAGGGAGAACGTCAGCAAATGCTTCCTAGGGCAGGTTTTGAACTGAGTCTTAAAGATGCATAAGGATAAACTTCTAGGGAGTTGGAGAAGATATGTAGGGAACTGCAAGCTCAGTCTAGTGGTCAGGGGATGACAGCAAACAGCTTACATCCAGTGTGTTTGCCCCACCTCCCAATACTATTGATCCTGTCCCACGTTAAAAGCAAAGGCCCTTCACACTCTGAACCTGCAGCCTGTGAAAGAAATGCAGCCTTCAGGTACCTTGGAGGTCACACACCACTCAGAGCTCCAGGACTTCTACTGAAAGGGAGGCTTACAGAACCTTGACATGAAGTTAGAAGACCAAAGTGAGAGTCCCAGCAGCAATAATGTGACTTGTAGGCAAGTCCTTACTCAACCCAAGGTTGGGTTTGTTATCTGTCAGATAGGATCATGCCTTGCATGGTGGCAGATAATGCAGTCAAAAGCATGGGGAGATGTTGGGCTACACAGGGTCAAATTTGATTTGGAGCTGGTCATTTAACTTCTGTGTGTGACTTGGTTTCCTTACCTATCCAACTGAGAACAGTAATCCCTTATAGGGTCATCCATGAGTCCTAAGTGAGCTCTATACAGAGTCTGATACAGTGTTAGCTCTTCTTGTCATTGGCAAGATCAAGGGAGAGGACATATGTGAAAACCCTGTAGGGGAGCTGAAACAGACAGAAGGACAGAAGGTCCATGTTGAAGGGTGAATAAAATGGACTTCCTGGCTCTATCAAGGAAGTTTGTCTCTAGAGAGCAGTGACCCAAGGACAATAAAAGATTTGTTTACGGCCATGTGGTCAGCAACACTCTAAGGTGCATGTGCGTGTTATGGTACGTCAGAGTCATGCGCTGAGAAAATTTTAAAGCAGTCTTAGGTAAATTTCATGTAAATTATACCACATTTAGGGTTCCTATGACTTTGAAATGTCAGGGTAACCTATATCAAATTCTCCCTTGAAGATGTAAAATCATCGCCTGCTATTTTATCAGCTTTGATTTTCTTTTCCTGCGTCAGGTTTGAAGGAAGCTCAGCTTACTCCCAATATTTACCAATATATCCATTAAATAACAGTAACAATAATACTAATCGATATCGTTTGTCAAGTAACATATTCCAGAAAGTATACTTACGTTTCTTCATTAATTCTAACACCACCACCATCAAGTATGTATTATTGCCCCATTTTATAGCTGAGGAATCTGCAGTTCAGGAAGGTTAAGTAACTCACATGCATTGGAGCTGGGATCTGAGCCCAGGCTTGCCTCAATGCCTTCTTTTCCCCTATACTGTATTGTCCTCCTTCAAACTTGCTTAACATTAATAAATGTTAAGGTCGATTGTATGGAGAAAAGAAATTAAAAGCATGATAGCAGCTGGGCGCGGTGGCGCATGCCTGTAATCCCAGCACTTTGGGAAGCTGAGACTGGAGAATCAAGCTAGCCTCAGCAATGGTGAGGCGCTAAGCAACTCAGTGAGATCTCGTCTCTAAATAAACACAAAATAGGGCTGGGGATGTGGCTCAGTGGTTGAGTCCCTCTGAGTTTAATCCCCAGTACCAAATATATATATTTCTTAAACTATATATATGTATATTTCTTAAAAGAATTACTGTCCCTGCCCTTGGCTGTAGCTATGTTTTTCTTCACTTGCTCCAGTCATTTGGACAAATGGGAAACTGCACATTAGGCAAAGGTCACATGAAAGGGAGTGGATAATGTAATTTGCGAAAGGAGAAATGTTATGAATAGCTGGTATTTTTAGAGTGTTATCTTTCTTGTCCACAATGGGTTTTGGTTTCCAGTCTGATCAAATGTAAATGCTACAGGTCTAAGGGAAAACTAAGAGATGGGAAACTGCTGCCAACAATGAGGAGCAGATAGACACAAGGCTCACTTGAATAAACCCCGCCTGAGAGGTCAAGGAGAGATGACAGCTGTGATCTCTCACAGTCCTGGCCGGAAAGCCCTGCCTTGTTTGAGGGCTCCTCCATGACAACATTCCTCCCGTTAGGATCCTGGATGCCTCAGTGGGCTGCAGGATGTGTAGGGAAGGATGGCCCTTTAAACCTGATATATCCATATTTCAAATGAAGACACAGCCCTGCTCAGCCAACCTGCCATGGTTTTCTAATATGTTTATTTTCTTACTTTCCCACATGACTCTCATACTTTCTACTTTCTCCAAACTTTTTGGCCCCTCCGCCTCTCACTCTCAGCAGATAACCTTGCCTTCCACTTTATGGGAAATTTTAAGGTGCTCGTCAGAAGGAGCCCTCTCATCTTCCCTCACTAGCCCCCCAAGATGTTTCCATCTTCTTCCCTTTGTAGTAACGAAGCAGAAGCGTCTCCACCTTCCTAAGGTCTTCGTTCCTTTAGTCAAAGACTTTACTCCTTTGGTCATTCCATTTTTTTTTAATCCCTCTACTGGATTATTGATGTTCAAAGGTGGTATTGTCTCTTGGCTGCTTCATTAGCTAAGCGCTTCCTCCAACACACTCCTTGTTCCTCTTCCTAGTTAAATGCCTGTGTCTCTGCCTGTCTCACCTCCCTTCCTTACTAAGTCCACTCTGATCTGTCCTTGGCTCCACCCTTACCTCAAGGCTCCTCTTGACCTCTGAACTATCATATCTAATAGTCACTTTGTTCCATCTGCTTCAGACTCTCCAAAGACACAGTGAGTTACTTTCCCTCCCTGACACTCCCTCCTTTCCTAGCGCCCAAGACTTCATACTCTCCTGTCCTCCTCCTGCCTCTCGATCTCCTCTAGAGGCTCTTCCTTCTCCACCCAAGTGAGGAGATACCCAGGGTTAGATCCATGGTCTTCCCCTTCTTATCTTTCCTCAAGCTGTCTCTAGGCAACCTTCTCCAATCCCCTAGATTTAAATATGTCTATTCTGATGATGTTGAATGCATATCTCCAGCTGAGAACTCTTCTCAGCCTCACTTGGGCATATCCAATTGTCCTCTTGACGTCTCCATTTGAATACCTCACATGCATAGCAAATTTATCCTTGCCGAAAGTTAACTCCCACCATGATGACTCGTGGCAGTTCCTCTGATGTCCCGGCACTTTTGTGCTTCAGTCTTTATATATCCCGCACCCTCTACCTGGGATGATCCTTGTGTGCTATAGACACGGCTGAACTCCCATCTTTCAGGCCTGTACTTCAAAGGCCACTTTGGAGAGGCCTTTTCTGACCATTTACTCTAAACACATTTTCTGTCACTACATGATTTCTTTCATAAATGTCATAATGTAGTAAATTACAGTTTTCTTTCTCTTTTTTGGGGGGGTGAGGGTGCGGGTGGGAAATTTTAAGCTGCCCGTCAGTAGGAGCCCTCTCATCTTCCCTGGGGATGGGATGAGAATCTTTCTCCTCTGAGAAGCTCCATACTGTCAAAAAAAATCCTGTTATTTTCTTTTTTGGTACTGGAAATTGAACCCAGGGACACTTTGCCACTGAGCTACATCCCCAGCCTTTTTTAACTTTTATGTTGAGATAGGGTCTTGCTAAACTGCTGAGGCTGGCCTTGAACTTGTGATCCTCCTGCCTCCTCCTAAGTCGCTGAGATTACAGGCATACACCACAGCAACCAGCTCTCATTTTGTTATTTCCTCGTGTGTCCTAAGCACATTGCAACTGCCTGCAGCTTAGTTATACTCAGTAATGTTTGAAGGAATAAGTGGGTGTCATGAGAATATTTTGATTCACCTCCCTTTCCTCATCTCAGTGCCACAAAGCTCTGAATATTTGTCCACTCACAGCACTTCCTGGAATAAGAATAAAGGTGCATTGGGAAGCGTGAGGAAAAGGGAAACTGGTACAGTTTTTGATGGTCTAGGAAAGATTCATGGAGTAGGAACTTCATAAAATCTTGTCTCAGGGTAGAAGAACTTTTAAAAATCTAAAAGATACTGAAAGAGCTGATTTCCTTACTTGTAATAAGGAATCAGGCCAAAGACACGGCTTTGTTTGCAGATTCCCAATCTCTCCCTAAAATGACACCTTGTGCTTCCCCCTTCCCTCTAGTGGAAAGACAAACGGGGAGCCAGATTGTGAAGCCTCTGCTCCTGTGCCACCCCCAAGCTGCCTGGAGGAGATCAGCCAAGAGACCAAGGCCAGGGTGGAGGAAGAAGCCTGCAACAAGGGGTGAGTCAGACTCGGCCAGCCCTAGGGCACCTGGCAGATCTCAGAAGATACCTTCCCAGGGCCTTTTCTGTTCCTTAGAGGATTTGGGGAGGCAATCAGTGGCCTCAAGGCCTTCTGGCCCCAGGAAGGAACTACATAGGGAAAGAGTAAGACTGTTCCACAGGAAGAATGGAAGGAAGCTAGGTGGGAGGGTGCAGTTAGGCAATAATAGACTGCTCACTTTTTAGGCTTGAATGCTACTGCTGGGAATGGTCTGGGAATCAGGGGCTCAGAGTAGGTTCCTCTGGGTGGTGCTTGAGGTTTCCCAACACATGAGAGAAGCAGCCAGGTTGCTGCCAACAATGCCCACGGGCAGCTGCAACTCTGCTTCCTAGAACTGTCCCATCATCCCTTCCTCCCCTAAACTAGAGTCCCCGTGCTTCCCACCATCCCCTTTTCTAACTGAGCTTCAGGAGCAACTAAGGCCAACTGTCAGTCTCTGGGGAGATGGCACCGAGTAGGCCCAGACACCAAGGTAGAGAACCATCTCCAACCTGGCTTGATGCCCCCACAGCTCCTGAGGGAGATGCAGTTTCAAGCCCACGGGGACCCTGGAGCTTCTCTGTGGCAGTCACACAGTGGCGGGGTTGCTCCAGCCAAACCACTAAACTTAAGCACCATGCTATAGGACAAGTAAACATATGTTCAGGGTAATACTGATCCTGGGAGAAGGAAATCAGAGGGTTCTCTCTTGGGAAGCCTATCTTTTCACCCACAACTGTCATCTACCCTCAGAATGTGTGGGAGCAAACTTCTCCATTGGCTTTGTGAACATTTTACTGACTTGCCATCCAGGTTAAGCCCTAGCACTTCTGAAAACTTTTCCTGTGCCCTGTGAGATGGGGATCACCCTCTCTGTTTTACTGATGAGAAGTTCCAAGGTTACACAGAGAAAAATGCAATCTTATCTCTACAGAGTGTTTTGTAGGATAAGAATCCAAGAGACCCTGTGCCCACATTTTTTTTTCCCCTGTCAGTTTGTCACACTGTCACATAAACAGGAAAGATGACTGAGGAGTGAGGGGAAACTGTACTGACATGAGCCACATTGGGGTTCAGTGGAGCTTTCCAGATTTTTCCTGTTGTGTGGAATCACAGGAAGTGCATCATTATTGAAGGTGCTCAAGTCCCCTCCCCTAGGAACTCAGGAAAGGAAGCTCCTCCGTGTGTGGCCCTTCCAGATCCAGTTGTTTCTTTCTGCCTTCAGATACCAGGAAGGTCTAAAGAAGACCAAAGAACTTCAAGACCTGAAGGAAGAGGAGGAAGAACAGAAGAGTGAGAGTCTGGAGGAACTTGAGGAGGCAGAAGAAACTGAGGAAGAGGAAAAGGACCAGAGAAGCAGGTGGGAAGCCTGTGTGTGAAGACCTGAGATTACCACGAGTGGGTTATGATTCATTTATTTGCTGAATTGCACAAAATCTCTGGACATGTCAGTCCAGGGCAGCAGTGGGTCCAGGGCCCAAGCATGACCAACAGAGAGCAAGAGGGCACTCCTGTTAGAGAGGAGGTAGAGGAAATCAAGAGCAAAAATAGTTAACAATGGAATATTTGCAAGAATCCAGGGGTCAGAGATGGTCATGGGCAGGACAGACAGCAATCAAGAGCTCTCTGAGCCAAGAAAGAGTAAAAGATCCTGAGTGGACTCCCTCCCAGGCCAGTCATGATAAGCTCATTTTCCAGCCCTCCCCAGGAATGATCCAAAACCAAGGGAAGGTTCAACCAAGTGAGGGGGCTCAGCCTCCCTGAGTTGCCCTCATTGTTCAGGGCAAAGGGCATCCAGGAGAGCTGGGGAAATGCTTCCCCTATGCTGGGACACACCACCTCTCCTGAAAGAATTTCAAGCAGCTGGATGCTGTTCTCCTTGGGGATCATCCCTCTTGGGGGTCCTCTGCTCTTATCTTTTAGGTCATCACACTGCCTTTCTTCCCTTTAACATCATTAAGCCCAAGTCTGAACAAAAGCCCTTCCTATGGCATCCTGAATACAGTGAAGATAGGATAGAACTTCTAACACTACCAAACACTGAGAAAAAACAAAAGAGAAATAAACAGAGAGAGTACATGGAATATAAACAGTCTGGTTTACAAAAGCACAGGACTTATCTAGCTAATTTGATCTCAGGCAATTGTCAGCCCCCTCCCATTTCATGAAACCCCAGGGGAAATAAGGCTTCGCCTGGGTCCTTTTCTGCCAGCTGGTTATAAGCACTTGGCAATGACCACCTGTGGTATCCATCACCCACGAGTGTCCTCTTGATTGTCCTGATCCTGAGAGAGCTTATTCTGTCTTCCAACCTCTGCTCCTGCTTGCATTTTGGTTTTGAGAATATACCTGTTCATCAGGTGACAGATAACCAGGCGTGAGCACAGCCCTCAGAAGGGTCTACATCCTTCAGCACAAAGATGTAACTTCACCTTTTCAGGCCTTACAGTGTGGTGTCATTTTCTCCATAAGGGCTGATGTTGTTATCATATAAACTGCCCACGCATGGTCCCAAGTTTCCTTCCTCACCTGTTACCCAAGCCACATTAACCTCAAGAATTGTTGTCTTCAATGCCGGGTGATCCTTCGCCACCTGAGCCTCTTAGACACACAATTGCCTGCAGACACCTGCACTTAAACATGATCTGCCCCATGAAATTTTGGTGCCTCACTAATAAGCCAGGTCTGAAGTTATAAAAGTTCCTATTTTAGTGCATTTTAAAAACATTAAGCTAAGCCTAATGTTTAACCTAAGCTGGCTCCTTATTTAAGAGATTCAACATCGAACAGTCTTGCCTTTTTTTCTGAGTTTCTACTCTGTTATATGTCATAATGTAATCTGTTATAAGCATTGCTCTCTGGAGGATCAGTTTAAAGGAACTGTGAGTGAGTCAATCCAAACAGAGAACACATCCGGCATTTATATAACACATTAAACAATTCTCCTGACACCTGTTCAAGCCATTCTGCAGAGTTAAAATGATATTTAGGCTGGTTCCTTTACTTTACCCTTAACTCTCAGAAAACAGAAGTTCATTTACAACAAATAAAAATTGACTTCCACAGGAATTCTATTTCTAATGCAAGCTTTATTTCCTTTCAGTCCTATTTAGATTCTTTTGATTCTATTAAGATATGACTGGATGCCAAAATGGAGTCATTCTTTGGAACTATATTTTCATGTCCAAAACAGGCTACTAGAGTGGAAGAATCCCACCCTAACCCCACTTTAAGTGAGACTACAGATGAGGTCAAGTCCCGGCTTTGGTGGTGCATGCCTGTAATCCCAGTGATTCAGGAGGCTGAGGCAGGAGGACCACAAGTTCAAGGCCAGTCTCAGCAACTTAGAGAGGCCCTAAACAACTTAGCGAGACTCTGTCTCAAAATAAAACATAAAAAGGACTGGAGATGTAGTTCAGTGGTAAAGCACACCTGGGTTCAAACCCAAGTAGACCCCAGTAGCAAAAAAACACCTGACTTTGTGACCCTTACATGTTATCCATTTCTGGTCTATAAGAGAGCTCAGAGATTAAATTAGGTTAGAATGATCAAATTGTGTTTTTATGTATGAATAGGCCACAATAAAACCCATCATTCTGCATAATTGAGATGCATCAATAAGAAATTAGATTAGAAATAGAATTTCTGTGGAAGTCAATTTTTGGTTGTTGTAAATAAATTTCTATTTTCTGAGAGTTAAAGATAAAGTAAAGGAACTTGCCTAAATATAATTTTACTTCTGTAGAGTGTCTTGAACAGGTGTCAGGAGAAAAGACAAAGTTTTATGTCCACATACCCAGTCCTTTTTATGTTTTATTTTGAGACAGGGTCTCTCTAAGTTGCTTAGGGCCTCTCTAAGTTACTGAGGCTGGCCTTGAACTTGTGATCCTCCTGCCTCAGCCTCCTGAATCACTGGGATTACAGACATGTGCCACCGAAGCCGGGACTTGACCTCATCTGTAGTCTCACTTAAAGTGGGGTTAGGGTGGGATTCTTCCCACTCTAGTAGCCTGTTTGGGGGCATGAAAATATAGTTCCAAAGAATGAGTCCATTTTGGCATCCAGTCATATCTTAATAGAATCAAAAGAATCTAAATAGGACTGAAAGGAAACAAAGCTTGCATTTCCAAGCTCTATCTTCCCAACAGTTGTGAAAATAGCTAGTGGTTTTCAGATCAGCTAACATACTCTTTTTTTTTTTTCTGGTATTGCTAAATTGTGCCTGAAATGATCTGATGGGGTTCTCACATGGTTAAGAAACAAATCACTATTTCCTATTTGGCTTAGCATGGGAGGCAAGCACTCCGAGCACTTGGCCCCTTTCTAAGGAGTTGAGTTTTCAATTCATTGCAAGTTATCCACTCTCTATTAGCTCTGCCTTAGAGCTCCTACTTATCAGCAACAGCCCTTCTGGTGGAAATCAAGCTGCTTCTGAGGGCTTTGCACAGTTCTTCCACTCTGGACACAGTTGGAGGTGGAACTGTTATGAGCTATGCTTCTTAGCACTGATGCAGGGAACAGGTTAGAACTTGGAACTGACCACTCATACAGCTAAGAGCAGTGGTGTGCTGGTGCTATCTGATCTGTGGGAGTATGGATCAGCCAACCTTGTACTCTGGCACTCAAGAGAGTGCAAATATCAGTGATCATCCCATGAACAGATGAGAGCATGTGTGAACGGGTGAAGGATCAAACAAGTAATAGAGTGTTCATGACCAGTAGCTCCCACCATCGATGCTATAGACCAATGGTATCAAAACCATCTAGGGAAATGTGACTATAAATTCCTACACCATAGCTCTGGAGATTCTCCTTCAGTAGACCTGAGGTATTTTTAATAATTGCTGCGAAGATTCCAGGCACAGCTGAGTTTGAGAACCACTGCTCTGGATAACATAACAGGAATCCCCAGACAAAGAAGTATGAGTCTGGGCATCATATATTTACCCAATATACTAAGCCCTCCACCTGTTCTTTCATTGACAGCAAACTTGAAGAATTGGCCAATTTCTTACAAGTCATGTATCCCAAACTGTGTCAGCACTGGCAAGTGATCTGGATGATGGCTGCAGTGATGCTGGTCTTGACTGTTGTGCTGGGACTCTACAATTCCTATAACTCTTGTGTGGAGCAGGCCGATGGGCCCCTTGGAAGATCCACTTGCTCAGCAGCCCAGAGGGACTCCTGGTGGAGCTCAGGACTCCAGCATGAGCAGCCTACAGAGCAGTAGGAAACCTGATTCCTATCCAATGCCTTGCTCCAGAACATCAGCCCACCACCTTGTCCCCAAGTATAGTACATCAGGTTCAGGTGTGGACATACTGCCACCCCTCCCACTGGAGGATGAAGAGGGCTTCTTTTCACACTTGGCAACACTGTGAGAATTATTCAGACACAGTAACTTGATGTTCTTGGAGATTCAACAAACCTGCTTGGAAAAGCATCTGGTGGATGAACAAGTGACAGTCACCAAGGAAGTCTAGCCAAAGGGAAGGTCTCTTGACCTAGCTCAGATGGCCAGAGAGAATTAAAACACCTTCACTGGGGGACAGTAAGAAACTCGCTCTCCCCTTTCCTCTCAGCAATTGAGTACAGGAAGAATTGTGCTTAACAGCTAACACCGGCCCTAAGGGTCAGACCTGGAATTTAGAGTCACACATGAATATTTTCCCAATTCCCATCTCATTTTCCATGACTATCCTTTGACTTCCCCTTCTCCCCTTCAAAATCAGTTTCTTTTCACAAAGTAGGAAAGTTTTCTCAGAAAAATGTACAGGCCAAATCTAGCTCAGTGCTTGAAATGAAATGGGAAGACGCGAACCAAGGTCTATGCATCTGTACACAAACACAACACACACAACACGCATGTGCACAAAGCCAACAACCCTCCAAAAGTGTGCTCTGAAGAAATAAGATGCGTGTCAAGCCAACCCATAGATTTTCACTCAGTGTGGGGCAGTCATAGCACCTGTACAGTGAACTATCCACACAGACTGAAGATGTTTGAAAAACACTGAAAATGTGTGGCTTCAATGGCAGACTTGCCGGTCTCCATATCTGATGCCAATTCTAAGCTGCTGTACAGCACAGTCTGTTTCCTATCTGTTCTCTCCCTTTGAAAGCAATTAATCCACCCCTCAGGTGAGTGAGGAGAAATGATGTACTTTCAGCTTCAGGCTCTCACTCTGAGTCTGTCCACATGCAAGGGGGAAATTGCACTTTAGGGCTTCAGTTCCAACAGGATTTCCAAACCTAGCATATGCTCCAGAGCATTCCCAATTGTTCAACACAGAGCTGAAGGAGCAAATCTCCAATTTGAGTCTCTCCCCATCTTTTCAGCCACTGCCTTCATCAGCCCTCATCAGTTTGGTGATGGTGGTGGGTGTTGGCTTCTGAATGGGTTCTATGTGGTTGCTTTAGGTTTTGTTTGCTTTTTTTTACTTTTGTGGCCAACACCCATATTGAACTTACTCTGAACTAAGAACTGGTATCAGTATAATATGAGTATTAATTCATTTAGTCCTCAAGGGAAAAAAACACTCTGAGGTGAATATTATTCTTTCCATTTTCAGATAAGGAAACTAAAGCACCTTAAAGTAAATTTTTAAGGACACATAGCTAGTAAATCATGGAGCCAGCTCTCAAACCAGGGTGGTCTGTTTCCAGACACTGTATTCTTAACCCCCACACTATATTGCTTCTTCCAGTGGTCTCCTCGCTGGATGTCTGTCATTCCAGTCTCACTCACCTAACTGGTCCTTCAGCTTTTCCAAAGCATCTCTGCTTCCCAAACCATGGCTTGCTGTTCTAGACTTCCACTTGTTAGTTTTTCTCCTGCTGTTATTCTCTTTGCTTTTTTTTTCTTTTCACTTTTGAGGGCCAAGTGCAAAAATTGCCCCTCCATACAGGCTTTAATGACCTCATTCCCCCACTCTCCCCACACCAAACATAATGGTTCATACCCTCCGTGCTTTCTGGCACTTAAGTATTTTCATTATTTACTTATACCTACAATCTATCACCATAATTTATTTGTATTATCTGTTTCTCCAAGCTTTTTTCCTCAAAGACAAGAACCATGTCTTACCCATCTATTGGGTAGGTGCCTAACATGGTGGCTGATGCTTGGGAGGGGGTCATTAAATATTGGTCAATAGAACAAGTGAACATTCAAGGTGGTGGAGAGCAGCCTGGGACTGCTGAGATTTTGCAGCTTTTCCGGTACCAGCATCAGCACCACCTCCATCTCTACAAGAAAAGCCACCTTTTTGTTGACCTCAGCTTGTTTCAATATTTCTCAGGCTATTCTGTGAGAGTAGGGATGCAACCAGGCTAGCAGCAACACTGTTTCCAAGCTCAAGGATGGGCTCGATGCAATCACTCCCTTCAAATAGTCACCCTTAGACTAGACCCCACTTTAAAATTGCAAGTTTATTGAAGGCAGTGTCCTTTACAGTGGCTGGAAAGTGACTGAGAGAGAAGCCCAAGCCAGGGTTGACCAAGGATGTGCCATTAAGGTAAAGAGGTGCAGAACAATGCAGACGGACTTTGGAGGCATGGGTGGATGGTTTATCTGGCCTCTACTGACAGGCACAAATACAATTGAAGGAGCTTTAGTTACACGAGCCCCTCAGGGCCAAGACAGGCTGTGAATGGAGATCCAGAGAGAACAGCTGTAGAGCAGGATGTCCTATCTCAGCCCCCCCATAAAGAAGGACTAGGCTGAGTTGGCCCATTGCCCACTTGGAACAAGGTTCCCATCCATGTTTCCAGGTAAGACAAGGCAAGGAGAGCTGGTGCTGAGTTCCTGCACCTCCAGCTTCCCCCACAGAAAGACCCTCAAGAGAACTTCAGGCACAGGCTCTGGCTCACCCTACTCCATTTGTGAGTAAGGAAAGTTGAGGAAGAGGACACTCCAAAAGGGAGCATAAGAATTACCATATCTACATAGGCATGGATGAAAAAGTACTCATCAGTATATTTTTTTCTGGAAGCAAAAATCAACCTGAAGTAGTTGCATCGGCTGCTAAAGCAGTCGTGAAAGGGAAGAAGACCTGTATTTCTAATATGCCATTGATCTGAAATAAAGTTCCCCTCAAAATGCCTCTAACATTGCTGCTGAGCCCTAGATGTCTGGTTGCCTACCTTCAGTTGCAAAGTGATGTGTCGTTTGCATCATTGTTGACTCCACCTCCTGACAGACCCTCACTTTCTGGCTGCTGAAAAGTTATGTGTATTGCTCCCCATGTACAGCCTGACAGAGTGAACGGGAAGGGAGATGCTGGATTTGTATATCACTGGCTGTCAGTTGCTAACGTTGTTAAGCCTCACACAGGTGTGCTAGCATTGAACTGTAGAGTGTCACATACCTGAGTTTGAAAATAAAAGCACATTTCTAAACCTTTGGCAGCAGCCAAATGCCTCTTCATTTTATGGAGCAGAGCCACAGTCTTATTCCAACACTGAATTGGATTCCTTTGGATGTAAGTTCCTCCCAGAACCAAACCAGAGGTCCCCAGCTGTGTTAGTCAGCTTTTTGTTGCTGTGACTAAAATGCCTGACAGTAACAACTTAGAGGAGGAAAAGTTTATTTTCAGCTTACAGTTTCAGAGGCTCAGTACATGGTCAGCAACTTCATTGCTCTGAGCCTGACATGAGGCAGAGCATCATGGCAGAAGAGTGAAGGAGCAAACCTACTCACCTTATGGCGGCCAAGAAACAGAGAGAGGGGAGAAGTCAGGGGAGCAAGATATAATCCCCAAGGGCACACTCCCAGAGACCTACCTTCTCCAGCCACACTCTACCTGTCTATAGTCGCCACCTAGTAAAGTGGTTCTTTCAAATTATTAATCCATCAATAATTAATTCACTGATTCTGTTATAATTCTCATAATATAATTATTTCACTTCTGAACATTCCTGCATTATCTTTCACATAAGCTAATTGAGGGACACCTCATATCCAAACCATTATGCCAACCATTGGATCACTGTAGTATGAGCTACCTCACAGGGGCTGAATCAGTTAGTTCCTCTCCTTCATTCTTTGCCCATTCCTGGTCCTAGTTTCCTGTTTCTTCTTAGTCTATGATTTTTTTTCATTAATATATTTCACTAGGTGATAGAGACTACTGAGTTTTCACCAACCCTATTTCCAAAGCTTTCCTGCATTTTTTTTTTTTCTGTCTTTCTTGCAGCTAGATTCAGGTGAATGTGGACCTGGTGTCCTAAAAACAAACTCTCTTGCCTAATATTCCACACTTTGTTCATTCCTTTTTCTACTGCTCAAAATCAGAGGATTCTAAGGAGGCCTCTGATGCCTGATAAGATAATAGAACCACTGAATGGCGAAGGTCTCTGATGTGTACTCACAACATCCAACTGTGATATGAATAAGAAGTAAATTTTTTGTGTGTTAAGTAAAATTTTTGTGTGTAAAGTCACAAAGATTCAGGAAAGTTTGTTACAGCAGCTAGCCTATCTTGAAGAATATATGTATTTTTACCTGAAATGGGGTGGTTTAATAATAAAATTTTAAAATTTGAGAAAGTGGTTTAACAGTCAAGTATTGAACAACAAGCTAATTTTGGGTGCTGGAAAGACAATGGCCCATGTTGTGAATAAAACAAAAACATTTGGTAAAGTTCTACCATGATAATTTGAAAGGCATTCCGTGGATAGCTTATAACTCTAGAAGAAATGAGTGGAAGAACTGAAGCATTGGAGTATGTATGCCCCGGTGGGCTGCCTTTGACAAGCTGTTACAAGAAAAAGAAGCACTTGGGAAAAAATTGGCTATTTTGAAGCAAAAATAAAAAACAATATAGAAAACTTGTAGGGACTTAAGAGTTAGAAAACCTGACTCCTAAATCTCAAACAAACTAAAAACAAGGAATTTCTCAGTTGAACACATCAACTTAGTCTTATGGCAAAGAATAGATGCAGGATGTGGCTCTCCCATTTGTGATTCCAAATAAACTTAGTGTAGCCACCGTGAAGTTAGAAAGAGAGGAAGGATTGGGACAGGGAAAGCAAAAACAGATTTAGAAAATAATGACTGAGAGAGGATTTGGGATATGATTATTGGCACATGAAAGCAAGTAGATTATAAATCTACATTTGTAAGGGAATCATATTTACAAAGAAACATAAGCCAGGATTGAAAACTCCTTCAACCGTGCAAGCTCGAAAACCACCATTGAGATCCAGCGCGCAAGCCAGTGGGAAGGTGTGCTCCTTAATAGCTGCTTCAAATATGGCCAATAAAGGTATATAATGAAAGGCCTCCCAGAGGGAAGACAAGGGCCACAGAGAACAGTGGACGTGGGAGTTTCTCCCAGAAAGCAGAATTGGGAGCTAATCAAGGACAGGTCACCATGGAAGGCAGAATTTCTAAAATGAGCTTTCAAAGATGCCCCACTCCAATCCCTGAAGCCTTTGAAAATGAGATATAACTCTTGCAATTATGTGGTAACTCACATTATATGGTAAGTTGAGTTTAACATAGGAGAATTTCCAGGTGAGTTCAGTGCAATCACATGAGCCTTTCTTTCAAAGCAGGGAGCTTGCTGTGTTTAGGAGTGGAACTTGGAGAGATGAGGACCTAGCATGTTACGCTGCTTTGAAAATGAAGGGCATCTAGGAAACAGGGACCTTATTTCTATGAACTTGAAGAAATGAATTCTCCCATTGACCTAAATGAGTATGGAAATGGATTCTTTCCCAGCATCTCCTTTAAGAGCCTATCCCAACTGATATCTTGATTTCAGTCTGGTGAGAACCAGAGCAGAGCTCAACTACAGCCCACTCAGACTCTGAGCCACAGGAACTATGAGATAGTAACTAGGTGGGTATTGTTTAAGCCACTAAATCTGTAGTGATTTGTTATGCATCAATAGAAAACTGATATGATGACTGCATTAGTCCACTTTTCACCACCATAACTACTTATGAAGAAAGAGTTTATGTAGCTCACAGTGCTGGAGGCTCAAGGACATGGTGCCTATATCAGCTCATTTCTGGCGAAGACCTCTTACTGAATTGCAGATGACAATGGCAAGAGTGTGTGTTGGAGCATGTCTGTCCAAGAAGCAGAGAGAAAGGACATGCAGGGCCAGGCTTACTTCTTTTATAACAACCCTCTCACGAGAACTACCCAAGGTGTTGCATGAGAAATACCTTATACCACCAATGAACTAAGGATCTCCCAAGGGACCCACCACCTCCCAAAACAGTGCACCCTGGAGACCATGCCTTTAATCACAATCCTTGGGGAACATTCAAATTATACCTAGCCCATAGAAGTGACTGTGATAGTGTCCCTTCCTTGGTACTCCAGAATACTATGGCCTGCTAATTGTTATGACTCCCATTCTTCCCCTTCACACATGGGAACATTTTTTAATCATCAATTTTTAAAATTTATTTTTTAAAATGCATTTCAAGGGACTGGGGCTGTAGCTCAGTGGTAGAGCACTTGCCTAGCATGCATGAGGCACTGGATTCGAGCCTCAGCACCACATATAAATAATAAATGAATAAAATAAAAATCTATTAACAACTAAAAAAATTTTTTAAAAATAAAATAAAATGCATTTTAAGTCATAGTACATATATAGAGTTCAATTTTCCATCTCTCTG